>NHQK01000068.1:0-371802 GCA_016864655.1 Phytophthora cactorum
AAACCCTAAACCCTAAAACCCTAACCCTAAACCCCTAAACTCAAACCCTAAACCCTAAACCCTAAACCCTAACCCTAAACCCTAAACCCTAAACCCTAAACCCTAAACCCTAAACCCTAAACCCTAAACCCTAAACCCTAAACCCTAAACCCTAAACCCTAAACCCTAAACCCTAAACCCTAAACCCTAAACCCTAAACCCTAAACCCTAAACCCTAAACCCTAAACCCTAAACCCTAAACCCTAAACCCTAAACCCTAAACCCTAAACCCTAAACCCTAAACCCTAAACCCTAAACTCTAAACTCTAACCCTAAACCCTAACCCTAGCCTTATACACAAAAAAAAATTTCCCAAGTGTACAGCCACGCGCAGTACGCCGAAGTACACTTACAACGTCAACACTGTCAATTTGTGGTCAAATTATAGTCTTACACTCAATGTGCGAGTCTGCCTTGTCAAATGTATACTATGACTTGAACAATGCATAGTAGTGTTTGTACCTCTACTTTGTACACGTCTACATCTATACAGAACTTGTATAAACTATAATATAAGCGCCATTCTAGTCAAATCGTAGAATTCATGAATTTTTGCACTTTAAATCCGTATGCACACCAAGCAGATATGATTGTTACTTATGTCTCATGTACTCTGTGTATAATACGAGCTTTCTTATGTCCTATCACCGTACATGTTGTCGCACTTTTTGATGGGACAATTCATGGAAATATTTGCTTTTAAAGAGGTAGACTTCCAACTCCGCGTCCGTTGAAGTAAAACAAGAGCATGCCGTTAAGATATGCCACAACGTCCCGTCTCTACCCCTGTAGGGTGACATATTTGAACTCATCGTATTCAAAAACGTACTCTCCTAAGTTTTCAGCGCTGTAGCGTTAAATCCGGCGTCGCTATAAATAATTGGCTAAATGGATCGTCTCTAACACATATCCCACATATGGTTGGATTTCCTATACTCAAAAACACAGCGTCCTAAATTTTCAGCGCTGTAGCGTTAAATCCGCCTTTGCTGCATATATTGGCTGAATGGCTCGTCTCTAACACTTGTCCAACATATGGTTGGATTTCCTATACTCAAAACACACAGTGTCCTAAAAGTTTAGTTCTGTACATGCTATATTCGCTAAGTTATGTAATTGCGTCAAACTGGCTCGTCTCTATCCCACCTCGATGATCGGATTGGCTCCGCCATTGTCAAAAATGTGTGTCACCAAAATTTCAGTAACTGAGGTCGCTTCGTTGAGGGAAAAAATATTATTGGGTGATATTGCTAAATTCAATGATTTATGATAAAAAAAAAAGTAGGGTTTTGATTTAATCATTTTTTAGATTTATGGGCACCCAAATTATCAATTCAGTTTCGCCCAAAATAGGTTATTTGGGGTAATTGGGACCCTAGATGCACGACCCTGGATGCCGAAAATAAATTGATTTTAGGACCCTATGGAGTCCTGGGATGAACGTTCATTCGGGTCGTAGTATATATAGCATCTTCTTCAAAATGCTATGCCTATTTTGTTATTAAAAACACTGCATGTTAAATTTCTTATATATCGTATTATCTCTACATCCCGCTGTAATTATTACATGCTCGGCATTATTCAATCAACTATCGTGTAAATCGTTTCCAAACATTCTCGCTTTTCTGTGTCCTACATTTTAACCTGTTTTATATTTCGAAATGTCCAACCTTTTCGTTGCCTAAATCACACATAAGCATTCTTCTCACCGCGCTACTATCTGATATTTCGCGTTTTCAACGTTCGAATAGCGGTACCACTATAAAAACAATTCAACATCGGACCTGTTCAACTCCTAATATTTTGTTTTAGTTCGTCTTAGTCACTACGTTACTTCACATTTTTTATATATATATACAATGATCAATTTACATAATTATCTTTTGAAGATATATTCTCTCAGAAAGCCAGTTTTAATGTTGTATATCTGTTTTGGTCAATCAGAGCGTGTGATCCACGGCATTTTGACCAAGGAGAACAGACTCCACATCGGTCCCTCCCCACATTCCATGTAAAAGATCTCTTAAATTGTGCGTTTGCCTCCCCCGCATCCCACTGCATTGTGCGTATCACGAGTACCGTCTCGCGCGGTGGTCATTTTTCGAGGGAAGCCGCTTTAGAGGCCGTTGTGGCGTTAATATTGAGAGTTAGACGGCAAACCTGGGTACTATTCACATCCACGCATCTTTGCGCCTCGAATTGTACTATTGGGTTTACCCCTAGCCGTATATACAGCTCGTCCCGTCTATTTCAAAACGACATCGTTTTGCACAGAGATTACGACCCACCCGGATCTTAAGGAGAGGAGGGGGTACCTGGTAATCTATAATGGTATTCCATTTCGCTACAAAGCGTTACATATTTCTGAGATATATTTTTACATCTGTAAAATCTTTGTGATGACGAAAAGAATGCATACTTCACGCATGGTTAGTAGTTCGCTCTCCCTATCACTGTCACCACTTTCAAATACCCACATAAAATCCCGTCCACTTCAATGTAGTATATGAGATGCATGTACTGTTTATGCATAATAAATATAGTCAAATGTTGCTCTATCGGCTTCATGATTGTTGGTTATTTTCTACCATTTCAATCTAAAAATAAGCGTATTCGGCCTCAAACGCGAGATTATAGCTGATTGGCTGACATGTTGAAGCTTAACCATATGTTCAACCATTCTTAACGGGTTCTGCACAGTTGAAAACGTACCCCCCCCCCACCACCACCACCACACCCATGCTATGCCAGCTGCAACGGCGTCATGCTGCCAAGTTTTCAGTTCTGTATTTGTAAATACGGTTGCGTAATAAATATTAACCGAATGTTTCGTCTCTGACAAATATCCGACATACGGTTGGATATCCCGTATACAAAAACATAGTCTCCCAAATCTTCAAGTCTGTGTGTCCTATATTGAAGAAATAATGCTATTGGTAATATCTGTCGTTTGTATGAAAGCTGGCATGGATAAACCAAACTAACATTCCAAAACGCCCGAAATAAGCTACTTTGGGTAAATGGGACCCTAGATACATGTATTTGGGACCCTAGACACCCAAACTAAATTGTTTTTGGGGCCCTAAAGGGTCCTAACATGAATGTCCATCCGGATCGTGATATGTATAGATAAATATTATAATTTGTACTCGTACCCTTTTACAAAACCGATTATGGCGCAATTTCTGTTAATTAATGGGAGTGACCAATCTCGCTAGAATAATCCACCTCGTCTAAATTAGATACAGAGCTCAAAGGAGCCTCATGTGTCTACCGAATGAAATAGACACTATTTACAGACTTGTATGTCATCTAAACCTTCTATCGAGCTTCTGTTGGAATGCATATTGACGTAGCATAACAGTGTTGGTGAAATGCATTGACCGAGTAAGGGAGTTGGTAATGCTGAATATCAACGGCTAGCGTATCAAGGAAAGCGTCACGGCGCTTCATAGTATAGTGAACTCAAGTGAAGTGGGCATCCGCTTGAGAAGTCGATGAAACCCGCTTGGAACTCAGAAGCAACAGTGTTTTTAACAATTTAATCTCTCTTTTCATTTCCTCCCCTTCCAAGTGTGTGCTTGAGGTCGTACGGACCAAAGTGAATCGCCTAATAGATACTGAGCCCAAGTACTACGAAGTTCCTGCTGCACTGGTGGTGGTACAAGATGACGCAGCCACTCAAGTTCACAGCTGAGGAGGTATCCAAGAATTGGGATGGGAAAGACTGGGCGACCTAAAAAATGGGTGATGAATACTTTTTCCGGGAGAAGAAGCTCACGGACATTAACCCCTTAGTTTCCGGACCTATTCACAAGGGTATATTTTTGCCCTGTCCCGTATATTATTATATGGAGATTTTTATGCAGTGTCGCTAAAGTACGTTGGGGTTCGGTGTGGGTATACGATGGGGACAGGCTATATAGTTGAGCCATACCCAACATAAAGCCCTCTAATGTGGTCTATTGGGTTTCGACGAGCCAGTTATGTAAGCATTATCAACATAACGTAAGTCCTTTTTATTATTCGTCCCTTTCTTTAAGTCGTTGCATACGACCAGCAGCAGCGCTCTACCCGAATATGTTTAATGAAAAGTATGAATGTGAACCGTTTCAATTGATTGCAAATTGACTAGCTACCTCCCAGCACACATAGGAAGAACACTAAGCTATTCCTCATTACCCGCCATTTCATCGTTGTCGTCTCACGCACCCACGTCGATTTCACCACCTCCATTGCTGGCACCAATGGCCTGCGTGCGGCGTTTCCGCTTCTTGACCGGCCGCGACGCCGGTGGTCTCTCGCGCGGCTTGTGATCGTGCAGCAGCGTGGGTGGAATGTCACTCCCATTTTTCCACTCCAGGTGACAAATACGGAAACATGTATCTCTGTCGCTACGCCAAACGTTGCACAGATATTTTCTGCAGCATCACACCTTGCGTTAGATTATTAATCATCGCATTCGGCACAGCATTTCCCTTACCGTATGTTACCGTTCGAGCATTCCGGGCAGAACTACTTCGTGATTTTTCCGGCTTCACCTTATACAGGGCGCCCACCTTGCAGAAGCAATGGCAGCGCTTCACTCCGTGCTCGCCGTCTACCGCGTCCGGATTCTCCCCGAGCCTATGATCCCCGTAGATCCGCCTTGCGCTTTCGACAACGGCTGCTTGCGGTTCCAGGACATCTCTTACTGGTGTGACATAGTCACTTGGGGAATTCTCCTCGCGGAGAACTAAGACTGAAATGTAAGATCGGCTACGTATAATCGGCCACAGCCAAGAGCCAACACAACTTGTCAGCCCTGGTGATGGCGCAAGATGACGCATATCCTTATTAGGATCTCCCGCGTGTCAAAATGATATGAAATATATGAAGCAACATGTATTTTTTTTCCACCAAGGGTTTCCACCGAACACTCAGCCCAGACCTTTCCTCCCGTACAATTCATCCATCGATTCGTACCCACCATCCAATTGACGCTAGACGCGTGTGCACTCCGGAAATAAAGGTACGTCAATACCACATATAAGTCGAGCAACGTTGTCCCTGCCGGTATCAACGCACTCCATTCAGTCACACAACCACTGGCAGGTTTGTCGATCCGTGCAAACGCCCCTCTAGCCGAACAAGCCTTGCACCACCCTGCCGGAAGGAAGCGACTCAAACTTACTTCTTGCCGCCACGCCACAGCTTCCAACCGTACCATTGTTTAGCACTTGAAGTTGTCGTATGCATGTGAAGCCGGGTATATCAGTCAGCGCCAACCCACCGGTAAACGGACCTTGAACGTGGGAAAGCAGGCCCCACATGTGCGATTAACTGATAAAATACCGCCTTAGCAAAGCGAGGGAATAATATCATAAATAATCCAAACCGGGCACCTTCTTGTCCCTGAGACTTTCACGACTACGGCATGGATGGTTGTATCGCCCATTGTCCGGTTACACACCACACACGGAAATGGAAATATAGACGATACAGACACGCGATAATCTCACCCATCGTTAACCGGAGCCCACACCAGCAGTCACTCAATGTGTGTACGGGCCCAGCGAAGGCAATCCATACCTGTGTGGAGCCTTGGGTTCTATGTCTAGGAAGTAGTTAGCCCTTGCTGTGAAATTGCAAGCTGTATTGAATAAAGCAGATGCAAATAAGCCTAACGCGTCGCACTCTTCTGTGGCTCCCTTCTTCTCTTCGACCATTCGTGCTTTCGCAATCTCGGCCCGAAATCGCACCGGACGCTGCACGGCACGTTGTCTTGCAATGGAGGGCTTGCAGGACGGCGGTGGACCCCCAGAAGAGAGTGAAAAAAAAGAAGGAGAGATGAATGAGGTTTGCTTAAGCTCAAAGAGATGGAACATAAGGAGAAAAGGGAGACCCGTGAGCATAAAGCAAGAGAGTGTGCGCGTGAAGAAGACAGAGCCTTCTTACTTAACCACGCGGAAGTGTTTGGAACGCATTTTAGTAAGTCAAACATAATGTAGTTTAACCAACTCGAATTGTAGCTAGTTACTTAGGTCTAGATACTCTGCTAAAGGTGGTAGTTACAAATTAAAAAAATTGCTGATCTTGTTTCCCCCATAGTAGAAACAGCGATAGTTTGTAAGTAGCGTACACAGCACAACTAGCTTGCCAATAGGACCTTGGCGCAACGTATTTTTTTTTCTTGATGTCGATTGCGTTTTAAGGATTGAAAATTCCCGCTCGACACTTCCGCAAACAGAGCCCATTGCCTCGTTGAAGGCATGTTCGCCTTCAGTTGACTGAACCTTCTTGAAGCCCGAGACAATAAATCGTTGTACACCGTATGCTGCGTCGCTATTCAGTACGAAGCCGTCAAAAACATCCTCGCTCTAGAAAATCTCTCAGCTTGATCGCATTTAGCAGCGTGATGTCATGCCGCTTGCCCTCGATGGGGCCCCAAAAATGTATGGGGGCTTCTCCTTTGGAGAAGACTTCGCCGCCACCTTCTTTGAGCTCTGGCCCTTCCGCGTGTTGTCGGCTTCTCCTTCTGTACGCTCGTCGCATACGCCTCTCCCGTTAATTGGCCTCCGCGCACTTCTGCTTCTCTTCCGCCGTCAAAATGTCGAGGGTTACTTGCCGACGGGTACGACCATTCCTCTATTCGTGACTGTTTCTCAAATGAGAGAGATCAGTGCCCCAGCAGCCGTCGGCCACCAATGTTGTTGGGTGTTTGTACCTTTATCTGATGTCTTCCATAAAAATCCACAGAAAAGCTAAACCTAAGCCTGTGCATTTGTCTATCCTACACACAAATGTAGCTTGTTATTCCTATGTCACGAAGACCAATACAAACTCTCATTCAAAAATCCTCTCATGTTTAGCCGTACAACATAGCATAGGCGCTACGAATAAATGAAGTAGGGTATACACCGCTTATGTTGTACTGTCCAACATACGGAACTAAGGGGTTAAGAGCAGGTACAGCGCCTGACGTAACATGGTTTCAAATATACTTGCGTCCTCGAACGACTGACTGTGCTAAGGGTGAATATCGTCAAGCTGCCGACAGGCGATATCTTTCTTAATTAAAGTATGTGAACAATAGCCAAAATAGTCCACTTATTTTAATAGTGCTCAATCAAATCACTGTTTAAATGATCTAGACAATCAATGAGCTTAGGGTTAGGTTTACTTGCTGCCGATGCCATGCCGCCGTATTTTGTCGGCAATGTAAGATATCCGTATGGATATCTGATTTTCCGGACGGCGAGTCTCCTTTCCCAGAGCGCGAACATCACAGAAGGATTTAGGACTAGTTTGTATGCTTAGCTCCTCATTCGTGATTTTTCTCGTTCGTTGCGAAGTCGTTGCGAAGCGAAGAAATGCCTTCCAGGGTAGTTGTTCCCAACTCAAGTGTCGTCCGTTACCGAGTTCCACTACATACGGGTGGTTCAAATGGACTGTGATCAGACGCATATTGCGCTAATCGAACGCGACGGGGCAGACGAGGACTTCGTGGATCCGATCAACAAAGCTGTCGTTCGCCGTCACCTGGTGAGCAAGGATGAGAGCAAGCATTGGCCAAGAAGATTCGTAGGCCACCCTGTCGCTGTTGTTCAACCCGACAGGGTCGAGATGGACGTGTGGGTCTAGGCTATAGTCACGGGTACATAATGGCTGGGAGTGACGCAAGCTTACACATCCATCAAGCTAACGGGGCCTTAAAAATCGCGCTCCGCCAACCGAAGAACGTACTCAAGGTTGAGTGGATTGACTATGTCCTAGAAGTGGCAGCCGGTACCAATTCAACAGCTCTCAACGTGGCTGATCTGGAGGATAACTTAAAGCTCGCCCGATCGCTGTGTGCGAAGAGCCGCGTGGGATTTTCTGCCAAGGTGGCCCATGAGCTGTCACTGCAATTCAGCCGGTGGCTCTCGTACCAGTAATCAGGCCAGATACGTTGACTGTAGTATCTGTTCCACGTCAACACGTGCTGAACTGTGTGCTCAAGCGAAAAGCCAAAAAGGGTGCCAGTATGTTCGAGCCGCCGCTGGAGTAATCACTGCCCAAATCAACCAAGAGAAAAGCCACAGGATGTGCCGATACGAAACGTCCGGGGGTACGACGCAAGGGATCGTTTGACGTGTTAAGCGACGAGTCGGACGGGGGGGGGGGGTATCACCCGTAACACACGGGGAAGGTGAACAAGATAAGTGGTCTGTGCAGCGCCAAACCCGCTCGATGAATCCTATTCCAAGAGCTCACACAGGTAAGACTTACGATATCATCGACGATGTACGCCTGCGTACTGCCAAGATGTTCCAACCGACTGCTCTTCAGCAGCAAATTCACGAAGCCATTGGTCACCGGGACCACAAAGGTAAGCCCCCACAGTCCCCCACAGTGTATACTTGAGTATGAACAACAGGCTCGGGACTCCCACCTTCTTGTAACTCCTCCGGTATTCCGTGGTGCGTACGACTTCGGGTTAGAGGTTCGAGGCCGCTCAATGATGCATTTTGCCAGGGTCACGCGTGCTATGATGCAGCCGATCCCCTTCTTTCCTGGAGCTGACGGACGCACTTAATGGTCTCCGTCAATTTGGACGCAGCTTCTATAATGAGGAAACAGGGGAGGGCTTGCTAGCTGCGGGGCGTTTTATCGAGTCGTTCGCAGGTGGGAGAAGACCCCGAGCGTGATACGACGCGTCACCTTCTGCTCCGGACCAACACGAAACCCGGCAAGTTTCGTGAACTGGTTTTATCCGAAGGTCTTACGGCAGCGCTATGAGTAAATAAAGAGTTTCCGATTCAAGATCCTCTTTTAGTAGAACTCCTGCACGACCAGCATGACACATGGCGTAGATGGAATGATGTAGTAAACCATGGTGCAATTCCTGAGTGGTTTCCGTTTCATCCGAATCGTCACGCAATCACAAATCGATTGATAATCACCTGTCTTAGGTTTGGAGGCATATCCGCAAAGGACGGGATGATATGGTATTTTGTACCTAGGTCTCTCATCAACGACATTTATAGCAAGGGCTACCAGGAGTGACCATCGACCCTCCACTCGTCTGCTCATTCTGGGTGTGATGATCACGCATATGTTGAAGTAGAAAAAGACCTTCGCTGCTTTGTTGCCGATCTCGCCCCACGAAGAGCCATGACTACGGTCCTGGGGCCTGCCGCCATTAACAAAAGCAAATTCACAGATTGGAGTGAAAACGGCAGAATGCTGACCCTTCTTTGGGATACTAGGAACGGAGTCGTAACCACTCCACGGGAGAAGATTGAAAAGACCCAGGAGATGGTTATCGGCGTCCTAGCAGCACGAGCTGCAACAAAGACGACATTGCTGCAACTCCTGGGCAGCCTACGTCATGTCATGACGTGCTGCCCACCTGCTCGATCGTTCAACCAGCGTCGGTATGTTACAGCTAGCAGTCTCACCCGCCACGGAGTCCTCAAACTAGGATGTCCCGCCATAGAAGATTTGAAGTGGATGCGGACAATTCTTCTTCTTCATAAGCGCTTCAACGGCACTCCGGTGGATCATTTCGCTAGTGTCGGTACTACATCTGTGCACGTGCACACGAATGCGTCAGACGATGGCCTCTGTGTACTCGAGCCCAGGATCCGCCAGTTCATACGCGTGCCTTTCACGAAAGCCATGCCACGCAAGTGCGCAGAAGACAAGTCTATCAACTCCATACGTGCGTGAGTTGCAGAGTGGGCTACTTGTGGCCCTGTTGTGGGGGCCACACTTCAATCCACATGTGTTTTTCAAATTGACAATACGAGTGCCGTGTCGTTGCCACAACGGCGGGTCAGCCGTAATCCTCGCGCTCAGCTTTACAACAGGCTATTGTCACTTGTGGAGTTCCAATATCCCTAATCTGCACCGCCAGTCACGTGCGTGGTGTGCAGAACGTGATGGCCGACGCGGGGTCTCGAGCCTGGTCACCTGATAACCCGTTATTTTTATCTTGGACTAACTTGCCGTGTGGTTGGACGCAGATTCCAGTTCGACCTCCCTACAATAATCTCTGTCAGCTTTGGGAGAAGTGCTCAGGAGCCACCCTATTGCAAAGCCTACTTCGCAGAAATATTGCAGCCACTGGGAGCAATGGCGCTGGTTCTCACAAGTCATGCAGTAATCAGAGTGGTTAAATGGAGACGGCCGGTCGTCCAACATGAAGCTTGGATTATTTGCGGTGTACTGCTGGCACTATGGTTGGAACAAGCGTCATCAATGGATTCAGTATAACATTATCCAATTGAAGATATCGATTATTCGCTGGTTTCATCGACGACACTTCGGTATCGATCTGAGCCCTTCGCACGATTTCGACATTCTCATGAGGGGAATATGAAGATTTTAGGATCAAGCGTCAAAGAAGCACCCCATCAGCCCGGCATTTCCTGGCGCTATTGTATCAGCGCCTCAATTCCGTGTGATTTTATGATCAAGCGTCCAAGAAGCACCCCATCAGCCCGGCATTCCTGCGTCTATTGTATCAGCGCCTCAATTCCGTGCAGCCCCCCACCCCCACCCCACCACCGACTTTTATGGGGCTCCGTGCTGTTGGTATACTTCTTTTTACTACGGCGGTCCGAGTATCTAAGAATCCGAGTGCACCGGCATTTATACTGCCTCAAGACCAACAATCCGTTTTTCTCTGATGTGCATGGACTTCTGACCTCGAGTCGAAAGGCGACGTCGGTCACGATAGGATTAGCGCGTTCCAAGAATGTTCAGTATGGGCGGAGAGCATGGAGAACTCTGCACACTACGGGGGATCTGATCCTTTGTCCCAAGGAGGCGCTCAAGCATATCAAGAAAGCGAGGCAAGAATTCAGTTGTGAAGACAAAGGATATTTATGCGCGGAACTATGTGCAGCTGAAGTGGTACGGGTATTTAAGGCGGTAGCTTCCAGCATTGGCGTGCAGCAGACCAACTATTCGACGCATTCAATTCGGATTGGAGGTGCTACGGTATTACTAAGCAACCAAGAAGACCGTCTTTCGATCAAGTTATTGGGAAGGTGGATGAGTAACACGTTCGAGGAATATCCTGTTCAGTCTGCGGAGGCCACCATCGGCCCAGCGCACAAGATGATTTTAACCGGTACACCCGCTGACGACCAAGCTGGAGTCCACAGTAGGCACTTAATCTTTGGGGCCGCTCGCCGTGCCCTCAAGCATGGCCGGTGTGGACAAACACGTTCAAGTTTGCCCCCATGAAAGATTATTGCGTCGCGGAAAGCACTCCGAGATATGCAATGAAGGCATACGAACCACTCGTTTGACGCGTGTCACTTTCATATCTGCGCTACTGCCTACAAAGGACTGACATCAGCAATGAGTCTGCAAGATCGCGTTCCTGTTAACTCGGGAAGAGAAAGAAGAAAAAAAAAAGAAAAAAAGACGGCTATCAACACGTTCGAGCATTTCTTGGTGTCCAAAGATGTAAAGATGGGTTTTAACGCAGCATAACTTCTCAAAGATGAGAGGGATCTCCGTTTGTCAAGCTGATGGACCAGTTTGCATATATCTGGTATTTGTGGGAGGGGGGCTCACTCGAAACTCGGCAATGTGCTTTTATCAATATAAAAAACTGGCTGCTCGGTACTATCCCGAGCTATCTGCTCAAAATGGCTCGGACTTTGGAGCGCTACTGCCTGAAGCAAAGCAAGGGAAGGTAGTCAAGAAGGCGCCAAGGAAAACCTACGAATTTCGATGGATGGACTCTACTACGACACTGCAAGCTCTAAGCACTACCAGGATTCTGCGTTGCTCGCACTGATGTGGTATACGTTTGGAAGGGCCACCAATCTCGGCCTTTTTTTTTAGCGAAAAGCATCCTGTCTGTGAGTGCCGATGGTGTTCTATTTGTGCGACTGAGTCGTGTCAAGATCTCCGAGGAACAAGGAGATGTCCTTTGTACGTGATAGCTATGGCGCTAACGATGCAAGACTTTCTGCCAGCACAAGTACTCGACCATCCGCAGTTATTAGAGTCTTTCAGAAGCGTCCGAAAATAGATTTCTTCCCACGTACTTTTGATACCGCTTTTTGGATTTATCGGTACGTTGCGTGCTTTTAGATGAAGCGCTCCTCACGTGTGTTTGCTACGTATTTTCGAAAGTTAAAATCTTGCGTTAGTTATACCCTACCCTACTTTAATGACACTGGCTGGAATCTGTCACCGAAAGGACTCGTTCTCGGCGCGTTGGAACGAGCACGTGTACAGGATGACTGAGTCCCACTATCTAGTAGTGCTGCAAAGCAGACATACTAAGCTCTATGTTAAGCTAGGCAATACCCACTATCTCATCATATAGCTGCTGTAAGGACGCGCGGGTGCGGAGCCAGCGTCCGCACTTTGTTGAGTCCTTCTGTTCAAAAAACGCTTACTGAGAGATACATACTTTCACTACGTAAATTTGAAAACTCGCGCTTCTGAATTGCAAGCGCTACGCAAAACCCGTAGCAATGTTCACGTATGTCCGCTAAGGGCCTGGTTCATGTCACTCGGTCCGGTTAAATATTGAGTGAGGGGGATAGGGTTAAAAGTTGGTGGCAGTGATTGTTGAACCAGAAGAACCCCGTACGGATTGCCGTCACTCGCAAAAAACAACGATAACGGAGACAAGTATGAGCAACGAAGATCCTCTTTCTACCACTGCTGTAGCTCAGCGTGCTGCTTCTGTTCGTGTTGGTGCTGCGGAGGACAGTGCAACGCCACCCTTGCCTTCCCCTGCAAAGACAAAGAAGAAGGGCAGACCCCCAAGGCCAAAGGCTCTGAAGCACTTGAATGGAGCGAGCCCATGACGGCTTCGCTCATGCGGCTCCGTTACGAAACATACAGCAGCAAGTTTCTATCGGCTCGTAATAACGCCATGATTCGTATTGTCTATCAGAGGAACTGGAATGCAAGGCGACACGCTCGCGGATAATGACACCATTGGAGACCTGCTAGACTCGGACAGCGACGACGGCACCAGGGTCAGCACACACAAAAGTGCAAGACTATGGCTGAAGGCTTGGAAATTGGCATGAAGGCCATGTCTTCCGGGTTCCACGCGGTCGCCTCGGCAATTTCGTCTCAGCAAAGTGCAGACAGCTCGTCTCCGCCTCAACACCTCGAAAGCGTCATGGAAGCGCGATTTGCTACCATCATCGATCAGTTGCAGACCCAGAACAACAATTTGGCCACTTTGGTCGAGCTTCTTCGGAAGCAATAGGATAAAGTTTTAGCAGTAGAGGAAACACTGTATTTTCAGTTACTCTAGTTACGTCCAGGCAATGTCATGAACATTTTTGTGAATTCTTTTCTTTTTTGCTTGCCAATTCGAGAAGCCATCATATCACCAACCGTGGGTCCGCTCTCATTAAATTGTTTAATACCTTCGACACCATCGCTCTCTCTCAGTACGAACTCGCTGATCCCGTCATTCTCAAAGTCAATCATGATGTTGGGCAAGACCATGCATGCTAATACGGTTCTCACTGCGCTAGAAATGGTTTTTTCGGGAAGAGCTTTCTTAAATACTCGAAAACGCTCCTTCAAGAGACCAAAAGCACCTTCAATTTTCATTTTTGTGGAAGAATGAATGAAGTTGTACAACCGGCACTCATCGTTCAGCTTGCCGTCGTCTGGAAACAGAATTATCAGTACTGGTAGCAATGGATAACCAGAGTCACCCAATATATGATAGCCACGGGGAACTAGTGATTCCGCGTGCTTACCAAACTTCGAATACTTCCAAATCTTACTGTCGCTCCAGGATCCTGGGCGAATGTCAAATGACAAGAAGTTTTTTCGATGATCGCACACAGCTTGAATATTGAATGATGCTTGTCCTACAAAACACAGTTTGTTAATAAATTATTATTCATACAAAATGCATATTCGTATAAAAAAAAATATATATATAACCTTTGTAGTTGTACCACCCGTCGGAATTATGGTGTCGCATGATTTCGACAAGAGTCCCATCCACAGCTCCCGCACACCAAGGAAACCCGTTGACAATCCGAAAGCCTTCCTCTATTAGCTCCCACTCTTCTGCAGATCGTGGCACTTTCACATACTCAGGGCACTTGCAACATAGCACTCGTATCATCTTATTCACGGCCTTGACGCACCACGCCTTGGAGACGCCCATGGCTGCTGCAATCTCGCGGTAGCCGTCCGAGGAGCCGAGGTGGAAGAGAGTGCAGGCTACGCCTGTTTCAAAGTTGTAGCGCAGGTAAGCAACGGGCGGAAAATGGGGTTCTAACAGCTTGCATAGGAGCTCAAAGGTCCTTTGCGAGCAGCGCAAGTTGAGCTTGAACCACTCGTTCCAAGCAGGGTCCTTCATCATACGACGCACATCCAGATTTACAGGGACATGAAAACGGTTGGTAGCCTTCTTCTTCACCACTCCGAATGCTGCAGAGAAAGTAGCCATGGTTGCAGCGCCACAAAGCGCCAACACCAGTGTTGGCACCAGTAATTGACCCCCCCCCCCCCCTCCATTTTTTTTGCTTTTTCTCGATCCTCCGTCTGGTTAAATGAAAAGTCAAGCAATACCAGCCAGGCGCCAATTTTAGCCAATCCAACTGCGAGTAATACCTAACCCTGATCTTGGTTTAACCAGACCGAGTGACATGAACCAGGCCCTAAGCGTTTTTAAGCTACGTGTATTTCCTTTGTCGGTCCAACTGAAAGCCGCTATTTGAGGGAGTATCGAGCGCTTGTCTGCCCAGGGGATGTTCCCTCTCTGAGGCCTTAGCATCATGTTCACCGACTGACACTCCCATTGATGACCCCGTCCAAGATCCCCTGAAAACAAAGAATTACATAAAAATCCACGCACGTGGAACATGACCAACACAAATAAGGCATTTGCTGACGTATTCAATACGACAAGATAATGCCAAAAGGTGTCGCGGGTGCTGAGTGGGTGGGACTCGCGCGAGAAGCCATCGGTTCCCATGCTGCCGTGGTTCGACACATCAACGCAGAGTCAAGCTCTTTCCCTCCCCGCGCACCTTTTTCAAATAAGCAGCAATACTTAAGACGCCGAGAAGCGACTCAATGATCGTGTAGCAAGTATCCTTGTTGCTGTCCTGATTCAGTGATTCCCTGAAGTTTTCGATCGATACCAATGCGCCCTTATGCTAGCAGAATGCGGGGGTGCCCTTTCGCACTTGGGATTTCCAAGGCGCAAGTCTTGTCGTGGAGTTCCGAACTTCAGCACGAAGATAGCCGGAAGACTCGGGACGCGTCGGCAAACAGTGTCTCAGAAATCACAAAAAAAGGTCGCCTTATCAATCACCAGAACTTTTTCTTCGCCGAATTGGTTTCGATGGATCAAGAGTTGATGAAGCGATTGACCGCGATGGAGGTACGAGTTACCAATGTTGAATGCGGTGGCCAGCTCTCCACTACTCGCGGCCAGGCTGCCCCACCTGCGAGTTTGGCGCCTGGAGCTGGAAGTACTCCACAAACTACATATTGTGGCTCAAAAGCCGCCCCGAAGTCTCCAGCAATTTTGCTCGAGTTGTACGCCAAGACGCAGCGAATGTGGGAGTCATGTGACTCGCGGCAGAAGAAGTAGAGCTTACTCTGCCTGAAATAACACTCGAATAGTAGCCCCTACTCTACTCTATCGAGAAGTTTTAATGAAAATATGCCTAGCCCTATATTATGATTTACGACCGCCTGCAGACGTTGCCCCCCCCTACCCCCGACCCGCGAGAAAGTCAAATTGGTGTATCTGGATTTTGTATGGGGCTTCTTCGGAAGTCGCTTCTTTGTTGTGTGATAACGTTTGACCATTGTTTGGTGCTATTTTGCCAATCAGTGGGCAGTAGTGGGCAAAAAAATCGCCTAAATTGTTTCGGACATTTTCCGACAAGAAGAAACTAACAAGCGCGTGGCAAATTCTAAGGTGAATCATACCAAAAGTACGCGTTCATACAGGAATTTATGAGTCAGACATGAGTATAAGTTCATACAAAACGGTAAGAGTTCATAGTACAAGTCAAACATAAGAGTATGAGTTCATACCAATATGCATATGGTCAAACTAAAATGTACGACAATCCTTTGGTGGTTGTGCGCCACGTGGTCAGTTCCAATCTGACTCCTCAACAAAAGACGGGGGGTCCGAGAGCTGGCCAAAGAGGGCCAGCAAACGGCTAACGAGGTGACCAAGAAGACTACACAGACTGTCTACGCCACTAACGGCTACCCCGATCCTCGTCATTAGCGCCATCACGAGCTTCCCGTCGTTTTGGTTGCATATTTGCAGAGCATCTCGGCATCCAGTTCTATTTCGCTCCAAACAGCTGGGAAGGCAAGATCTGCCGTCGCCGGATCCTTCCTTCTCATGAACTCAGCGATGACACCGATGTGAACACGTGGTACATGAGTCTGGAGCAAAGAACGGATACGGAAATCCTGCTAGAGACCCGCTCTCACGTCAATTCATGCGTGGACTCAAGAAGAAGAAGGCTTCGGAGTACGTGCCAGGAAAAGCGGTCCCGATTTCTCTCGACATAATTACAGTTCAACACGCGTTTCTTGATACCCCGCCTGCGGCCCGTTGAGCCGCCGCAGTCGACGCTGGTGACGATCGGACAACCCCGCCACGCAGCGCTGGCATTCTTTGTCCATCCGCTGACGGCGTGGCGCCCTGACTGACGACCCAACCATTCCCACCTCTCGCCCTGACTGCGTTTTGAAGCATGAGAGAGATTCTTGGCTGTCGGCCACCCGTTCGTGATGGGCGACACCACCTCCTCTCTATCCCGTTCATCCGTGGAAGGGGTACAGGTACCCAAAGCCTGTGCATTTGCCCGTTTTAGACTCACAGATTTGTCTTGAATTTCGCGTATCGATTTCTTGAGATATGTTCAATACAAACGCCAAGTCTAATTTCCCATTATGTGGAGCCGCTCACCTAAACTGTCGTCCTGGAGCAAGCATTGGTCATACTCAAACAAACTGTAACGAGTCTCTGAACGCCTGCTCGCTGGCGGCTTGCACAGCTCACACTTATGCTTGTTGCCGACGTCTGCCAAGGGTCCGTACGACTCGACTTTAACACCGCATTGGCTGCGCTCAGGCCGCCAGAGAGCGTCCGTTCCTACTTGTATTTCTCAACGTTACCTACCGACGTAGAGTCCACACACTCGCTCGCTCAACACAACTCATCTGCGTCTTACTGCTGGATCCACTCATGGACTGCAGCTCATTGCGCAGACACGCTTTGAGGCAACTCGACAGTCACTCCCGCGCTGGATTCCCTACCCGTCGCACTGGTCACTGTCGATCAGCCGCGTGCTCACTCGTTCGGACTTGCCCAAGGCTCCAATCCTTGACCCGCCATCTCGCTCGCTCAACAGGATCTCGATCGACTCCAACCACTCGATCTTCTCGCACACTTCGCTCCCTCATTCTCGAGCAGCTCCAACCCGTCGCTCTCCTCTCGTACGACTTGATGCCTTTCGACCCCACTCACTGGTTCTTAGACGGTTCTGTCCGTCCAGTACCCGCACTTATTCGCTTATTCTCGACTCGCACTTGTCTGCAAGTCCTCGCCCGTACTCTCCGTAGTCCACGCCCCACTGGCGCTCCACGGATCCGATTCGAAACTGAGCTCGAACTGCAGGCTCGCAACTCAGTATCCACACCTCACTCTCGAACTTCCTGTGAGTTTCGACGTGGGGCAGCTGCCGTACTGACTTACAGCAGTGCCACCCTTCGTCATCTTGTGGCTCGCGGCCACCAATCTTCGTACACTGCGCTCATTCCGAGCCACGCGACTGCACCCATTGCACTCGCTGGCTTCGGATCGCTGCCGTGCTTCACTGCAACTGTGGGTACAGCGACTCCTCACGCGAATCCGTATCCAGTCGCCTGCATTCACAACTGTCCTCATGTGCGGTACGCACACGACCGTCTTCGCCTGCCTCGCGCATGTGCTGTTCTCGTTCCGTGCTGGCTCCTACGCGATCATTTGCAACCACTGGGTCACGCGCAAGCTCCCGCGCTAGTGCCTTGTTACAAAACTACCCTGCAACTGGTAGCTAAGAGCCTCCTTAATCTACTGTAACCACTCCTATGTTTCTACCGTTTGTGTGTTTAGCAAACGGTTGGTTGAACACTTATAGCTCGACTGCGTATCGTCTACTTCTTGATAGTAATTCGAGAACAGTACCGTATGAAGTGTACACAGCCAAAAGCTTCGCGTGTCAACCCAAAAAATGTAAAAAGAGATATTAGTTTCCGGGCTGATGGTCCCGCGGATTCGCTGCTCTTGTTCTATTTTTGTGATACACTACCGGTAGTCTAAATTTACTTGTAGGATTGAGCGAAGGAATCAATTAACTTGAGAGAACATAAGAGGCAATCTGTGACGATTTAGATGCTGGTTAAAACTCGCGTGCTAGTCCAGTGACTTCTCAGACAGCGATAGTGAGTACTTTTATCGTGAGGTTCTTATTTATAAAAGCAGCTCTATCAAGACGGGTGCGCTATGCGGATGTCGAGAGCTGCAAGGACCGTATTGCATTTTAGTGAATCACACAACCTATAGAGTAAAGTTTGCACCACCCAGCAGCGCTTTCAACATGATTAGAAGGTTCCTATTACGCTCTGGCACGCGACGGGGTGCGTTGATGCAGCAAGGTGCCATGGTGGGCTGCCAGAATGGTAGAAAGTGTAAGTTTCTCGACGTGCTACGGCATGCTATTACTGGCCCAAACAATACTTGCAGACGCTGGGAAGGTTTCAAGGACACTTCTACATGCTATGTAGACGGCGTAGCACCTTCCATCAGCGCGCAGCGTCTGTCGTCATTTACGGCTGAGTAAGCGGAGCTGATCCTGGCGGATACATGCAGTAAGTAGTCGGCAATATAGAAAATAAGTGAAAATGATCATCTATTTGAATTCTGACCGGGGTGATATTTTGATGGTGATATTTGTCGCACCATTTCTTAATTGGAAACCTACAGTCTAGGTTCATCGAACCCTTTCACCCCATCCCTTCGAAAGTTTGTGATTTGTGCGCATTGTCCATCATTTAAAGATTCTCTGGGGCTCGCACCAATGAAGCGCCGCAGCCGTAGTGACGAAGACCACGGCAATGGCAGTGCCTCCGCCGACAGCAACGAGTATGAACCGGACACCCAGATTGCTGAGAAACACACTCTAACTTGGTGGTGAAAGAGACGGAGAGTGTTGGCAAGCGCAACCGGCAGTTGAAAGACTCGATGCGCGCGAAGGATGGGCGACCTGTGCGATACCTTCCAGACGACCAACCGCGTTGGCGTCGTCGATATATCTGCACTCATGTATGGCCAGATCACTCGAGAGGGAAAGGGGAACGCCCACAGCAGATGCTGCGGAGTACATTATTCCCGTTCCACTTCACGACGAGAGTGTTTACGTCAAAGGGGCGTGGAACGTGGAGATCCGTCACGCACAACCACTCTCTGTCTAGAGAAGTGTACGACAACTACTCGCACAACCGCCAAGTGCCAATGAAGGAACCTATCGTAGAAGACCTGCATCTGATGGTCAAGGCCAGTGGGAAGTGTCTTCGTATCTACGAGTACATTCGCGACCATTCTGCCTACAGGGTTACTCGACGTGACGTCACCAATTTGATGGTCACAATTCGTAGTGTTCTGCGTGGTGAAGTGGATGATGACCTGGCTGTGGACAAATTCCTTCTCGATATTGAGCAGGATGATCCTGGTATCGTGACGAGTGTGAATGATACTTCAACTGGAGAGGCTGGGGCTGTCTCTCCCACTACAAGTCACATGCGACGCCTATTCGTTCGGTTTCCTGAGATCCTTTTGGTGGATTGTAGCCACAAAACAAATCGATACCATGCATATCTCATTATCTGGCGTGCGGATCGACCGGATTGAATACCAGATCTAAATCCAGGGTTTCAACCAGGTTGTTTGACAGATTAATATCCTTGACACCACCCTGGACAATCACCAGGTTAACTATCTGGTCAATCTCCAGGTTAAAGTCCATGGCAGATCTGCACGTCAGCGCCAGTCGTGTATGAAACTGGTTTTTTGTACTAACTTCATTTGAAATTGGTATTTGTTACAGGTACGATTACCAACTTTGTATTGTAACTTGATGGTTGCGCATGCATTCGGCCGCGGACAGTTCGTACAGCACACGGTGGTAAAGACAAATTTGGATTGGCATACGCGGAAGGCTCTGGGCCATTTCAAGACAGCGAAAACTGGCTCGGGGACATCCAGGTTCTAATGGTGGACAAAGATATGAAAGTTGCAGCTCTCAGAGAGGCGTTCCCAGATACAAGCGATTTATTATGTCATTTTCACGTCCTAAAATATCTCGTTTGGTCAAACAAACAACGTCGCGGTAGTCACGCTACCCGAGTTCAAGCTGAATAAAAAGAGCACGAAAGTGTCCCTCGCGGACGAAGTCATAAACAAGATTGTTGCGGCCAAGTGCAACTACATTCTCATGCCCGTCTACTTTGATGACAGTCTCTGGACTACGGTTGTGATAAAGTTGGACATCAAGATTATGTTCATGGACGATCCTCTTGGCGATTTAGCGTATGTGGCAGGGCTATCGAAGAGCACACCACGTTTGAAAGAAGAGAAGTCTTTCAGGACGTTCACCTCCGTAGCCGTGGCCTCTCATACACAGAAAGACGGCCACGGTTGCGGGCTTTACGAGGTCAACTTCATGTGGAGAACGCTAGACAAGAAGATACCAAGTGCCTACACAGATGCGGAATTGAATAAGTTTCGAATCAGTGTTTTTAGGAGTCTTCTAGGTGTCTAAGTGTCAATTGTACTCCTTGTATTAAGAAACATAACGTCTTGTCAGCGACACCTTGTAGACACACGTGAATACTACCGAGTCTTCAGAAAATAACATGGATAGTAACCTGTTTGTCAACCTGGAGACCAACCTGGGTTCGACACAGGTGTACTATGTCATCCACTCAATATCGATAGTACACAAACTTGCGCTATGACACTAGCAAAAGAGGAGCCATCCTATTTTTGGGCGATAAAGTTGTTGCTGTCGAAATATCAGAAATCTGTCCAACTCGGTCTTTAACCTGGTTCTTAACCCTATTGTGGTAGGCCCTTGTAAACCAAGCATTTTGCTTGGTTTTGCAAATGCCATCCAATTAAATGCAATGATTCGTTATATTATATATATACGAATATATCGAGTTGCGGAAATATTTGTAAAACATGCATAAATACTTGGGTTTAGACAATAGAATATCACGCTAAACATGCATAATTGCAATATTTAGGTTGCGGGTAGCGTGCTAAAACCAAGCATCTATGCATGTTTTACTCATTTGTATGGAACTTTTCCATACCAATTCTAACTATAAATCGTATCGCAATAGGGCTAACCTGCACAAACTTTGTAACATACTGGGATAACAACCAGGCACATAACCTGGACGATTTTCCCTTGTGATTTGCTCTGCTTTGTTCCTCTGAGAATCTCCACAAGGTACTTTATCAAGTTACCGCGGCGATGGCACATCCTTAACTGCATCATACAACTGCACAACATCGTGTATAACCAAAACAATATTAGTAAGCGAGCCCAGGTCTGTTGGGTTTCAACCGATTACATTTGAGCAAAACACGCACAGAAAAACGATACAGAAATATATTACTTAAAATTTACGCCCTGTTATTCTACCCTGAATTGACCTGGACTCAACCTGGAGCCATACTAGACCAGTTTTTACACGGCTATGCAAAAACAACCTGGACCGTATACTCGCCCTTTCTTAATTCCGAATCCACTAATACAGCCCAGACACTACAGCTGCAGCGTTTGCCCTATATACGGAAAACCACTCCGAAGGCTCCACTGCGCAGTCGCCCAATACTAAACTAAAGGTGCTAGCAGCAGTAATTTCACCGTCGCTCCGACGATCACGATTATTCACTTCGACTTGACATGTGCATGCCATATTGTGGCATGCCAAGTGTGTATATATGTTTGTATGAAGAAGTCGCTTAGGACGATGTAACCTCGAAGGGCTTAATAAAGTACTTAATCTAGAAAACAAAGGGATTAATGGCACGGTTAAACATCAAGTTTACCGATGGCGAATGTACTACTGCTCATAACTGTCGATAATCAGTAGCTAGATCTCCATACTTACGATTTGTACTTTTCATTGCACCCCAAGCTTTTACGAGTCCGGTTATGAACGGTTTGCGCTTTCCTTCGGAAAGCTGATCAAAAATCTCGCTTTCAACGTCCCGTGCGAGTTGTTGTGTTTGTGTTCTCCACTGTGCTCGTGCAGCATAATCGCTTAATGATCGAATTGGCATGGGTTTACGGTCCCCCATAACCACGAAAGCAATGATCATTGCTCGCTTGGATTCGGTTTGTGCTCGATTCTTTCGACCGTATGGAGCGACTTCCAGGTCTTCCTTTAAGTACTGGTGGATAGAGATACCCCGCCCAGTTTGGTTAGGGTCATCGGGCAGCCGAAGAAGTTGCAATGGATTCAATGCACTTCTATCTCCGGCGCAATAATAGTATTTTCCATCCGCTGCATGGCCATCCCAATAGAAGCTACGAGCTGCTTGTTCGCCATAACAAGCTTCTCGTTAATAAACCCCTCCACCTATAGACGCAGTCGATCGTTCCAGCAAGACTTTGCAGCGTTGCCACTGTACCAGTGTTTCCTTGAAGGAATGAACCCCAACAAATTGGGCTGCTTTTGCATTCTATGTTAGGATATAATCAACAACGCCAATTGAAATCGACAGAACTTTATCTTGAACTAAAAGTGTTCGCACAACAATGCTCCACTCACGAAGCAATCTAAGTGCATCCTATTATCCACATTGGCCATCATATACGACACTCCTCGCCACCGAAATCATTTTGCTGTGAAGAAATTGTGCCGGATACGGACGATACGTGTCCTCAAAATACACAAGAAGCGAAGCCGTCAGTTTGAAGATAAACTTGTGTGATCTCAGCCGATCCAAGGCCTTGTCAAAGAGGGAAATTGCAAATTTATACTGGATCTTCGAGTACTTTGGGTCAGTAAACATATTGACGGAAGATACCGCCATGCGAAATTCGCATGGGCGAGTCGAAAGCTCGATGCAACAACCGAACAGAGCACGGACAGAGATGGAAAGTCGATAACGGCCACCAGGCAGAAGCAAAATCTAACTGGTCATAATTTTTGTTGTTGCTTTATCAATTTACTTAAAGAAGCAAAAACAAACAGGCGTGCATTGTTTTTTTTTAAAGAAACCAGACATGTAATGATTAGATACTTGCGTAAGAAAGCGCTTTCGAGAAGCTGCTCTTCACTATATCTTCTGAAACGTCTTCCCACATCGCAATAGTCCTCTTTATCATCGTCATTCTCTTCTCGGCTGCCGTTGGCTTTTCAGCCACTTCTTCGAGCAACCAGTGCGATCTCAACTTTGCCTTGAGAGGGCCGATCACACCTACATCGAGAGGCTGGCAGACAGAGTTGACTTTGGTGGTAAGGGCACCATTGTAGCGAACAGTTCACCGGCCACGATGGCTTCGGATTGGGGGGAAACATGACAGTCCAGGTTGTCCAAAAGCACGACGGAAGGGCCGTTTAGCTCTAATCGCAGCAGTTAACGCAAATAATGCTGCTACAAAGTGGTATCCATCCAGTCATTCCTCTGGGCGGCGTACATATGAACTACAATACAATCAAGTTATTATAAATTCAATACAATCTATCACGCACATTAAAATACCTTTTGGATAACGTGGCACTTCTCCTTTGCAATTTTACCGATTGGAGATTTTTTAACAATAAAAACAACCAGTATTTTTTTCATGTAACAAAATAAAACAGCACAGTAGACAGAGAATACAATGTTCCGCCATTTTTGAGAACTCACCATCGGCTCTGATAGTGAGCACTGCCGTGAGTCGCGCAGAATGGTTCTGCGAGCTCCGAATCTTTGACGCCTTGTCGCGAAGAGCTCAAATACGCTTTGGAGGCATGTCGTACCAAATTCCTGTCTCATCGACATTGTAGATATCTCAAGGAGCGTAGTGACCGTACTTCTCCCAGAACCCGGCGCTAAAAGCATCTCGTTTTTGCAGCAGATCTTCTCGTAAATCCTATTTAAAAAGGTATTAGCTTTAAAATTTTATAGCAAACAAGTTAGAGCCATAACTTATATCTCCAGAGTGAGGTGTTCTCTGAGAGAACCCATTCCGACTTGCCAAGCGCTGAAGCAGCTTGATCAGGGCTGCGTACGGGCTGTTTTCCGACTTCTTACCCTTGGCGTATGACTGCAGCCATTTTGGGCGGTTAGCTTTGACGAAATGAACTAAGTGGATCATACATACAAGAGCCTTTAACAAAGTTATATAACATAATATTTGTAGAAGCATCATAAAAACAAAACAAAAACTTACTTTTTCGTCGCGAAGCATGCCTTTCATGTAAGTCACCAGATCAGCTGCAAATGTTTTGATCGGCGGTCGTCCTATTCGCTGCGTTTTACTTTTCCGAACATTCAAATGCAAAAACACTGTCCTTGTGCTTAATCCAACCCCTGATAGTCCATCTAGGAATACCGTACTGATTCGCAGCAGCTCGGCAATATGTTGTTTGCAATGCTAATAAGAACTCCTTCCGTGTAACTCCTACGAGTTTTGCCTTTGATTGCAATCTCATCCTCACACGCATCTGAATCATCATGATAGCAGTCTAAAGAGCAAAAGCACATATGAAGAGGAACTCAACACTAATCTCGTTGAACCCCTCATTTGAGCACACATGATGAGCATTGCCGCCGCACAGACTGCACGGTCGCGATTGCTCGGGAGCGTAAAAAAACAAGTCAGGAACAGACACCTTACAATCCACAACCAAAATCGAAACTGAAGCGAATGGGCTGTAATGCAGTTAGCAACGCATGTTTATGATTGGTTAAAAATGAAATTCTGGTGTCCACCCGTAGCACACAAAACACTGTACAGAAAATGGGACGGGCGTTATCTTTTTTTATGGGCGGTATTTTCCGTCGATATGTGTATCTCCAAGATTTGGCACTTGGGCGATAGTTGGGATGAAGGAACAACTACATCTACAACCTTCCATCCATAAAGAAAACGGGCAACCTTTAAGCCACATTTGCTTGTAGACGCGATGTAAACAAACAATTTCATCATTTTCTCCATACTCCATTTGCCATAATTCGAGACATCAGCCAGACGCACGCCATCGTTTGATGCGGCATGCGTTGCATCTCGACGACGAGCTGAGTGAGTTCGTAAGCCTGGTGTTAATTGGCTACCACAAGTAGAATTTGTTGACAATACTGAGAGCATTTTGTCGATGTGAGCGCTACCACAGTCACCTGACTCGCTTAGCACGACTTGAGGGAAGACTCGCGACGACGTGTTGAATGGATCAGTAACCAGTTGAGTAGCTAGGATCTATCTCGCATATTAGCGGTGAGCAAATCATTGACTACAACTGCTGTTCAGCCACCTTCTTGCGCACAGTATGAATGAGCATCGCATCACTTACCCGCTGAATATCGCTAAATTTCAGATTTGCGATGTCCGATATTCTTCCAACGACAGACCACTGAAAATCTATCAGTGTACGATCCTTCATCGTCACACTCGTGTTCCAAACGAATAACTCCCAACCAAACGAAGGTCTTCAGGTGTCACGAGTGGGGCTGGATTGGCCCCACACTTAGTGCTCTAAGGCAAGCGACTGAGTATTCTTTTTCGAGTGATTTACGTAGCTGATTGTACCACGACTTGTTAACTTGGTACGAGTAATACAATACGAACGTAACTCATATAATCCAAACACGCGCCAGGGCCAGGACCTCATAAACCAGCAAATAATCAGCAATGCGACCAATCATGTCTATTGTGATGTCTTCGGCCTTCAGAGAGGCAAGAGTGAGAGACCCTGACATGCGATTGGTGGTGATGCTGGCTGCGTCACTCGCTTCGACGTTATTATTTTCAACAGAGTGATCTCCACTGTCAATGTTTCGAAAGCGGCCAAACCGTTGAGCAGCCAAGTTGTGAGCAACACGGGTAGATTCAGTGCTGGTACATCATCCAGTGCTCTTGCCTCGGTATCATCTCGCGCATACCTGTTTTTCTTCCTCCGTTTCTGCTTTGTCTGCTCTGTCCCGCTCCGCTTGACAGGAAGCGTCGTGGTACTGCGGTCCCGTGCACCGCCGAGCTCATCTGCACTCGGCATCCTCGAGCAACGCGAGGCAGCTGAAGCAAACGCCCGATAGCCCCCGTTGACTGAGGTGAGAATTACCTTTGAGATTTTATATGCTTTTGTTTCCGGAACGGCCTCTACGGAGAACTGGCACTATCATACCATCAACCTCGTCTACAATTGAGCATTCAAGAACTTTAGAATATGGACTAACTCGAAGGCCTCGCGCTTTTGCCTCCTGGTGAAGCTTCGCTCGGTGCACTTTATCGCGCAAAATGATTCAAGAAATAGGGACACACAAGCAGAGTTTTTTCTCCAGCCAATCGCTGTTTTTTGATAAATTATTGGCTTAAAATTTCCTTGTTACAAGATATGATTGGCAAAAAAATCCCCAAAAAAGTTACTATGGGAAATAGCCGGTCCACTGTCAAATGTCGGGGTTTTGTTTCTGTCGGATTTCTCCGTCGTTGTCTGTAACTTTGGGAGTTTTACAGAAGTTGTATCTCTAAGTACAAATTTACGTTCCAAAGTGCCGAGTTAGTCCAGGAACTAAAGTTTTTCTATCATCACTGTAGACAGTAAAGTACGATAGTAATCGTAGAGCTACTATAGTAAATAGTATACATAGTTTGTTTTTTTTCGATTTCCTATTGTAATATTTGGCCGGACAAAAAAACTGCTTTAGAGTGCGGAATTCAAATGAAGAGCCCCTGTACATCAACGCTCTTTCAATGGGGAGTACTGGCAATTACCTGTTGTCACGGGTCGCGTTGGAAGGTCGATTAACAGGACTTCCGGGGAGGAGGACAATCTGCGGTGAAGAGGAGGTTGAATTGTTGACGGCTCGACAGTACGACATTGGTACAGAGTACCAGGTCTGAAGACCGAGCAGTCATCATTCGAAGATGACGCGAGGCGAAGGGGCGCTAAGACGCTCGAGTAAATGCGGATGGAGGTGTGATATCGGAGAATACCAGCATTGGCTACCGGACTCGGAGAGGTCACGAACCATCGCCAGCGTCATTCAAAGAATCCTCGCGGATGTTTTAGCCAATCAATGCGTGTGGCGAAAGTTCGTACGGCAGTGGGCGTCACTGTGATGTGATCCACACCATACCGGCACGCTCGACTGGTTGTAGCCATCCGGATGGGAAGCACAGTCAAATCCAGGAGTCCACGGAACTTGACAACCTTTCGCTGTTGGTACCATGGGGTAATAGAGCGATATTTATTGTGGCGTGTGTGGTATTGGGCATCCCTCGTGAGTTCTAAAATACTAGTGTAGATAGGTAGTTACTACAACAACACGTCTATCAGGACGGCAAACAAATGTTCGGGCAGGCCCGAAGACCCAGATTCTGCTCTAGCAAGGGGGCAGAGTGAACCTTGCAAATCGGATATAGGCCAACCAGTGAATACCAACACCGAGTAGGTATTCTCGCTCACTTGAATCCTCGTATCCCCAACAGCTGAAGGGTGCCAGGCACAGTTATGCCGTTTACGAGGGCACCGAGGGTTAACCTCGGATTGAAGAATAGATAGGAGGCAGCACGCACTCCAAACACGTTCAAATGGGCACAATAATACTGTGGTGAAGCGCCCGTTAGGTTTGACAACTGGATAATTGATGGGGATCGACCGATCGAACTACCGCGGGCGAAGCTGGGAATTATGATGACGTAATCAGATCTGAGATAGACTACGCAATCATTTCGGACGAGATCGAAATGTCGTTCCGATATGCGATCTACTTTCGGTATATCGCCTGATTTGTACCCACCAAGGATTACGCGACAAGACCGCTAAGGGCCAGTTCGGGGGATATCATAGGATAGTGGGCCGCAAGGACTTAAAGGATTAGCAGAGTGGAATTTGCCTTGTTAGCATCAAGCGATGGGAGTGTGCAAGAGTTCTGTAGCGGGAAGATACATAAAGCTCATAAATTAATATAGTCAAACACATCCCAGACACGTGTCAGTCGCCGGAGTTGGTCGTTTGGCTGTACGACTGGTGTCCCTTGCACCCTTCAACCCCTCCGCTACCGGAAGCGGTAAGCAAGCAAGGAAAGGATACGAATACCCCACGTAAAGGAACCCCACACCCCAAGTCGATCGAGGTCGACCCCCCCCCCCATCCGACGTCCCGCCAAGGCGAAACCAACCCCAGCAGGGCTTCCCTTCAAGTCCACCAGAGGGGTGTAACCAGCTCCGCCGGCGGGTACACAAAATGAGCCCTCAGCAACCCCACGGTATCGGAGTACCCCCTCCGTTAGTTGGCAGTCCAGGGCACTGTGTGTGAGGTCGGGCCGCAACGTGATTTTGCGATACCCACTCCACCACAATGGCGTCACTTAAACTTCCAATATTATCGGCCAACCACACTGTCTCTTGGCCTTGCCAGTGGACCCCTCGCTACTCTGCCGACAGGCATACCCAGGGATTGACAGTAACACTTTTTTGTCACAAAGCACTACAGTAGCCTCACCGTATAGGCTTTCATTCTGCTGTAGTATCAGTAGGCTCTAATCGAGCAGCATTATAGTAGTTATCCAGTAGCTTGCAGTAGTTTTTACGGTCGACACCTTAGTTCGATGTCATGTTGCATGCTTCGAATCGCCTTGCCATTGTGCATGCGGAGCACCTGTATTCCCGCGGGCTTGTTGTCAGTCCTAGTTCGTAGATTGCCCACGACAAAGCCGCCTGTCGAGAAAACGCGTTCTTGCAAGGTGTTGGAAGGACTCTTTCCGAGCCAGATACGCGCAAGTGCAGCGATGGACGGGGGTAGGACTTAGCTGGACTAACGGAACCAGCGGAAGATGTCGATGTACTCGCAAACCGCTTCGACTCTCCAACGAACAATATCATTACGAAGATCCAACAGGAGTGGAGTGAAGCCGTCCTTTGTTAGTGTCTCTTCCGACGAGTGATGCACCGCAACAGAAACCCAGTCGACGGTGAAACCAGGCCAGTCGTGAAGAACGTGGTCAGCTTAATCACTGAGAGTTGGTGGTGGGGTACCGTGAGTAGCCGGCGTAATTGGAGCTCCACAAATCCCCTCGAAGCTCTCGATGGACGGGACCAAACTGAAGTTCGGTGATGATCTTGGTGGTCTACTCTGAGAAGCACCACCAGAACTCGCTGATAAAGTAAATGAAAACTTACTGGTCTATTAATTCCCTTAATAGACCCTCTTATTCCTTAGCCTATTGCTATTCTACGGACGTGCTCAGACGGAAGCAGAAGTGGAAGTGAGGAGCTAGCCCTCTCTTCCTACCCACTATGCTTCCTCTCCTCATCGCTCTTAATGTGTGCCTCAGTCATAGTGGGGGCCCTCTACCAATCACCGGTCATAGTACCGTAGCCTACATATGCACTTCAATAGGCATAATAAATCCCATACAATCTTTATTATTATGTCTCAAGCGATACTATCCAGCCCATCCGTGGATCGCCTGTCGCATCTCCTGGCGCTACTCCCGCTAAGAGTCGCCCGTAGTCTGAAGGTCTTTGACCCCTATCAGTTATGTGACCTTAATGGGCTGTCCTGTGGGTAGGGCTTTTGTCAGAATGTCTGCTGCCATGTTACTAGTCGAGCAGTACTGAGTCTCTAGTCGTCACTCTTCAACGAGATCCTTTGTATACAAGTATCGAATCTCGATTTGGTTTGTAGCCTTGTAATTCCCAGGATTGTTTACTGTGCTTGTGGCCGCCTTACTGTCACACCATATCTGCACAGGCGTTTCCTGCGGGAATCTCATGTCTCTTAGTAGGTATCAAAACCACTCGCTTTTCTTTGCTCCTTTGCTAGGTGCAATGAGTTCTGCCTCTGCAGCTGAAAGAGACACTGAGCCTTGCTTACTGCTACACTATGATATGCTGCTGCCTGCCATGGAGATGACATACCCTGTTCGCAGTTCATAAGAACTGTCGTTTGCCGCCCTAAGGCCGTTTGTCATCCAGCAAAATTCGAGGAAAAATTATCGGTCGGTCAACCTTGCTGTAGCCATCATAGCAAGTCAATACATCTAGGCGGAAGTTTATGACAGCCGCTAGCGACGGGTACTGCAGTGCAAGTTGGCATATTTGGTGACTAAGTGCATGACGGCTTCCGTACACTACCGCTATTACCGTGTGTTGGGTCAGTCATATATTTTTTAAGTAAGTTCGTACGAGTAGCTGGCAGCAAGGTACGAGAATTTACTTCTTTGATAGTTAGCATTTTACTGTAGCTATTCTATAAAAAAATGCATCGTTCGACATAACTCGCGATACGACAAAGTATACTTTCTGACGCTTAGTGGCAATGCCAACTTTTGACTAAAACCTAGTTCGGAAACTATCAACGATTTAAGCGAATCGCGTTGAACTCTATTAATTTTAAGTCGACACGCACCAAAGATAAGCAGTGTATTTTGACAGCCAACTTATGAGGCTGTCTATTCGGCGAGCCAATCCTTTTAACGATTGGTGCGATTGCTTGCGCGATTCCTTCGCTTTAGTAGGGAGCGTGCTCGCTACGCACTTGGAGGAGTACCATATCGTAGTTTACGCCATATCGTCGGCTTATAATTTAGTCAAAGTATCAATTAATGCTAGAGCGTCTACAATCAACGACATTGATCACCAATCTGGTTTGCTTGATGCGCTTCAATGCAGAGAGCTACATGTAGTTCCCCAAGCTGTCTTGATTTGTCTTCGTCTTGGCGAAGACAAGTTTCCCCTTATGTCGGTGCAACCACTTCTGTCCCAGCAACTGAATATGGAGTGGTTGCGGCTAAGGTGACTACGCCCGCGCTACGCAGCATCCAGCATGTTTTGAGGTTTTGATAGAAGAAGATTGTGCTACGATAATTTTCATCGAAGCTGCTGCATCTGCTGAATTTCTAGATAGATTTTAATAAGAAATGGAAAATAAGAAAATAGAAGTGACGTTCACAATGCGTTGTAGAGTGGAGTGGTCAGGTCGAAATTTTTTAATTACTGGTGTGTTTTGCTTTCCGCGAGCTGCTTCAAATAGAAAATATTATCCAAACGCTCGCTAGCCGCATGCAGGTCAGTGACGGTGCACACGAATCGTGCTGCCGCCCAAGTTGAAGCATGGATAGGTTTACATTTCGTAAGATAAACAAAGTGGTAAGTAGCAAAAATGGTTTACCTGTTTAGGTGAATTATTTCGGGAAATGAAATGTCCACCGACCATAAAAAAATACGTCGATCATTTTGCAAAAGAATCACCAAGAAAAAACTAATTCTGCCCCCCCCCCCACACACACACACAATTAACAGAGTGATGGTCGAATTGAATAAACCAAAATGGCAAACCATTTTCGTAATGGTTGGAAATTGAAATGTCCACCGACTATGTCGATCATTTCACCAAAAAACGAAAAAGCAAATTCTGACCCCCTATTAAGTGCGAAAATAGCAGGGTTTACTGTATCGCCACCAGCATTAAGGCCCTGGTTCAGGTACTGGCACGCGTGCTGTGCTTGGGCGCCACACTAGGTTTAGGAACGAATCGCTGCTGTCCACACGCGCACTGGCCATCGGGTTACTCTGTTCTGGAGCTTGTCCAAGTACTGCCTTCTCTCAACCAACCAGTGCGTCTGTCCTAGTGTTTGGCTGACAAGAGCGAGTAGCGCTCATTTGGCATTTGATGGGGGAGGATCTAAATGACTGCGCTGAAAACGGTAGCGTGCACGCAGAGCAGGCTGCGCCGCAGCCAATCCCTGGCTCCAAAAAGAATAAAGTTGACAAGCGTTTCAAGGGGTCAAACGAGATGGTCGCCGAGCTCCTGCGACTGCGATTCGCGGACAATGATGCCAAGCGCCGGCTTGAAGCGGACCAGACCAAAACGCAGGCTGCTTTGGCTTGGCAATACTTCGCCAGTGTGCTACCAGAGTCCTTGGGCGTCGTTATAAACCACGAGCAGGTACTCTATTCGATGCTTGTATTGCGAAACTGGGATTTTTGCTAACGTACTCTGTGCATTCGACCAGGTTTCACAAAAGTATCGCAAACTGAAATGCATCTATCGTAAGGAGAAGCGAGAAGAGGGAAAGACTGGCAATTGCGCTCGTGCGTTGCGCGAAATAGACGACCAGTTGTGGGGCATTTTGCATGATGCCTTTTCAGACAAGGTTGGAATCAGTGGAGAAATACTGCTGGGTTCTCATCTCGATGGCGGGGAAAGCGATAACAGCGGAGAAGAGCCAGGTTCCGGTTGTGCAGTTATATCTCGTGCAGACGAGTCAGCTCCAACTAGCGGGAAAAGTAAGTTGTCGCCGATTGAAAGCCTGGCCTCTTCAATGCAGACGGGTATGGAGGCTATTGCAGCTTCAATGTCTATGCGGAACTCCCCACACGACTCACTAAAAAGCCTGATAGTGACACTTCAGCAGCAGCACGAGGAAATACGCCGTTTACAGGCGCTGCAATTACAGCTACTGCAGCAACTAGTTGCGCGCGAAAGCGCATAATCCAAATCCACAATCATGCCAACAGTGTTTATTTGCATAGCCAGCCTACGCGGCAAAAAAATCTGCTAGATCGTCTCTCTTACTTACGCCGAGCTTATGAGAAAATGGCTGCTCCGCAACCGCAAGCCCGCCATCGTCGTCTCGAGCGTGCGCTGTAGCCCGTAGCGGATCGACACCATGAACTGAATAACTGTCTTTCACAGCCAAAAGCATATTGTGCAAAACAACGCAGCTATATATCACCTTGCAAATCCGCTCGGGTGTTTTCTGCTCGAGCTTTCCTGAAGCGGTTCTTTAGACGACCAAAGGCGCATTCCACAGCGATTCGGGTGCGAGAGTGAAGACGATTGTAGACACGCTTCCGGTGATCTTCGACCGCTTCCGACTCTGGATAAGGGGTCAGCATGTGGCCCCGTATCTTGTAGCCAGCAAGTGCATCCCCGACGGTACAAACTCGGACAAACTAATTACAATTTCATTCGTTAGTAAATATTAGAAGAAAAAAATCGTAACTTACCGATTTCTAACGCCAGATCCATTCCACAACGACTGGTCGTTGTTGGAACCAGATCGAATAGAAATGGAGCAAATGCTCCGCAATGGTCGACAACGGCTTGGACATTGACAGCAGGAAACCCTTTGCGACAGTACCAGCCCTCAAAGTCATGAGGGCATGGGATTGCGATGAGCGTTCCATCCACCGCTCCTACAACACCAGGGAATCCTGCTACGGCAAAAAAAGCCAGCCTCTACAGACTCAACCTCACTAGCTTCGGGTAGAACCACATGCGTTGCCGCCATAGAACTGAGAACATCCAAGCAGTCATTTATGTAAACCACAGCCCGAGGGCGTGACACCCCCAGCACCGTGGCAACTTCGTCCATGGCTCCCCCCTGCGCCAAATATAGTATTGTTAGAGCAAATCGTTTAACTAATGGACACTTACTGTTAGCTGCGGGCTTTCGTTTGCACGCGTCGTGGAAATCGCGATACATGAGAAGGAAAGACCCACGATCACACCTTAGCTTCTTATGAAACCAGTCGGTGCTAGGAGCAGCCATAGCATCCTCAAACGTAGGGGTAGGGAAGGTAGAGACAGCGATCGGTGGTCGCCTGCAGCGCCGCTTGTCCACAGTAGCTGCAGCTATAGCTGCAGTGCAAGCACTGAGCAGTACTGCCGTAACAGCAACAGCTTCAGTGTCCATCCAGTGAAGTACAGACTATGAAATGAATGGAAATAAAAGCCAGAACGCTCTAGCACACCTGTGCTTCAGCCAGAACACCTCTGTTCGTGAGGACTGAAATGCAGCGCGCCAGAACTTTTCAACCAAAAACTGGTACAATGTACCTACGCAATTTCAACCAATAAAAATCTATTTTCAGCACAGCACCCATCCCAGCACCTGAACCAGGGCATAAGGCCCATCTTCCTTGGTGCGTGTTGCGGTGTAGGTTGAACGGAAGAACCAAGAAAGACCGTCACTACCGCACGGAGCCAACGGACGATGGAGGCAGGAATCGCGGTGACAACGGAAGAAGAGGTTTGCGCTGTGCGCAGTGTATTGCGTCTACGTCTCAAGCGCGACCTCCAGGTCTCACCCGCCCTCACTGCTGATAATGGATCCAAAGCAGCCGCAGACGGGAGTTTGGCAGCGGCGACGCAGCTGGAACAGCTTTTTGAGCGCACCGTGCAGTTTGGTGAGAACCAGTCGGGGCTGCTGCTTGGGGCAGTGGGCAGCAATCGACGGGTCATCGTGACGCGTGCAATGCGCAACTTACGTAACAGATTTGGCAACTTCACGTTCGTATACCTCAACGGTGTCATCCTGCAGAACGAGCTTGAAGCTTTCAAGGAGCTCACGGCGCAACTAACTCTCGCCTCGGCAGTCAAGCACCCGGTATGTCTGACAGCAGCAGCAATTATTGGGCTTCTCATATGGACATAGTTGCTGGCTGCGAACTGAGTGCTTGTTTGCTGTTTTGTTGTTGCTGTTAATATGGAAAAGGTGCTGTCCTACTGGAATATGTACGAGTACCTACGAGGCTTGCTTGTCGCTAAAGCCAGGACTGGAGACCATGTGATCGTCATCTTAGATTCGCTGGAGCAGTTCGTGCGTGAAAATAGTAATGCCAAGCAGTTGCTGCTGTACAACCTGCTCGATTGGCTGCAGGTATGATACAACATCAACATCACGGTTGCTTTTCACACGGTGTCGATGGCAATCTCACTGTGCTTTGATAATTCACTGCAGGCAAAAGATATCAAGATGGGCGTGCTAGGTATCACAGACAACTACAATGTTGTAGACAATCTTGAAAAGCGGGTGCGCTCCAGGTAAAGAGTGCGATGTGCTTCCCGTCTTGTGAGCAATTGGGCTCAGTGTTTAAAAACTAGTCGATATTTACTTCGCGTGCTTGTTTCTCTCTTGACACAGATTCTCCAATCTTCAGATTGTTATTGAGAGGCCCTCCTTCACCCAGATACGGCAGCATCTTGTACGCGTGCTTTCCCTGGACACTTTCCAGTGGGATCATCACAGTGAGCTGCGGCGACCGTCAAGTCAATATGCTACGGCTTTTTCCAAGAGTCTGAAGGGACTGCTGTTAGAGCAAAACAAGTTTCTTACGAGCCTCGAGTTTGATTACGACATCGGCAAACCACAAGCTTTTTTCGTAAGGCTCGCCTCTGCTGCAATTTGCTACCTGGATGTCAATGCTCCTCTGCTAACAGCCCAGCACTTTCGACGCGCTAGGCACTTGCTGGAGCAAGATCACCAACTTGCTGTTCTAGAAACAGTAACGGAGCATGGTATCGCGTTGTTAATTGGCATGGGACACCTGGAGAAAGCTGACCAACGAGTGTTCACACTGGAAATGGTATACGCTCGGTGGGAGAACTTCCTTCGCCAGCACGATATGCTGGCGCAATTGCCAACACGCAGTGAAGCTCAGAAAGCGCTGGAAAATTTGCTGCGGCTTAAGCTTGTCAAGGACGCAGGAGATGCATTCAAGATTGGGCGTGGTGGGGATAGTTCTATGAAGCAGGACGCATCGGGCTCACTGCAGCCTGAGTTTCGGGCAGTACACTTGAATTTTGCGCCACGCACACTCGAAGGCATGCTGCGTAATGGAAGCATCAGATGTTCGACTCTGTTGAAAGAGTGGGCTATTAACGGGAGCTGAATTTGTGCCTCTGTATAAATAGAGGAAGGGGTTGACTTTTGAAGTGGTGCGATAGATCTGCTTTCGCAACCTCCTTGCACCACACCCGAAGTTCGACAATAGTGGTTGATATGGATCCTTTCGCAGACACCCAACTCGGTGAACCCTCAAATGGCTCCGTGCATTGTCAAGTCGGTGCTCCTGCGGACAGCTGCCCCATTTTCAATTATGTGTACGCATCATGTGACCTCGAAAACTTGTTGGGCTAATGCACATTAACGCTTGATCTATTGTGTCCATGCTTAAGACACCAATCATCCACTGTTCTCCGTAAAGTTCGCCTTGGCCAACCACTGGATGCTGCACTCCATTGTGTAAGCGATGTAGACAAGTCGTTGTACCAAGGAGCTAACTAATTTGCTTCTGCAGAAACCATTGCTAAAATCCCTTTTGAAGCAGCACCAAGATCTGGGGAATTCTGCGCAAAAGAAAAACACCGAGCAAGCGGACACTACTCTTACTCTCCTTTCTGCTCCTGTTAACTTCCGCCGAGAACGAGATCTGGACCCGCTTCAAGTATTGCCAGAGAGCCGTGCTCGACAGGCTCAAGCCTCAGGTAACTGCTCGATCTTAAAGAATGCTCCACGTAAACGAAACTTTTTCTCGTCCACCGACATACTGAAGAGCTACGAGGATCTTGACCCGCGCCAGAACTCTTGTTCGAAGGACGACAAACCAAACTCTGATGATTATCCAAGTGCATCGAACTCACCACCGGATCAGCATAATGCGGCACTGATTATTGCCCGATTTTTTCGTAGTGTTTGCCGACTGGATAACGTAGCTGATCGGGCACGTGGAATTTTACGTCAGCGGTGGCGAAAGCAACATTATCGAACTCCCCTATTTGAGCTGACAAATAATGAACAGCTTCGGGTTTTGCAGCTCTACAATCCTCACCTCTATGGTTCCCAGCACCTTACGTCGCCGCTTGCGACGACCTCGACGTCAATGAGGCTGTCACGGGTCCCTCAAATGGAACAGCACAAGCGTCTACGGCAATTAGAAATACTGACGAGGATGCACCGAGAAACAGAACTGCTGAACGAAACCAGTAGGCAGAAGACGCAAGCGCCTAATAGCACCACGACAATACTGCACAAGGCATACCACCGGCAGTCACTACCATTCCAAGAGCGGCCCAAAACTGTGCTCGGCCGTGAACGGCTGCAGCAAACCCACGATCTGATCGCCTATTCACGATCTCCACCAAGTTTCCGCTATAAGACGACGCCACAATCCCGTCTTCTGATGGCTCATACACTCAAAAGCGTGTCGACACTCAAGCCTTTCAACAGATCAAGCAACAACAAATAGGATACCGCACGAAGCAGTTCACCACTTAATTTACTTGTTTGCGCCGTTGTAATCAATCAGCGTAAGGGTGACTATCATCTGAAGTGGCTACCACTTCCGTTAATTGTGTGCTCAGCAGAAACCACTCGGGCTTGCTGGTTGAGCCTACTGCCACCTCTTCCTCGACAAAGCGAAGCGGTTCGTAAATCTTAAGCGACGTTCCAATGGATAACTTGAGGTACTTGGCGGCTTGAGGGTGAAAGATTGCTTTTACTATCAAGTTCTTCCCTTTCAACGCACTTGCAGTAGTTTTCTCCAGCGTTGCTGCAACCTCGTGGATTTGACATTCGTACGAAACAGAATGTGGCGTAACTGCGCAACGCCGCATGAGACGAACCATAATGCACGCTCGGTCTTGAATTGATTCCATGGCGCCAATCACACCTTTCAGTGAGGAATGGCTGCTCTGTTGAGGTAGTAAATGCTGGCCATGCGAACGCAGGAGCGTGAGGTCTCGGTTGCGCTTACGAATAGCTTTGCGAATAACATCGCCCATACTTCCGCGAATTTTGGAGATAATTGACTCGTCCTTTGACTTTCGACCGATACCACCACCCACTGGTTTCGTCGGAGAAAATATCTGCGGTGCAAATGGTTCGGCTCGCATCTGATGTTCAGTATCAAGAATCGCGTCAGCCTCCGTGGGATTCTCGTCTACTTTGGCCTGTACAGTATATTCAAGAGCCACCATAACGAGCGAGTCAATAAGGTACATACACAAACAATACTTAGTATAATAGTAGTAGTGTGCGCCTACCTGTGAGAATGATGAATCCTCGTTGGTCGAGTTTTGCTGCTGTGACAGTGTCGTTGCGCGTTGCAACACATCTGACAGCAATCTCGTTTTCGGGGCTGAAGGACTAGTGTCGAAGTTACCGTCCACACTAGATCTGTTTTGCGTCGTTTGTGACCCTGATAAGCCCGCTGGCATCGATTTTCGTCTACGTATAGCATCAGCCCCATCAACAACCACCACACCACAGTCGACTACTCAGACAATTTCCACTCTCACCTTTTGGCAGCAGACGCTTCTAGCTGCGAGCGTCGCTTCTGAATTGCCCCCAGCGACTTGCGGCGGTTTTTGGTATCAGCAGATGAAGGTTTCCCCGTGCTCCATCGATCGGGCCTCGAACCTGCCGCTTCGAAGCCGAGTTTCTTCGCTTTAGCCCCAGTACCGACTCTAGTAGCCATCACACTGCGCTGATGACTGTGTTTCAGTATGGAGCGACGGTTGCCTCCATTGGTGTTGCCGATTCGTGTACCTCCTCTGCCGATTGCGCCCCGTCCTGTCTCCTCCTTGGTTGTAGCTGCCACCGACACGAGCGAATTCCCATGATATTCGCTTGTAGTTCCAACACACGCAGCTTCGTCGGCCTCAGCTGCTAGCGTTGCTGTCTGTTGAGTCTGTTGCTGCTGCTGTAGCAGCGTCGCGAACGGATTTTCCTCCACTCCCTCCGCTTCATCTCCGCTATCGTCTACACACAAGTCATCGTCAGCCTTAGCCACCAGCCACAATGCCAATAGCAGTAACGAACGGCAACGCACCAAGATTGAACAGGGGCTGCTGCTGGCGCGGGAAGACCTGGCTGCCACCGCCTTCTCCTGCCGCTTTTGTTGCTGTTGTCGTTGCCACGCGAGGCTGCGCGGGAGCGGACACGGCGTCAGGAGACAGCATCAGGTCACGACTATGTGAGTCAGTCTCCAGGTCATAGTACACCACGCGTTCATCGTCCTCGTACGGCGCCAGCCTTCGGCCGTGCATCATCGCAGTTTGATTAGTGCGGGAAAATGATACTAAATTTATGTGATGGACATTTTTTGTGAAAAGAAAAATGGTCTCAAATGTTGACGTTAAAGTTAGATAAGACACCACCTCGGGTATCCGACGCCGTGCTCTATCTGAAGCTTGCATATTATGTTGGTGGAAACGAGATCCACACCGCACGCATAAGCTCGTAAATGTACCTGGAAACGAGCAAGACTACCCTGCATATTGCTTGTACATGTTGGCAGAGCGTATTTCTTCACTTGCCAAAGTTGATCTGGGTATGCCACTTACCTTGCGCATGAGTTTCCAGAATCGTTCGTATATTGTGTGGGCTTTGCTCGATACCGCACCACATATCGTGGGTCTGAGACTCGAACAACGTATAAGGCCGACATCAACTCTTATGGCTTGTGAAAAGCTTATTGAGGTCCCAATTCCAACAATGACAACAGCAACAACAATAGAGCGATGGATAGCTGTGGTAGTTCGTTATGACGATGGTTGTGTTTGCGGTCCACACTGCAGATGAAATGGAAACTAACAGCGTCGGTGACTACCAATATACATCATGAACGATCGCGACATCAGCCGATAGAAGTTGTCATCCTAGACAACTGATTGCTCACGGCAGCGTTCGATGATGAATACTACCTTTGAATGAATTTTACGTGCAGCCAAGCCAAGCCTCCACTGTCACGTTGCAAGGCTTCCCAACCTTTCGCTCGATTTGAAGCTGGCGCATCGTGATGTAAGCTGGCTGGGTAACACAACAGATAACCATCATGTGCGTATTGTAGCAAATACCTTGCACCCCGTTCAACGTACAATTCTTGTATAGAACACTGCCGCACAGGTCGTCGGATGTGTATTTCGTCGGCGCTGCTGACTCCAAGTCGTATGCGAACGAATTCGGACATATCTCAGTTTCGCCGTTCATGTTGAGGATTGCTTTGTCTTCATTGGACGCGCGATCGGTGGTGCACGTCATGGGGTATTTTCCTCATCTTTCGGTACACATTGAAATCGCACGTGCCCGTGAGATATCCGTTGCAGCATACCCCAGTCCGGTAGTGCAGGCCTAAGGACTTCAGACTCACCAGTGGAGTTAGTGAAGGTAGCGTTTTGGCCCTCGTCGCTTCCACAATGTTCAAAGCGGTGAGTTTCGAGAGGCCCTCAAAACTAAGAAATTCCTTAAGGGAGTTGAGAATCGCCAATGTCAAGTAACGCAGTTTTCCCAGAGAGGAGAACGACGGGACCTCCTCTACGTCCGGGATACCGCCAAAATGGATGAAGGTCAGGTGTGGCATGTGGTCAAAGATTCCAGCAGGTACTATCTGGAGTCTCTTGCTGGTGTCACCTTCCACATGACTACATTATTCAACACCATGAAATAGAAGTTAGCCTCAACGCACCGACCCAATTTGCAGAAAGGTAACAACCAAAGCAGTAGGGACTCACAAGTACTCCAGCTGAGAAAACTCGGACATCCACTCAGGTAGTCGCAGCGTCTTCATGTAGACCAGGATAAGTTGCTGGAGGTGTTGGCACTTGCGTAGCTCCTCCGGCAGTTCTGGCACAGAGCGATTGATAATCTGCATGATACGCAGTTCGCCAGCGTATGCAAGCTCTGCTAGTTTCGATGTGGTGTCTTCGGGGTTTGTCCACTCTGAGTAAGTTCGAGGTGCCGTCTGTCGGTCTGCGAAAACTAGGCACGGGCGGTACTCGACGCCGAAATTCCAACGATAGCTTATCACAACGCATTTTTCAAAATTACTGCATACCGAGCGACTGGATCGAACAGAACCGATGGAATATATGAAGATAGCAGTTCCGACAACGAAGAAGATCAGCGATAGCAGAAATTTCGGGACGAAGTGCTTTCCCAGCTTTGGTTTCCGTGTTGTCGCTTCAATCTTCTTGACAATCACTACTCTAAAACTTTGTTTGTAAGCCCGAGGTTTGTCTGGTAGTGGCTGCACTTGAACTGTCCTCTCTCGCTCAAGGCGACGCTCGTGATGATTGTGGAATAGCGTTAGGATTATCTTGCGCCACTTGTATAGTGAGAGAAGGTTGAGTGCAGACTTGAAGAAGAGGGAGTCGCCTGACGAGAACTGCAGATAGTGGAAAGCATTGCAGAAACTCGATATCTGTGACGGGTCTCCAAAGAGTCGGGCAATGGTGTCATAGGACTCACCCTGGATTGTTTCCATCTTCGTGGCGAACTCAGCACGGTCAAATTGGAACGATAGGATGAAGTAGATGAGTACTACCAGCGGTGCAAAGACGGCAAAAAACAAGTCATACTTGCAGAAAACCCATAAACAATATCACACTGGTGAGTATTTTTCCCGCCACCTCGACAACAGGGGTCGCGTACGTGTAATAAAGTCGAGCAATGATCAATTTGGGGTCAGCCACGTAGCGTTGGGAGCGATAGCAAACCACAAGCCAGTTGCACAGAAGAAGAACAGAATATAAGTACACAATGGGGGTCGGAAATCCATGGCTTAGATATGTAGTCAGGGTTGTTGTCTGGAAAATCAACTTGGGGAGGTCCAATGCTGCAGTCTACAATAGCAAGGCATGCAGCCCGTGTTAGCCTTTTTGCACATTTCAAAACGCTGCTCCAACTTACGAAATAGTTGTCTCGGACATTTTTTGGAATACTGCATTTTTGACTCAGCCATTTCATGACGCCATGGATGCTAGCTTTCGTCAAAGTTGGTTGAACAACATTTCCTACCCCAGTATCGACAGCGGAGTTGACCTCATTGCTGGGAGCCGTGTTAATGATCGCGTCAGCCCTGCGGTTTAATCGAAGGGGAAAAAAGCATCGTGGCAATCAAACCAGTATAGCCAATTCCAAATAGTGAGAGTACTATTGCGGACGAAATCACAATAGCATCATCCGGATGAGGAAGCAACCAGAACTCGCCGTTGTCGAAGTGTGTCGTGTTCATAACAGAATTCGCCATCTCGGTCGCGTGCACTTGGATGTAGGCCAGAGTAAACGTCCACACCGCAGAAAGCACGAAGACAACAATCATGGGCACGCCTAGAAACCCAAAAACAGCATGGAACGTGGTCACCTCGGCTATGACAAGCTCACCAACGAAAGATCGAAACTCGACTGACGTCCCGACAGCGGATCTTCTCGGCAAAGACGGTACCACGGACATCCTTGGCGACTGCATCTTATCACGTCCACTTTGGTGGCTCTCGCCAAGATCCGCATTTTCGAGCACAGTGACGTCGTCCGTTCCGAGCACGAGATCTGTAAGACCCCCTGGTGTGCCAACGTCCACCGCTGTGTCGTCGATCTGACCTACCGACATCTCTGACCTCAGCGATTTTAGCTATGTACACATGCGCGGGGCGACCCAGCACTGATGAAACGGACAGTAAACAATAGAGTTGTACTTTCAAGTTCTTGCAGGAATGGTATCTAACGCTCATACTTGTATGCTTTTTTGCCACAAAAAACTCACGCATTGAAACTAAAAGGCAGGTTTGCTATTCGTCTCAGTATACATCTCACTTTTGAACGTCGCATCAGAAGCTCTCGATTTGCCACAAACCAATCATGTATTAGCAGTACTTCGTAGTACTTTCATTTCTGTTCTACATGTACTTTAGGTACATGCAGAACGGAAGTAGTATCTTTCTACTTTTCTGAAGTAATGAATAAAAAAATAACAACCTGAATGTCGATCACACACATCATGATACGAACATCTTGAACGAAACTTATCGTCATTCTAGGTACTTCAGTATAAGCCTTTACAGCTAAAGCACTTCCCTGCAAATTCAGAAAGCACATTCATGCTCCAAGCGTATACCAGCACCCAACGGCATCACGTTAGTCGATACATGGAACGGGAGAGCCCAGCCAGTCGATTCGTGCACTGGGCCACTTTGTTTTCATAATTTCTTCAAGCGGAGGCGAGCCATGGCCACCGCTTGTACCAGAGTTTTCAATAGGAACGGATTTGCCTATGAATTCCGTCGATTCCTCGAGCGTCACACGACATTTTGTGAGTTGAGGACGCCGTTGCGAGTTGCTCGAACTACATTTGCTTCCCAGCCCATTGTAGTAAAACCAATCAAACGAAAGTAGTGGATCCTGCTTTGGCTCGCCTGGAGGTAGTCGACTTGATTGCAAGTTCACTGGAGCCTGGGCAGAAGAATCACCTCTCTCTTCTGCGTCAAACTGTGCTTGGAGCTCCCGCGCAAGATCAGAATCGGAGCGCTGGAGGGGAGACCGCGATTCCGTCGTGGCATTTGCGTCGTATTCTCCAGACAGTGCCAACTCAAAGTCGTTGGTGTGCAGCAGCACTGAGATAACTGTCCAGTACTCGTCCCAGAGCACGATGCCTGCACCACTTGAGATTTCCAGTCTGGCTAATAGTCGCGCCATCCAGTATTCATTTGAAAGAATCTCGGGTGCCACCCCAAGCTGCTTCAGCGACTCGGCCAGTGATGCCATCTCCATGAAACCCGTCTCCATAGGGTCAAAGGTCTTGAACACTCGCTGTACTCGTTGAAAGAGCTGCGCAGATGCGGATTCCTCGCAGACGCGGGCATCCAGAGCGAACCCAACACTAAAGTGCGAAGAGCTGCCGAGCACCCACACAGGAAACTGAGGCGATTTGTAGTAGTTACCCACTTGGCAGTATCGCAACGCCTCCAATTGCGTCAAATAGCCGATACGCGCTCGCTGTGGCACGCCGTGCAAGAACAGCCCCGTGTCGCCCATGGGGACGCTCCCATCAAATACGTTGGACACGGCATTGCCCGTGAGAAGCAGGTTCACCAGCTCTTGTGTGCAGTGCCCAAACGCTCCCGTCAGAGTGTTGGCAGGGTCGTCCATTTCTTCGCGCACAGCAGCAACGCCCTTGGTCCGTAGCACGCTGAACGTGAAGTTGATGACTCCGTGAGGGCTGCAGAACGCCGGCATTTCGTGGTACAAAAGCTCCACCAGATCCGGAGGCGAATTTTCTGTCGGCATAAAGGGTACCGAAATGGTGCACTCTCTGTAAGTAGCTGCGGCCCCCTTGTCCGCATCCTCCTGTACCACCACGTGCACTGCTCGGTCGTCACCGACGCACTGCACCAACAGCGAGGCCATGGCCTCCGCCAGTAGCTGGCGTCTTGCCGCCTCGTCCTCCGCCAGTCTCTCGTGCTCCATTAGCTGCTGTAGATTGAAATCGTTATTGCTCAACGTATAACGGTGGCGCACGAACAGGAAGAGCCGAAGCATCTCGGCTTGCACTGCCGCCAGCACGCCACACGGGCCACCGTGACCCTGCACAAGCCCGAGCGGGAAGTCCCTCAGCGACTGGAGCTCGAAGCCCTGCTGGTACCAGCGCTGAGAGTCGTCGGAGGCGCCATCGCCTATCGACACGGCCGGCCACAGAAGACGGAGCAGTTCCTCCACCTCCGTCGCTAACAGTCTGGTGCTCATTATTCCGCTGATTGAAGCGAAGCGAGGGCAAATTGTGGATTTGTTATGCAGCACACAATATTATGTTGACTACCAGGGTTTCCTAAAATACTATTTATACGGAGGGAGCTAAGATAACGAAATAAATAATGGTATCGTGAAGCAAAATCTGACAAATACATAATGTTAATCGTGTAAGCAGCAAAATACATAATGCGCATCATACTGTTGATACCGAAAGACGAAAACTGACGATTCAACCCTAGCTAAACATATTTTCTAGCTGCACAGGCGGCGTTGGCTGGCAAAAACGATGATAGAACAACCTTCGTAGCCTCTTATTCATGGCTGACCGAAGGGGGAAAAATAATGATGGAAGGTAATATTCCAAATGACGGAAATACATTATGCGCATAAAAATACGCATACCGTAGATGACAAAAAAACAGCCGCAGGCATCGTCGAAATGCTGTCACGTTTTCCATGAAAATGCTTAATTTTATCATGTAAAAACGCCGAAAAAGCCACATTTTGTCATGTCATGGTTAGGGTAAGGCTTTAGTAGTCGGCAAACGATTACCTCATTTTTTTTTCTCGAAACAAATGAAGAACTAAAATAGAACAAATTTTTTTGTGCAAATATAGAGGCTCATTTTTCGGGTCAACTTCATCTACAGTTTTTGACACGTCCTCCGCGACAAAGTATGAAAGGTACTGATAGTAATGCAAACTACATGTAGTTGTTCTGATCCTCACTTTACAATTTTAATTAATTTAGCTCTAAAAAAGCTATGGAAACTCATTAAGGCTCAATGAGTTGAGACTAAAGCAAAATGTCAAGAAAACATATTGTTGGTCGTTGAGATAGTGACTAAAACTCTTGCCAACACTTTCAATAATAGCCCCTAAATACTACACAATGCATGATCTCGTTTTGCGGTATTGATTGTGAGCTTAATTTAAACTACTTAAGTACCTAAACTTTGTGTGCAAACGGACAGTCATATTTCTTGAAGCAGATGGTGTAAATATGTCTTGCAGCAGATGGTTATATTACTAATCTGACCGCATATAAAATTGTCGACAGCTCAGGATGAATCTATAATTCGTCCACAACGTAAAGTGCTGACACCCTCAGCTAGCTTTGTACATGTGATCTAGCGTTATCATTTACTTGGTTGTCTGGTTTTGGATGGCTAGAGGCCTTTAGTTGCTCTAGTGTCATCTAAAAATGCTTCGTTTTCTAAGAAAATCGGCGAAAATGCTGACTTTTGGCGGGTGTTTTTTTGCTGTCATCTACGGTAATATGGAGGCCACCATATATTTTTAGGAAACCCTGCCTCTACACACGTCACACATGTCGGTGCGGCAATGCGATCGTGTCATCGGAGTTGAAGAAGGCCAGCATCGCACTCTATTTTGGTCCTTTTCAGGTATAATACTTTAAAAAAGCAGCTTCTATTAATAAGCCGAAGTAACTAGTCTGATCCTCTCTCTCTCAAGCCGAGGCAGTGAGATGTGTCTAGGCAGCGCTGCAGATGGGAGTGGCCGGTTGAAGATGCACACTGTCAAACCCGCTCCTGGGGCCTCTCACGAAAATGACACAGCCACCTGTAGGCTATCCGAGCCCGATCCGCTATTACAGTGTATGATCGGTGACAACACCACAATTGAATTGAATTCGAGAGCATGATATCGGTTAAGACTGTCATCGTCCGCTTGAAATCTTAATAATTTTTCCAATAGTATAAGATTGTAAATGTTTTAATTTATGAAGCGAGGCTTATTTTACTGACTCCCCCCTATATTTGATATAATTGAAAATCAGCTTAGCACTTGCACTATCTCCTGCGATAATGCGCTAGCCCTAGGGAAAGACAGGCGATGACCACACGGGCCAGAGTCATTCATTCGCCTTATTTCCAGAGAGCGACCGCGCATAGGCACCGGCAACAAACAGAAGGATGCAGCCGCAACCGGAACTGAACAAGCAGGAGCAAGAATTGAACCAGGAGCATGAGCAGTCCGAGCCGCGCGCGCTGCGGCCAATCACGGAGATGGAAGAGCAAAAGGTGATTTCAAGCGACGTCGCGACGGGTCCAGCATGCGCCCAGGATGTGGCTGCGTACTGTCAGAAGGAGGCCAACATTGTGACCCTGCTGCGCGAGTCCCCCGACATGGTAGAGCCTCGCAATATTATCGAAGCTGTACGCAAGGTACGCCTGTGCATGATCACGCACGCCGAGGTGCTATCCACGGACTGCGTGAACACGCTGTCGGCTGATTCTGCGGGAGCGGCGCCAACGATGGCCGCATCCGCGCCAACAAAAAGCGTCGCGGCGCTCGACAACGAGGGCGTGGACGACGACTCGTCTATGGAGATCAACATCTACTACTCAAGACACCACAACGGCGCACGGCACGCGCTACGCTCGGGTGGCGCGCTGGCTGCCAACCACGTGCAGACGGGAGGGCCGTCGTCCAGCCTCGTCGAGGTGCTTGCTCACCCGCTTACGTGGGTGTTCGTGCTGCCGTTCTTCGCCATCGGAATGTACGTGAGCATCACCCAGACGGCGACGTTCTTGCGCCGGCGGCGCGAGGAGCGCCGCATTGAGAGCAAGCAGTACTTACCGGTGAATTGAGCGTCGTAGTGAAGCAACTGCTTATTTGTAGCAATAGTAAAGAGGCTCAGTTGAGTAGCATATAAATATAAGGGGTTCGAGCGCACAGTCGCCGCCACTCACACCATCAATATAATACCTGTAGACTAAGTTTTTACCATGGCTTCCGCACCAGCGACATGCTGCGATCGTGCCGGGCTGGATCCCATTTGGATTTGGATTCCAAGCAATCTTTACTTCGGCGGTTACCACATCACTTCCGAAGTTGGAAGCGTCGCTTCGATGAATCAAAAGTGACTGTGTAAACACACCATGTTGTGTGCGCCACACAGTGTGAAAGGTTGCGCCGCGTGGATCCAATTCAGCTCTCCCCTTTCCAAGCCGCGACGATGCAGCACGGCGGCTACGACCAGCAGCAAGGCGGCTACAGCCAGCAGCAATACGCGCAACAGGGCGGCTACGACCAGCAGCAACAGTATGGGCAGCACCAACAACAGGGAGGCTACGACCAGCAGCAACAGTATGGGCAGCACCAACAACAGGGGGGCTATGACCAGCAGCAGTACGGCCAACAGGGTGGTTACGACCAGTACGGCCAGCAGCAGCAGCAACAGGGAGCCTACGACCAGTACGGCCAACAAGGCGGATACCAGCCCGGCATGCAGCCCCAGGAGTGGGACTTTCACGCCATGGAGGCCAAGGACGGCGTGCGTTTTTCGTGGAACTCGTGGCCCTGCACCAAGCTGGAGCAGACGCGCTGCGTCATGCCCACGGGCTGTCTGTACCAGCCTCTGAAACCTATCGATGGCATGCCGCCCGCCGTCGAGTACGACCCTATCCACTGCAAGGCTTGTGCCGCCGTGCTCAACCCCTTCTGCCAGGTGGACTTCGTCTCCAAGCTCTGGGTATGCCCGTTTTGCGTGACGCGCAACCATTTCCCGCCGCACTACGCCGAAAATATCACGCAGGAGAACCTGCCAGCTGAGCTCATTCCGCAGTACACGACGCTTGAGTACGAGCTGCAGAACCGCCAGGCTGGACCTCCCGTCTTTGTCTTCTGTATTGACACGTGCGTCCCGGAGGAGGAACTCGAGGAGCTTAAGGACTCCATCCAACAGACACTCAACCAGCTCCCGCCGGATGCACTCATCGGTCTCGTTACTTTCGGTACCATGGTGCACGTGCACGAGCTGGGTTTCCCGGAAGTCCCCAAGTCGCACGTTTTTCGCGGCAACAAGGATTTCACAGCGCAGCAGGTGTACGACATGCTGGGTCTGGCCGCGACGCGCAAGCAGCAGCAACAGCAAATGCCGGGCCAACCCCAGCAGCCTCAGCAGCAGACCAGCAACTCGGCTCGTTTTCTGCTCCCGGTGTTCGAGTGCGGCTTCACGCTCGAATCCATCCTGGAAGACCTCCAGCGTGACCCGTGGCCTGTGGCAGCCGACCAGCGCCCGCAGCGGTGCACGGGTGTGGCCATGTCAGTATGTGTCGGACTCCTTGAGGCCACTTTCCGTGGTCAGGGTGCTCGAATCATGATGTTTGTCGGTGGCCCCCCTACGGTCGGCCCGGGTGCTATCGTCAGCCGTGACCGTAAGGAGGATATTCGTTCACACACCGATCTGCAGAAGGATAAGGCGCCGCTTACTAAGAAGGCCCTGGTACACTACAACGACCTGGCGGCCCGCTGTGTGGCTTCGAGTCACGTGGTGGATATCTTTGCGTGTTCTCTCGATCAGAGTGGTGTGATGGAGATGGCAGCTTGTGTGCAGAAGACCGGCGGTGTGATCGTGCTTGCCGATTCGTTCGGTCAGTCTGTCTTCCGTGAGTCGTTCCGCCGCATGTTCAGCAAGTTCTCGGACGAAGCAGCGGACTGCGACAAAGACCAGCTCACGATGGCGTTTGCAGCCTCGGTGGAGGTGCTGACAAGCCGCGAGTTCAAGGTAGCTGGTGCGATTGGCCCTTGCGCTCCGCTAAAGCGCCAGGGCGCGGCTCCCAAGAATGTTTCCGAGGTTGAGATTGGCGTCGGTGGCACCAACGCCTGGTCAATGGGCGGTATTGACCCCAATACCACCGTCGCTATTTACTTTGACATTGCCAACCAAACTCCTTTGGCGCCCGGCAAGGCGCGCTACATCCAGCTTATCACGCGCTACCAGCATGCCAGCGGACGATACCGCACACGTGTGACCACGATATGCGGTCCTTGGACTGTGGACCCGAACGACACCGCAACGCTCGGCCGCGGCTTTGATCAAGAGGCCGCTGCCGTGCTGCTGGCGCGTATTGCTGTGCATCGCTCGGATCAGGGAGAGGAGCAGCTCGACATCATGCGCTGGATCGATCGGTCGCTCATCCGTCTGGCCGCCCGCTTTGCCGACTATCGCAAGGATGATCCTTCCTCGTTCCGCCTGTCGCCTGAGTTCGCTATCTTCCCCCAGTTCATGTTCCACCTGCGCCGCTCGCAGTTCTTGACCGTGTTCGGTTACTCGCCCGATGAAAGTGCGTACTACCGCCACTGCCTGCTGCGCGAGAGCACGACGAACTCGCTTGTGATGATTCAGCCGTCGCTACTTTCGTACTCGTTCAACGGTCCGCCCGTGCCGGCACTGCTGGACGCTGCCAGCGTGCGGTCTGACACGATCCTGCTGCTGGACTCGTTCTTCTACGTTGTTGTCTTCCACGGCGATACCATCGCCGCGTGGCGCGACCAGAAGTTCCACGAAGACCCCGCGCACGAGAACTTTAAGAACTTGCTGGAGGCTCCGCAGGCTGACGCCCAGCTTATCATGGACTCCCGCTTCCCCGTCCCGCGGTATGTGGTGTGCGACCAGCACAAGTCGCAATCGCGTTTCCTAATGGCGAAGCTCAACCCGAGCGTCACACACAACAGCATGGATGGCCAGGGCGAGGTCATCTTCACGGACGACGTGAGTCTGAAGGTTTTCATGGAACACTTGATGAACCTGGCTGTCAAATCTTAGAGCAGAAGACCAGGACCATGATTCCCGACGGAAGGGTAGGTGGCGAACAGGTACACACACGTAAATGAATGATTAAAGCATTTTTGTCGGGCATGCTTGTGAGGTTGGGTTGGTGTGCAGAGCTGCAATTCAGCAGCAGGGAACGCGCCAGTTATCTACGGGACGAAGAGTAACACGTGACTGCTGAAGCGAAAACAGACCGCTACCAGTCTATTGTCCTCGAGTTGAGGCGGGCCACCCCAACTCCGATTTGAGGCAACTACTTGCTCTACGTTGCGCCGCCGAAGTGATGACGTGGAGTGCAGTGAGCCCTGCTCCTGCGGTCGTTGCTGCCTCACTCAGCGGCTTAACCTTGTAAAGCATTTTCAAGCATTACAATTGCGGCGCTAAGTAATGTTTGTTAGCTTCAACTTCCATCCTAGGTATTGCTGACCACTGTGGCAAAATTGCTTCACGTGCAAGCTCTAGACCGTCTCGCCACTATTGAGTGCATAAGAGCTTCACTTTTGATGTCTAAGTACGGGTCCTGCTGCTTGGTCGGTTAGTGACTTCAGAGTCTGAAGTTCAGAACTCCGCATTGAATTCGGACAGCCAGTGCGTAGCGAGTCGCTAGCGACACACTGGCGAAAGAAGCGACGAGCAACGACAGTAACAACATTGTAACGTATTGCAATGGGTTACTTGTAACTTCGAAGGCCGATTCGTAAATTACGAATCGTAATGCGCCACGCTGCACGACGGCCAACGGATATTCGCATATTCGTTCGCTTCAATTCGAGAGTGCTGACAGGTCAGTCTTGAAGCAATCGCATCTAAGGTGCGGCCTGGCTGAAGCCAATGGTGCCTGGTGCCGAGAATCTCGCGCGAAGGATCTCACATACGTGGGTTCACTGTGAACCGTTCACTGTCAAACAATCCATTGACGGTCTGGAATCTTATGCAAGGAAAAGCGAACCGCTTCTGAGGTAAGCAGCATCACCAACTCGATCTGCAGATGGCTCTCCAATTCAATGTGCTGTCCAACATCGCACCATCTCTGCCTCTGATGTGGACCACACAATTGGGTAATTTTGCGTCCGCCCATCAGCGGACGGAGCGGACCGCACTGTCTCTTGTGAATCTGTGCAAACACATGCGAATGCGTTTTCACAGGTCGGCATAGAGAGAGACTTGACGGCGCAAATGACTTGAGCTCACTATGTAACGACCTCACAGGGGTTTCGTCCGGCTGGAATCCGCGGAGTGCCAGTTGCGCTTCTTCACGAGAGACCAAAGCACATACACACACGCGAAGTCGCTCCATCTCACTGCCTTGACCTGAGCGAGGTGGACCGAGAGCTGCTGTGGTGTACTATACACGTCTGTATTGCCGTCGACAACGGCGACCATGTACGGCAACGACAAGCAGTCGCTCATGAAGCACGAAGACTATGAGCTGCACGGCACGCCCGCCACGGGAGCCAACGACGGAGGCGCCGGCTTCTACGCGCAGGAAGGGCGCCCGATCCCTCAGCAGGGCTATGTGGACCCGCGCGGCCCGGCACTGCCGCCCATGAACGTCTCGGACGCCGTGGGCCTCGGCAGTCAGCGCGACAACATCATCTCGGTGCACGGCTATATGCACAAGCAGGGCAAGCGCACGATTAAGGGACCGATCCACAAGAGCTGGAAACGCCGCTACTTCGCGCTGGAGAAGGCCAAGATCTACTACTTCCACTCGCATCTGGAGTGCCGTCAGTACTTCACAACGCGTAACGCTGACCTTGTCGTTGGCGCTATCGAGTTGAAGGACGCGCTGCAGCTGCGCCCGTGTGCGCGTCTGGATCTGCCTCACAAGGGTTTTGAGGTGCACACTAAGCGCCGTGTGTGGGTGTTGTGTCCCGAGACGGACGAGGAGTACCGCATGTGGTTCCAGGGTGTCGAGCGCGCCATTGTGGCTAACGGCGCTGGTAACATTATCGAGCGAAAACTGCCAAACGTCCGCAAGTACCTGATGAAGGGCAATCAGACCTACCGGTTCTTCTACTTCCTCTTCCTGATCGCTGGTATTGTGGAGCTCCTTGCTATCGTGTTTTGGTTCGTGATCGGCTTGGAGCCTTGTGATGCCTCACGTTTGGAAGTCGACTGTGCCACTATCACAAGCACATCGCTAGAGACGCTTCGCTGCTCGAACAAGCCGTTCAGTGGATGGTTTACTCCACCCACGTGGTATCTGCAGGTGGCCGACGTCGAGAATGTGGACTGCTTCCGCGACCCGCCCATTCCCCAGTGGGCCTCGTACTTCGCCATGCTGTTCGCTGAGCTGCTGACGTTCGCTTTGGGTGTTCTCTACTACCTCGGCATGTGGAAGCCTGTGCGCCGTGGCGCTCACTACTTCGATGAGTTCGAGCCGCCCGTTCCGGATGAGCTGTGGCCCAAGGTGGACGTTTTGTTGTGCCACTACTCCGAGCCGGCCGAAGAGACGATCGACACGTTGATGGCATGTATGAACCTGCAATACCCGCCTCATTTGCTGCAGATCTGGGTCTGTGACGATGGTTACTGCAAAACCAAGTGGACCAAGGGCAACCCGGTCCCGACGGTGGAGCTGAACAAGGGCATTTTGGAAACTGCTGGTGACCTCCGTCAAGAAGTGGCTCAGTTCATGTACGACCGTGTGTGCGACCCCAACGAAGACATGGAGGTGTACGCGTGGCGTAAGTTGCACTCGTCTGCCAATTTGCCGTCTCCATCCCGTGTGAAGGTGGTTAACCGCGCGGATTGTGCCGTCGGCTCGTTCCGTGACGACTACCGCTACCCAGGCCTGCCGCATGTGACCTTCATTGGTCGTGTGAAGCCGGAGACGCACTATTCCAAGGCTGGTAACATCAACAACTGCATGTACAATGAAGGTGCAAACGGCCGCTACCTCATCATCCTGGATACCGACATGCAGCCTCACCCGAAGTTCATTCTCGCTACGCTTCCTTTCTTCTTCGACGACGAGGATCGCCAGGACAAGGCCAAGTACATTTGCTGTGGTATCGGTTGCAACTCTGTCGCAAAGCTTTGCTGTGCCTCGTGCCAGATTGCTGGTGTGCCAGAGGAACAGATCAGCTACTGCTCGAAGGACTGCTTCGAAAACGCGATGCACGTGCAGAGTGCCGTCCACCGTCGCCAGGTGAACGGCACCATGAGCGATACTCGCGCAAGTAAGATTGACATGCGTTGCATGAACTGTGATGCGAAGCTGCCCAAGAACGGTGTGTGTCGCAAGTGTGGCAACAAGGGTGCTGATGGAGAGGATGTGTCATCGCTCCACACCTACTCGGACGACGTGCGTGACAACGCGGTGGCCTTTGTGCAGACGCCTCAGTACTTCCGTGATTGCATTCAGCTCCAGATTGGCGACCCGATGGGTCACCGTAACGCTACGTTCTACGATGCCATTCAGACTGGTCAGGATGGCTACGACTGCGCTTCTTTCGCTGGCACGAATGCCATGTTCCGTCGTGAGGCTCTGGACTCGATTGGTGGAATCCAATACGGTAGTCTGACGGAAGATTGCTACACTGGCCAGGTGCTGTGCTCTATGGGCTGGAAGGCGCAGTACTTCCGTAAGGATTTCGAGGGCGAGCCGTCGGAGCGTATCCGTCTGGCCGAAGGACTGATCCCCGACTCTGTGGCTGGCTCTCTAGCCCAGCGTAAGCGTTGGGCCAAGGGTAACTTCCAGATCGCACTGATGAACAAGAAGACTCAGTACTTTGACCCGGAGTGGAAGCTGCCGGAGGCGCAAGTCCCGTCGTACCACAAGTCGAACAAGTTTATGCGCCGCGTGTTCTACTTCAACTCGACGCTCTACCCGCTTGGTTCGATCACGGCTATCCTGTTCTACTACATCACGATCTACTTCCTGTTCTCGGGCTACGCTCCTATTTACATGGCTGGGATGCGTCTCGTATATGCTCTGGTTCCGAAGTTGCTCGTGCAGGGCGTGCTATCAGCGCTGAGCAACCGTACTGTGGAAAACAGCGATGTGATTCGATCGCAGGAGGTGTGGTTCGCGTACTCGTTCACCAACTGCACGGCCGTGCTGGAGGCGTTCTGGTGGAAGATCACGGGCAAGGAGCCCAAGTGGTTCAACACGGGCGGTGCGAGCCGAGGTTCGATCGCAGAGCTACCGAACGTGATCATCTTCTTTGGAACCGTTGTGGGTGTGCTGTGGTCGGTTGTGCGTTTCCTGGCTGGCTACAACAGCATCCAGACGTCGCATGGAGCGTCGCTGCTGTTCGCAAGTCTGATGATGGGACTTTTCATCGCCGTCAAACTGGCGCCGAGTGTGCGCATGAGCATCCAGGAATACTTTGGCTGGAGCTATGAGAGTCTGACGGACCAGGGTAACGTCGTGGGCTCGATCTCGATTGCGTTCGGACTCGTCTTCATCACGCTGTGGGTCTGGATTGAGCAGCCGACGTCGAACCCCTTCTAAAAAGGAGGTAACAGCAGCTTAGGCCGTCCAGCCAGGGCCGGTCCGCAGAGACCTAGGATGTCGCATCGGATGTAGTAGTCTACGCAGCTATTCATGCTTACGTGCTCGATTTTCAATATATTTTCGCTTCTATCTTTGATGTACATGTATTTTGCGTCCGTGCAAGATGTATCCGCAGGGTTATCCCGTCTGCGATGCTGCAGCAAACTGCTGAGCCCGTGAGACTCGCGTCGATGAAACTCCTCGAATCTAGGGAAGCCCCCACGGAGTAACAGTTTCCTCCGCACGAGTTGATTAAATTGGTCGTGTGAGGACAGCCCACGCTTGATACAAGTACTACACCCACCCGATGCATTTAGCAACGCCTGAAGTTACCGCGAGCCACTGGCCAACCCGCCCCGTCGTGGCCCACCACCACCACTACATGGACAGAGCCCATGCTGTCGTTGCTGATGCGCACCCAACGCTAAGTGGGCCGCTAACCCAACCAGCATGGTGTATGAGGTGTGGCATATGAGCCGTCCTTGATTCCTCCTGCACCACAATCCACCGCCGCATGTGTAAAAAATTGTAATCATTCAAAATGAAATTTTCGGCATCGAATCACAGAGCGCACTTAATGAGGCAAGTGGACAGAGCGGATGAAATGGGTATCCCGTCCGCGGAATGGGTTTCTTCTGAGACGGAGTGGCTGATGAGATCGCAGGAAACTTTTACTAGCATTTTTACAATACGAGCTTGGAATCTATGCTGAACAGCTTTATTGAAACCACAACAAACTGCTGCAAAAACAAACTTGATGCTGTGAAGGTCGGTCTGCCACACCCTTACTCGAAGTACTCGCTGCGGAAGTTCACATTCCTAGTACTACAGCCAGTGGAGCCGAGAGTACAAACGCGATTTTCATTCTGTTCAGTGGCTGCCAGCCCTCACCGATTGGCTCTCTTGGTCTGTGCGAACAAGCCCGACACGAATGCGTCTAAGCATGTGACCTGAAAATACTGCTGCCTCATTTCCTAACAGCGGTCCCACAGCCTGTATGCGAGTCTCGCTTTTGAAGGTTAGACTCCGAAGCGCTCAAGTGGCGGACTTTGCCCATTCTTTTATGGTAGTTAACATGCATCTTTACGATGTACTTAGTAGGCAACTTCTTTACTTCGAGCTTATCGTTTTTGTTCATGTCTAATTTATGGGAAAATAATTTTTCGATGTGCTAGCCTTGATCGGAATGACTTTGCCATGGCAATACATGTAACGTGTGCTTAAGAAAACACAAGTTTTTGCCATGGTGAAGTTAAAATCATTTTAAATGCCATCAACGCCCTCAGTAGTGAGAAGTGATTTTTATATATTATCGTATTATAGTACTTAGTAGTAGTTCTGAACAGCTATGTTGAATGAGCAACATTCCAGCTCGTGTGCTACGCTAGGATTCGATCTGCATGAAACAAAAAGCTGCGGGTTCTCATTTTGTAAATGAGGGGCTAAACTTGCTGTTTGTATTTTCTGTTAGTTGCGCTGTTTAGTGGCCGTGTATCTTGCCCGTGCAATGGAATATTTAAGTTGGATATACATTCTGCGGTTTTGTAGGATCCTGCTTGAGCTTTCGAGGGCAGCACTGCAGAACATCCGTCCAATAAAAGCGAACACGTATATCAGCAGATCAATTGGGTAGCAGGACCCAAACTGCCTCTTCCGTCCGCTCAACGTCCGCCTGCCCTACTCTCTGTGGCAGTGGATGCAAATGTTTCTATCTCCGCTTAAGTGCGATTTCCGTTTCTTGACCGCACTGGCTGCTTTTGCGATTGAGATCACACTCGGAGTTTCGCGAGAGAGAAGTAACCACCAACGCGGTCTCTTGCGAGGCACACGGCCATTCGAGAGAAGCACGAGTGAGCAAGAAACGGAGCAGGCGATCGATCGGAAACTCGACTGCTTCGGTACGTCGCGTCCGCCGGTCTTATCCCTAGCGTGGACTACTAGACTGACCTCTCTGTCTCCTTTGCTCCAGCTTCATTCGTACCCGACAGTTCCGAAGCGAACATGTTCAATAAGGACCAGCAGGCTGCGGCCGTCCCGCCCATGGACGACTACGAGATGTACGCGACGCCCTCGGCCATGGACGTGCACCAGCCCGGCGAGGCCGAGATCGTGCGACGCGGCGGGTCCCCGGATCCCCCGGTACGACCGCCCGTCAACTCTGACGAGGGTGGGAGCTTCCAGGAGAACGTCATTACGGTGCACGGCTACATGCACAAACAGGGAAAGCGCGCGATCAAGGGCCCCATGCACAAGAGCTGGAAACGCCGCTACTTTGCGCTGGAAAAGGCCAAGATCTACTACTTCCATTCACACCTGGAGTGCCGTCAGTATTTCACTACGCGCAACACGGACCTGGTGGTGGGTGCCATCGAGCTGAAGGATGCGCTGCAGCTGCGCCCGTGCGCGCGTCTGGACCTGCCGCACAGAGGTTTTGAAGTCATGACCAAGCGTCGTGTGTGGGTGCTGTGTCCCGAGACGGACGAGGAGTACCGACTCTGGTTCGAGGGCGTCGAGGAAGCCATCGTGGCCTGTGGCTCGGGCAACATTATCGAGCGAAAGTTGCCCAACGTCCGCAAGTACTACATGAAGGGCATCACCACGTACCGCACCCTGTACTTCCTCTTCCTGATCCTCAGCATCGTCGAGATTTTTGGTTTCGTCTTCTGGTTCGTCGTGGGGGTCCAGCCCTGCGATTCTGGCAACCGAACGCTGGCCTGCGAAGACGTTTACGACAACACCCCCGACGACCTCAAATGTCGTGCCGACCCAATGAGCGGCTGGTTCACACCGCCCGACTGGTACTTGACGCTGGCGGGCGTCGACGATGTGGTATGCTTCCACGATCCGCCGATTGCCCAGTGGGTGTCATTCTTCGCCCTCATCGCCGCTGAACTCGTGTCCATCGTGCTCGGAGCTCTTTATTACCTCGGCATGTGGAAACCTGTGCGTCGTGGTGCCCACTACTTCGACGAGTTCGACCCCAAGGTGCCCGATGACCTGTGGCCGAAGATTGATGTTCTTCTGTGCCACTACTCGGAGCCTGCTGAGGAGACGATCGACACTCTGATGGCCTGCATGAACCTGCAGTACCCGCCACACCTATTGCAAATTTACGTGCTGGACGACGGCTACTGCAGTACAAAGTGGACCAAGGGCAACCCCGTTCCTGCAATTGAGCTCAACAAGGTGGTGCTTGAGAAGTCCGGTGACCTCCGTCAAGAAGTGGCTCAGTTCATGTACGACCGTGTTTGTGATCCCAACGAGGATATGGAGGTGTACGCGTGGCGTAAGCTGCATTCATCTGCCAATCTACCGTCGGCGTCTCGCCCGAAGGTTGTCAACCGTGCCGATTGTGCGGTGGGCTCGTTCCGTGACGATTACCGCTACCCTGGCCTACCGCACGTGACCTATGTTGGCCGTGTGAAGCCGGAGACGCACTACTCGAAGGCTGGCAACATCAACAACTGCATGTACAACGAAGGAGCCAACGGCCGTTACATGTTGCTACTGGACTCGGACATGCAGCCCCACCCGAAGTTCATTCTTGCTACGCTTCCTTTCTTCTTCGATGACGAGGATCGTCAGTTCAAGAACAAGTACTCGTGCTCATGCATGGGTTGCCAAAACGTGGCCAAGATGTGCTGTGCTTCATGCAAGATTGCAGGTGTGCCGGAGGAGCGCATTAGCTACTGCTCGAAGGAGTGCTTCGAAAATGCGATGCACGTGCAAAGCGACTTGCACCGTCGCCAGGTGAATGGTACACTGAGCGACGTGCGCGCCACTAAAAAGGAGCTTCGTTGCATGAACTGTGACACAAAGCTGGGCAAGAGTGGAGTATGCCGCAAGTGCAACACGAACAACAACAACGGCGATGCGGACATGTCGATCCTGCACACGTACTCGGACGATGTTCGCGACAACGCCGTCGGCTTTGTACAGACCCCGCAGTACTTCCGCGACTGTGTGCAGCTGCAGATTGGTGACCCTCTTGGCCACCGTAATGCTACGTTCTACGATGCTATTCAGACGGGTCAGGACGGTTACGACTGCGCTTCTTTCGCTGGCACCAATGCTTTGATTCGTCGTGAGGCTCTGGACTCGATCGGTGGTATTCAGTACGGAACCCTCACGGAGGATTGCTACACGGGCGAGCGCCTTGTGTCGATGGGCTGGAAGGCGCTGTATTTCCGCAAGGATTTCGAAGGTGAAGCTGAGGAGCGTATTCGTCTGGCTGAAGGACTGATCCCCGACTCGGTGGCTGGAGCCATGGCACAGCGTAAGCGTTGGGCCAAGGGTAACTTCCAGACGGCATTGATGAAGAAGAACAAGAACGTGGCCGACCCGGAATGGAAACGTCCGCACGTCGACATTCCAAAGTACCGCAAACCGAACAACTTCATGCGCCGTGTGTTCTACCTGAACTCGACTCTGTACCCGATCGATTCGATCCCGGTGATCCTTTTGTACTACATCACACTGTACTTCCTGTACACGGGCTATGCCCCGATCTTTGTGAACGGCCTCCGCGTGCTTGTGGCGCTCGTGCCAAAGCTGATCGTGCAGGGTCTGTTGTCGGCTCTGAGCACCCGTGGTGTGGAGAACAGCGATGTGGTGCGTTCACAGGAGACAAGGTTCGTGTACGCATTCACGAATTTTACGGCCATGCTTGGCGCCATTGTGTGGAAGTTCACTGGTCGCAAGTCGCGATGGCTCAACAAGCGTGATGCCACGCGTGGATCGCTGGCCGAGCTGCCGAATGTGCTGGTGTTCTCTGGCGCTGTGTTCGGCATCGTCTGGGCTATGGTGCGCTACATTGTTGCGTACTACAACCGCGTGTACTCGCACGGTGACTCAATGCTGTGCGCTGCCATCCTCATGGGTTTTTACATCGCATACAACCTGGGACCAAGCGTACGCATGAGCATCCAGGAGTACTTCGGCTGGAGCTACCAGAGTTTGATGGACCAGGGTAACTTCATGGGCTCGATCTCCATCGCCGTGGGCCTCATGTTCATTGCGCTGTGGGTGCACGTCGAGAAGCCCGCCACCGGCTAGAGGAGCTATGCTTGGTGTATCTAGGTTCAGACCAGCTGTATAGTAGCGCCGAAGACTCTTTGGCGCCACTACTTTCATCTTCCATTAGTTTTCTTTTTTATGCCATTCTCAGATAATGAAAGTGGCTGTACACGTCTTTTGGTCGAATGGCTGCAGTTGCTTTGGAGAAGAATTTGGGAATTTGGGAACTACTGGAGCGCAGAGCATGGCCAGCGAGAGCTCGCTGTTCGACCAGTTCTCCGCGCTCATCGGGCAACCCGCGCGCGTGCATCTGGAGGATGGCACGTACATGCACGGTGAGCTGTATTGCATCGACCCTGAAACTGATCACGTAGCGCTGTTGTGTCCCTTGGGGCACGAAGACTCGGGCTACAACGTGAAGATCGTGCTTGCGCACCATGTACGAGGCATCGAAACGGGGCTGCAAGAGAGCACCGATCTCCCCACATTAGCTACTTTGCTGCAGGGGCTGGAAAAAGGCAGAAACAGCAGCCAGGAAGACTCGGCGAGCATCCAGCGACGACGAGAGCAGCTCGGCCAAATCTTGACGAAGGTAAATTTGCTGTGCTGCGCATTGTGATTGAGCGCTTATTTACACAAAAGGTTGCTGAATGTTTGCAGAACTTCGTTCCGTCTGAAGTCGCAGCGGATGGCAGCATCCGCGTTTTCGGGGGCGCTGCGACGGTGCGTGCTCCATTTCGCGCCGTGGAGTGCGCAAACGAGCAGCTTTTGCGCCGAATGCAGCAGCTCCTGGGCCAGTTTGAGCAACAGGCATAAAAGCAATACAGTTGTAATACATGTACACAGGACGTCGGTCTCCAGCAAGTCTCCACCGTCGTCGCCATTCGGCAGCACATTTTGCTGGCTCCGATCGTCTTCTACGGAGCACGCCTCACCTCACGTTGTTGCATTGACGATCGATGCTACTTCAGCCTGTCCGGAAGGTCTCAACACGCAGGGATACCGTCCAGCACGGAGGCCGGAGGGGTCGTCGAGTTGACGAGTACTTGCGCGGACTTGTAGTGGTCGTGGGTTTCTTACTGCGTATGGCGGTACGGTGATGGGGCCGAGTTCAGGTGGGCCCCCTGACGCCTGCCAAGCGGCACGAGCCCCAGGAATCTAGGATACATCGACAGCACCGCGCAGCAATGTGGGTCATCGCATCCATCAGGGCTACCACCGAAGGCTATTGCAGACAAGGAAGTATTGGCGCAGTAACATTACAATGCGCGAGCTCACGTGCCTCCTGCGAGCCTACTGTGTTGAGTCGCCAGAGCCATCCGAACGCAAAGCGGCGATCGAGCCGTTTAAAGCACCGGGAGCTTCTGGGCTGCAGAGCTTCGAGTGTGCGTGCCGTAACGTCCGCGGCGATTCCAGCGAAGACCGCGGTTGATACTCTCTCCGTACATGGGTGGCGGCGGTGCATGCTCTCAGCGTTGAACCCAGTCAACGAAAAAATGCCCCATTGATACTTTGTCGCTTCAACTCGAAGGAAGTGGTGTCGAAAGGAAGGGGTGTCGGTGCATGCGACGTGTGAGCGGCGCCCGTCTATTGCTGGTTCTGATCGTCGACCAGCATCGTCACGATGTAGAGTTCAGGGCCACCAAGAATTTCTTGACAAGAAGGCCGTTTCCTCGTGCGGGGCCCCGTAATATACGTTTCCTGACAAAACGCGTTACGCGCTCTGCAAGTCTTGCGTGGTTGGGCTGCTGGCAAATGGGAAGTGAAGTCATGCACAATGGAGAATCCATCGCAAAACGTTGTTACAAACAGTGCTTCAGCAACTGATTCATGTTAGTTATTTCGTACTTAAAAATGTAATTGTGCTGAGTTACTGCTTTGGAAATTTTGAGATGAACCTTATTTCAATCTTCCCCGACCGGGCCTGGCTTTTCTGCCATCAACCGCCGCCCATGCTCCGCATCTCCCAGTCTCCATCTTGCTGAGCTCGGGTTTACATCGATGCGCATGCTCCGCGCCGTGCGGGCACTGCTCCGCAGCCGGCGCCGCGACGGCAATGATCGCGACTCGCGGCTGCCGCGCTCATCGACGACGCAACACAAGACGAATCCAACAGTCCGCGCCGTTAGCTCCGCGTCCGCGGCTTCCGTCGGGCCGGACGAGACTGTACGCAATGCGGTGGCGTTTCTGACGCAGGAAGACGCTGAAAGCGCGCTCATCTACGCGCTCGTACATGACCCGGAGTTCCGCTTGGCCTCAGCGCTGGCGACGGTAAGGCGGCGACAGCCAGCAGTGACAATTGCATTTAGACTGACCATCACTCTCTCTTTGCACTTGCAGACGCCGTCAGGTGCTGATGTGAACGTGATCCGCGCGCTTCTGTTCGTGTTCGAGAACCACGAGGATCAGCTGCGTAAATTACTGGGGCTGCTCATGTTCCGCGAGATGGTGCACACACACAACTGGAACGAACTGTTCCGAGCCAACTCGGCAACGACAGCTGTACGTCTTCAACTGCAGAGGGTCTGTTGCATATGGGACTGACCTCTTGGAACTACGTTTCTCCTCCTTTTTACAGCTTCTGCGCGAATACACATGCGAACTTGGTGGTGAATTCCTGACCCACGCGCTGGCAGACGTCATCAACGAGCTCTGGGTCAGCTCGAACGGCTATGAGGTGAACCCGCGGTATCTCCAGCCGCAGGACGATCTCCATGCCAATCAGCAGCGACTAGAGGCGTTAGCTGAGCGCACGCTGGACCGCATCTTCAGTGCAGCGTCGCTCTTCCCCTACCAGGTTGCCAAAATCTACCGCGTACTGGAGCTTGAGATGATGCGGCTCATTGAACGAGACCGCCGCAGCAACGTGTCGCTGCCTAGACTCAGTGCCATGGGAGGCAGCAGCAACAGCCTGACCTTCTCGGACGCTGGCAACAACAACAACAACAACAACAACAACAACAACAGCAGCAGCAGCTTCTTGGAGAGCACGTCAGTCGAGAGCGCTGGATTTGGAGGACTACCCCGACTCAGCTCCGTCGAAGAGAGCCTGTTTGATGAGGTGCTCACGCCGTCAAACAGCTCAAACGGCACTTCGTCGACCGTTTCTGCCGCGAAGGAGGAATTCTACATGCACCTGGGAGGACTAGTTTTCCTGCGATTCCTGTGTCCCGCGCTTGTGGTCCCGCACAAGATGAACTTGACTCCAGGTAGCGCTGCGCCGAATAAGCAAATGCAACGCACCCTTGTGCTACTGGCAAAGCTGATGCAGTCACTGGCGAACAATGTCGAGTACTCTACCTCGACTGAGTCGTTCATGGTGCCGTTTAATTCCTTCCTCGCTCGAAATCGACCCAAGCTCACGCGTTTCTACGACCAACTGTGCCAACAAGCACAAAGTGATCCTCGCAGAGAAAGTTTGGTAGCACGCAGCAACGCAGCTCCGCGGTTATCGCAGCTTTGGGCAAGTCGGAGCAGCAGTAGTCTGGGCAAAGACCCATCGATTGTGAACCTCACAGGGGCGCATTTTATGGAGGCACCAGAGGCTTCTTGCGCTGTCTTGCGCAACTGGATGAGCTCAAATCTCGACTACCTGGCGATGGAGGTCGCAGATAACAACAAGTTCCGTCGACAACAACATATCGTGGTCAATAACGGGAGTAGCAGTAGCAGCGGGAGCTCCACTCCTCCAACAACGGCTACTTCAGCGATGTCAGCCTCGCCTGTGAAGCCTCGGCCAAAGAGGAAGCTGAAGACGTCGAAGAGCGCAGGATATCCGGTAGAAATCCAGGAAGAAGACGAGGAAGAAAAGACAAATGAAGCTGCGAGAGGGTCCAAGCCCTCACAGCGACATGATATCGCGTTGCCCGTTTCACTGGACGAGCTGGACAAAATCATGGGCAATACAAGCCACCGTGACAGCCAGTTGATGAAGGTCTACTACGCTAAGCTCTCACAGAATGGTCTGCAGCGGCTACTGCATGTGAACGACGTCGATGGAGCTGAGTGGACAGTCTACAGGAGTAGAGGAGATGTTGAGGTGCTCCGCAAAACGCCAGCGCATTTCGTGTGCCCATCAGGGGGCTTTGCCTCCGAGAAGGACCGACTGGTGGAGATGAAGGGAAATGTCACTATCCAGTCAACACCCCAGCGTGTATTTGAATATCTGCGATCGCTCGAGAGCGAACGCACTACAGCTCCAGGAAGCAGTACTGACGATGACAAGACGACGATCCGAAGAGTGGAGCCACTGGATGAATCGAAAGCGGTGCTGTATCGTGAGCATTCTCAACTGTCCCTGTGGCCAGCGTGGTTGGTAAAACCTCGTGATTCCTGCGATCTCCACAGCTTTGTCGACCAGACTGGCAGACCGGATACTTACGCAGTTCTGCAGGAGTCTATTCCGCGTCCAGATGTACCGGAGCGCAAGGGTATTGTGCGAATGGCGTACGCCACTGGCGGCTTCCTAATTGAGCCATCTCCAGGAGACGAGGAAAACTCAGCCGCCCAGGTGCAGGGTGCAGCATTCACAAAACTAACCTGCATCGTAAGGGCAGATTTCAAGGGACTTATGCCTCGATACCTTGCGGAGAGCATCGTCTACCGGCAAGTACTTGAGATCGAGACCATCCGTTCGCGTGTGGAGTCCATGCGCCTTGAAACGAACGCTGAGTGGGTCTAGTGTGGACGCAGGCCACAGAAGTGACCACGACGATATCTATCAACCATCCGATGGAAAGATGGACAGCAGCTGGGCTTTAACGTCGGCTTGTGTATATTGTTTCTTCGCGAGGGCAACGTAAGCTATGCAATATGACTTTTGTTTGAATAAATACCAATAACACTACACATTTACCTTGACTCGTCCCTTGGAGGTGCTCAGCTATACTGAAATGAAAGTATCAGTTGAGCACGGCACCAACGCATGGGCTTCCGAAATGAGGGAAGCATGAATCGGGTTGGAATGGCGTTGTGACGACGACACCCAAGCAATAATCCCCAAGAATCGACCTACGCACGAGCCACCAACAAGCTTTACTGTATCTGCATTTGAACCACATGAAGCCGTCATGAGGGCAACACTGGAACAAAGAGGCAGTCAGCAAGGAAGTCGGCACGTGGTGCCTTCTGTAATGCGGGAAAGCACCACAAGCTCGTGTCTTGTGGGTCAAAGTTGGTTCAACTGCTGCATGCTGGGTCACACAACCGTGGCACTTCATCGAACAATGTGACAAATGACTTGAACGCCTTATCTTCGTCTCCACACCAGATTCGCAGACACTCGCGCGCAGCGGGGATCATATCGGCGCGGTAGCCAAGCACTTCGTTGTAAGTGGAAAAAGCCTGCAGGAGACGCGTGATACTTTGGGTTTGCCTCTGCGATGACTTTGTTGCCCCCACGACATCATGCGCGATTACCTTGTACTGTGGGCACTCGCCGCAAGTGCAGAGATAATCTTCGAGATAGATTGGGCTTAAGCTGTCGTTGTTGGTGCATACGAGGGAAGTCAGTTGCAACAGTTGCTCAGCCTGGGTCTCGCAGTCGCAATCAGTACAGCTCTCACACGCGTCGCAGATAGCGTGAAGCATGTCCTCATTTTCTGAGTTCTCGTTTTCCCAATCTGAATCGTCGTCACTGAAATCCCGTTCCAATTCCTCGTTCTCGGCATCGGTGAACAGTTCGGTGGCCTCGGTAGTGCAGGAGTGGTTGTCGTCGTCAGTGACCTCCTTGCAGGGAACATGGCAGAGTTGCCAGTCACGGTTCACAGTTAACTCTGCGAAGAAGTATTCATCTTCAGTCTGACACGCGGCATCGACAAGAGTTGGAGCTCTCTTTGGCTGGTCTAGCGATCCACTGAAGCTGCCCATTAGCAGCGCCGCCATCGTGGATAGGACAAGTGCGAGATAGCTTGTGATGACCTCCATCCAAGTGGGTGTGGCGACAACGCACGTCTGCTTCTCCATCTGATCGAGCAGCATGTCGGAGGCGGTGAAATCCCAGCGAGAGAGCTCTGAGCATGTGGTAGATGCGGTGTTGCCCATGACTGAGTAGTATTGGAGGTGTGGGTTCAAGCGGGCAATTTGGATAATGCCAGCCCCGACTAATAGTCATTGACATTTCCGCCTTGCAGTCCACCCTCGGCGCGGGGTGATCATTTTCCTCATACTGGTAGAACTTGTTGACTTTCGGTGATCGACAGAATGCAGCGAACGTTCCATGGATACGCATCGCTGATTGGTTGTTCGCTTCAACATGAGGTACCATAAAATCGGTACATATCGAAGCGACGCATGTAGCCATCTGTCAATTCTCCGCTATGCCTCGCCGGGTATCACCGGAGGAAGGATCCAGCCCCAGTGCGGCTGATCGCCCAGTAGAGAAGGCCCGTGAGCTCCTGCAAGCCCTTTCTGAAGTCGTATCGGAAGCTCAGAAGCGAGGTCTTCCTCTCTCGGAGGCCTACGCGCACTTTGACCAGCGAGATGAAGGCGTCGTGAGCGTGGACAACTTGATGCAAGCTGTGGTGGAGCTGCGTCTGTACCCGAACAATGATCTGTGGAGCGAACAGGACGCTGAAGAGTGCGTGACTGTGATCTCTCGCGGCAAATCGAGAGCCTATTTCACTCGGGAAGATTTCGTGCGCTACTTCTCCACAACAGCAACACCTTCGAATCTCGTACGAGATCGAGATGTTCCCCAAGACAACGGCCATGATCGCCGCGTACGCTTCCATAAGACATCTCCGAAGAAAAGAGATCATCTTCAGCATTGGCAAGAGCAAGCGACAGCAGTCTCACACACTTTGGCCAGCTCTTTGAAACAGAAGAAAAAGTCGCAGTTGCGTGTTACGCTGCCTGAGTGGGCTCATGCACGGAGTAAACGTGCACTCAAAGAACTGGAGGCGAGACGTCGTACAAAATCAAAGCAACCACCAATAACGCTGAGCTCCACGCCGAACTTCAACACTGACAGCTCGTTATCCGAACCAACCCCAGATAGCTTCAGCAATAACGACGATGTGTTTCACGACGACGACGAAAATAATGGACCTAGTGCACAAACTTCAGCTACAGTTCCACAGATCGATTTGAAGAAGAAATCCCAGGCGGCAAAGACTGGAGAAAGCCCTGACGATCTACTCGTATTCCCGCTATCAGATCGATGGAAGACATTCCAGGTAGACGCAGATACTATCGTCTCGTACGGCATTCTCTCACACGACACCATACAATCATCACCATCTACACCCAAAATGGAGGATAGTGCATCAGCTTGGACAGCACTATCACAGGCATCGGCCGAGAGTACAGCCGAAGAAGAAGCGTCGGGGCTTCCGAACATGACGGCATTTCGACTGACAGTCTTTATCGACGCTTTTCAGCGATTAGAGACACTGGAGGATTACTTTCATCCATTGCTCGTTCACTTTCCAAGAGGGAAAATACTGCTTTGTGGTTTCCCGACGCGTTCTAAACGCAGTGCCACTTGGCATAACGCGCGTTTTGCCAGCCTCTACGCCAGATTACTTGAGTACGTCATGACTCGGTCGCGGGAGTGGCTTGTGCAACCGAAGTTGGGTATTGGCGCTGTTCCGCAGTATCTCGTTGGCTTTGGTACCGGTGGCAGTACAGCTCTCCAACTGCTCGGTATGGAGCTACCTATGCGACAGACTAAAGGCGACGGCGGTGGAGCTCTTGGACTTTTTGCACGGTCGCTACGTGGCCTTGTGCTTGTCAATGCAGTTGCAAGCGTCACTGATGTAGAGCGTAGAACACTGCGCTCTTTGCAGAAACTGCTGGAGGCAAACGCCAACGTTCAATCAGGAATCACATCAAGCACCGGCGACGCTGCGGAGCTGCACGAGGCGCTAGCATCTGTGCTCTTTAGTGGACACTATCTCTCGCAGGTTGCATCTAGCCGATCGGCAGCACTTGAAAGTTTTTTTCGCTCGCGGCGTGGGTTTCTCCAAACTGCCCAAAATGCGGCCACAAGTAACGATTCTGCTATCGATGACAGAGCCAAAAGCGGTCATCTGCTTCGGGTTCTATTGCGTGGCACAGCCAAGAATCGAGATGTCACTGCGGCTATCGCTAACCTGGCAGCGATGGTTCCTGCACCATTTGCACTGATCGTTGTTCACGGGTCTCAAAACGCCCTTTTCACCCCTCATCAAGTTGAACTGGTCACCGGACGCAACGGGATATCGTCTTCTGCCGGATTCTCACAGGTGAATAACGTGCCAGAAGCGTTAGCACTCGGCAACGCCTCTGCTAACATTGATACTCGACACTTGCATGTTGCATGGCTCAAAGGAGGTCACGAACTGCTGCAGGAACGAAGTTCCTTCTTTTATGAGTTGTTTCGCCAGCTTGCCACTGCGGAAACCTCATCCCAGCAACCCGTTATCACAAATGATCAAAGCGACTTCCCCACTAGTGAAGGCCGTCGCAGTACCAGTCATAGTACCAGTCGAAGTCGGAAAAGTAGTGTGATACCGCCTACGTCGCGCCAACCACCGAGTTCTCAAGACATCAGCATCCCGAATCAAGATGAGCTTCTGTCAGTAGATCAAGATGACGACAGCCCACCTCCACTGCAGTCTTTGGAACCCCCTTCAATTCTCCGTCAACGCGTTTCTGATGAGCTTATTTCGCGTGGGCTACCGTGGATTCAGCAAGAGCTTTACGACCGAGGGGTTGAAGGGGCTGGTCCAACTGATGTCATTCTTGAACGCTATGAGTGTGTGCTTGCTCAAGAAGAAGAACGCACTCAGAAGCAGGAGCACGATAAACAGCGTATTCAAGCGAAGCATGACGAGATCGAAGCTCAACGTCGGGTAAAACAAGAGGAAGCGGAGGAGCGTGAGCAGCGAGCTGTTGAGGCACGACGATCAATTCAGAGACGCGAACGAGAGTCTCAACAGCAATTTTTCAAGCAAATGGAGGCGAAGAAGCTTGAAAATGCGCGAAAGCTGCAGGAAAACGAGAGTATGACGCTCGAAGATCTTCGGTCGCGAAAGGTAGAGCAACTACTCGTCAGTGATCTCGAACGAAGTGACCGTAATCGAGCTGTAGTTCGGCAAATGGGTGAGCTGGAGGCGGAGCGGCAAGAACACGTCCGTCGTGAGGCACAGGTAGAGCTCCAGGCGCTTCGTCTTGAGGAGCAAAAAGCTCATCGGGAGGCGCTTAAAGCTGTTCAACGCGAGTTCGAGCAGAAAGAGCTCGTATCAAGTTCCGTGGAGGCCTACTCGCTGGATGCTCCTGTACTCTACGAACGGTTCGATGACATATCCAGTGGTGCACGTGTACTAGCCACAGACCTGGCACACTTTTACGAGATCAAAGCGCTTCAAATGCGCGAGTCAGCTGAAAAACTTCTCGAGCTGGAATCGCTGCAACGTGGGCCCCTTGCCGCGAAGGAACTCCACGTCCGCAACTTGGAGCGCGTTCAAGCTAAGGCACAAAGCACAGGGATGATCGCCAAAGCTGGTATGGGCACCGTTCGCATTGTGCCTATCACCCCAGTGGAGATGCAAACGCTAGGACGAGACTTAGATGTCGCGCGCGACGAGCTTGAGCGATTGCAGAGTGATGCGGCCCTGCGTCGTAAGGATCTGGCATGGAAAGACCAGCTTCTTCAGCGTATGAGCGTCATCATTCAGCGTAACGAACGCTTTCGAGAAGAAGTTCTGGCTAAGCTCTCACTCTGTGCCGATATAGGCAATGAACGCGTGTTATCTCTACGCGAGGATAACGAAGCTCTCGAATTCAAGTGCGACGGGCTCATCGCGCTTCGTGACAAGCTAAAGCTTCGGCAGAATGCAGTGCGAGGTGAATGTGAGCGTGCCCGGGCTGCCACCACAGCTTTCTTTGATACAAATCTGCGAGTCGTAGGAGCTCTTCAGCGAGTACAACGGACAGTCGTCATTAAGGAGCTTGGGGTTGAGGACGAAGCTCTATCCGAGCGAATAAAGGCTCTCGACGATCAGGAGAAAGCAGCGCATTTGGCGTTGGAAAAGGGTAAAGCCACACTGGAGGAGGTTGCCACGCGAACCTTTATCGTGGAAGAAAGTCAGCGGACATTGAAAGGCACGACTGAAGTCAAAGACTCCCGTGGAGAGGTCAACAACCAGGAAGAAGGTTCGTTGGACGGCAAGACCAAGAAGACTGGAGGGGCTCAACCACAACAGGGTATTGCCGAGAGTGTGAGGCTGAAGAGACATGCCGATCGATCACCAGAGGAGAAAAACTGGGTGGCGCTGGACTTCCTCACGAACTTCGCTTATTACTACAAGCACGTTGCACCTGAAGAGGTCGAGATCATCCAAAAGAGTCCGGACTACCAGCAAAAGAGCAAAACGAAGCTGATTGTCGATCAACTGCAGCGCTTGATGCAGCTTCCAGCACGCAACTGCCTTGCCTTCGCGTTCTTCAAGTCACCCGAGGAAATGGAAGCACATTATCTGCTGCGCAAGTTCACATTTGGCGATGGAGAAGAGTATTTTGCTCAGCTGGATCACGACTTTGAAGCTCCGAACGGTGTAGCGGCTCTACACGCAACGCTCTCGTCTAGCCTCGAGGATATGCTTTCGGTACTTCAGAGCGTTGCAGATTCTCCGCCATTGCGTGCACGTCGGTGCCCAAGGGCACGAGCTGCATTGCTGGATGACAAAATGCCGCCTCTAGCGCTGCTCCACGTGCCTCAAACCCAAATATTCCCGCATAAAAGCACCACGCACAGCTTTCAGCTGCCGAAAGACGCTGAAGGAGTAGCTGTACTTTCACTCACAGTCTCCATATTCTTCCAGGGGCATTTCAAGTCGGTCGGCTATCAAAACGGAAGACTAGCTGCCATGATGTACATGCTGCCTGCAGTGACCGATCCGAATTCGTTGCAGCAAAAATTTAAAGCTCCAGTCCCCATTGGTAAATGCTTCTACGTCGAGGATCTTGCTCTGTGCTCACCTCATAGCATGGGTAGGCTAGTTCTCCGGCACGAGCCTCTCGCAATTCCGCTCAGTGCTTCGGCAACATATCAAATTGTAGTGGGTGCACCCGTTTTCACAGCCTATTCTCTACAGGTACACGGACGGACGGCCTTGTTCGCCGATGAAGCGCTACGGCGGAAACGTGTCGACGCTTTGAAAAAGCAAGATCTGCTGCCTCGAAAGCAGGACGAGCTGCAAAATATTTTCTTGACAGTTCAGTTGAGCGAGCGCAAGAAGAGATTGGCGCGTCGACTTGCCACTGAGGCAAAAGACCAAGCACGTGCTGCAGAACTTGAGCTGCTGAGAAACAATCAAAAGCTGGAACGGGACAATGCGGAACCAGTACTGAGCCACGAAGAGCGCCGAGAACTGCACACAGCAATACGAACTACAAACGAGACGTTTACACACTGCTGCTTCCTATTCTCCAAGCGCGAGGAAGAAGTGCGTGACATCGAACAGAGTCTCCGCGAACTCACCAGGATCCACGTCGACGTACTTGAAGACTGCGAGAAGATGGAGCAGTTGCTTGCTGAGTACCGCACAAACCTGCCCCACATTGCAGCCCTGCTATCAGGAGAGCGAGATTTCGCAACAGGTGACGCAGCAGCAGCCAAACTCGCCAGAGAACTCAACGTCGAATACGTGAACAAGAATGGCACAAAGTCTTCCAAAGCGCGGTGGGCTGAGCTGTCTGCAATGAAAGCCAAGCTTCCGTCAATGATGACTCCAGCTGAGCGACTGCGACGGAAATACAAGAAAGGTCGAGACACTCTGGACAAGAAAGAGCGAGAGTGGGTGCTTCTCGATCGTATTTTCTATCCACGATTGTATCGGTGGGAGGACGACAAGCACGGTGGCGCGACCGACGGAGGGTACACGAACGCTCCCGGTGTGAGGCTTCGGCTCCACGGCGCATATCCAAAGCTCTCAAAGGACGAGGAACAGCTCGCAGCTCTGTCTCAAATGGAAGTCGAGCGGATCATGAAAGCTCCGTGGAATCTGTTAGAGCGAAAAGAGATCTTGATCCGCAAAATTCTCACGAGATTTCGAGACGACCATGGAAGCAATACCAAGCGCAGAGCTCATCCCAATGGCTCGATGACATCGATGGTGACGCTGTTGCGTGGTCAGAAGTCAACAGAATTGACTCGAGAGGAACGTGAATGGCGCTTGTACGACCAACTGCTGAATCCGATGTACTACCCGGTGAACTTCAAACGATTGGCGAAGGAGCTCGCTGGAGCTACTGCAACATCGGGTGGTCTTGAAGAGGTGACAATCTCGCCCAAAATTACGAGGGAGGATCTCCTTGTGGCTATCAACACTCCAGAGGAGGAGCTGTATAAACTGCCCAGCGACTTGCTCCGAGGACGCACTCTGCTTCTAAAGTACGACCCACAGCTCAGCGCTAACCTCATCACAGCTGCGCGAATCCAGCAGCAGAGTCAGGACTCACAAACAACAACGGATAGCGTTGAGGTAGACGTAGATGCACGGTGTCGTCTCGTATTTCAGGAGCTTCAGCGTGCGATCGCCAATACGCGGAACGAGTTCATGGACTCGTACGTGCTGCACTCAACACTGCAGCGATTCCCGACGAAGGTGCTGAGACTTGAGCTTGAGAAAGACCTGGACCGCTTGCTAATATCGCAGATCAAAGAAAAGGAAGACTTTGAACTAGCCAATTTCCTCTCAAGCAAAGATACCGCTGACAACAACGGAGATGTGGTGTCCGACTCTGACAGCGACGAAGAAGCAGTGATTGCTCGCGAAGTGGAAGCCCGACGCAAGGCGAAAGTAGACGCCAAACAAGGACCGAAAGTCCGTGGTAAAGCGCTCAAGCAGAAGTCTCTGCAAAAGCAACGTCGTGAGATCAAGAACGCACTCCAGGGACGTAGCCTTGAGGAGCAGCGCATGATCCTGCGTGAGCAAGAACTAGGCCCTGGCGGATGCACTGCTTGCTGGACGAATCCTTGTCAGTGGAAACCTTTCCTGGAGGAGTCGTACGTGACTATCCAGGAGCGAATTGATATCATCCACGAGGAACTGGAACGCGTAAAGCACTGTCCAGATCTGATGATTACATCGAACGTCTGCATGGCTGCGGTGAAGTCTGGGAACCAGGCTATCACGCTGCGCAAGAGTGACTTGTTTGACGAGCTGACGCTGGAGGTGAAGATCTGGGAGAAGAACTTGCGCTTGAAAGCCGTCGATGAGGAGTTCCACGAGACCTTCCGATCCAAGAACGAGTTCTTCGAGACGCAAGCACTGCACGGGTTTCGGCAGATCCAGCACAAGAACAAAGTGCAGGTAGCACTTCAACGCGAGCACAATGTGCTGGTTGCGCATCTCACAGCTTACGAAGTGGTCGAAGACGTGCTTGAATCAATGCTGGAAGGCTGGATCTTTGGTGAGCGGGAGTCCGAGAGACAAGTGCTCGGATACGTCCCCAGCTTGAAGCGTGAAGGGCCATTAACGATGCAGGATCTTCGTCGCTTTGAACAGGATCGCCGCATCCTTCAGGTCCGTCAGGGTCTTCACGAGGAACAGCTGCAGAATGCACAGGGGTTACCGTCAGACAAGTGGAAACCCATTGAAGTCGAGGCATTCCAGGTCAACCTTACAAAGAAAGCTGTCCAGAAGGGCTCCGAGCTGGACAAGTCACTCACCGAGACGGAGAACGCGCTGAAGTTCGGGCTCTTCTGTATGACGCTGATGTACTTCCGAGGCTTATCCTTGCTCAAGAAGCAGAAGACTGTCTGGTCCGTCTCGGCAGCAAAACGTAGTGCAGAACCTCTGAAAAGTGCCGAACGTCTTCGTATGGACAAAGAGAAGAGTAACGTGGAACTGCGAGCTCGCAAGGCTGCGCTCTACGACGAGAAAGCTCGGGTCGGCCAAGCCCGCAAGCAGAAATTCCACGAGCAAAAGCTGGCAGCCTACAGGAAGCGCTTGGTGGACGAAAACCGCAAGGCTAAGAGAGAGAGGACGGCAGCCATCAGCATGCAGCGTGTGTATCGTGGCCACTTGGGCAAAATCGCCGGCAGAAAGTGGATGCTGCGTCGGCGAGAGATCGACGCTCAACGCGCTCTGGATCATGCTGCAGCCATCACATTACAGCGCGCGTATCGCGGTCGTCTTGGCCGAATCGCTGCCGAAGATCAGCGCGTGGAGTTAGCCGAGTTCATTTCTCAGATCCGAGCCGAGGAAGCGATTGCCGAAGAAGAAGAGTACTGGGACAAACACAAAATCGAGCGCTTAGCTCGGAAGGTTGCAGCTTTCGTCAAGAAGGAGGCCTAAGATTGACAAACAAACTACATGTAGACAATAGTAAGTTGTAACAATGCATTGTTGAGTGTGATCATTCCGCTGTTCTCTCTTACCTAAGGCTGCTCAGCAAACGGTAAGGTAAGGCTGACCAGCTTCACCAGCTCTTCAGCCTTCTTGCGACGGTTCTGCGTTTGCTTGGACACACGCGTCCACTTCTCGCCGTGATGAGGATCCGCGGTTACTGCACGCTTTAATATCTTCTCTGCTGCCTCCTTAGAGCCGTGTTTTAGCTCGAAAAGGTAGTAGTGAGCCCAAGCATCTCCGAAATCCGAGTCCAGCTGAATGGTTCGTTCCAACCACTTGCGCGCCTTCGAGTACTTGCGTTCTTGCCAGAACAATTTTGCGACAGACAAACACACCGACGGGTCGTTGTCTTTCTTCTTTAGCGCGGTGAACGATGCACGCTTCTGCTGTGCTCGAGGAGCTATGTCGATGGATTCCGCCAAAAGAATACCCGACTCGGGGCACTCTTGTAAAGCCTTGGCCATCAACATTTCCTGACCCTTGGGGTTATCCCATCGAGCCTCCAGACGAGCAGCTTCCAGCCACAACATATCGTTCTTCGGGTTCTTCAGGCGGGCCATCTCCAGCACTGAGCGTGCCTTCGTCACACCGTTCATCTTCTCCTCTAAGCGGCTGGAAAGGGTCCACAAGGGAATCGACTTTGGACAGTGCTGAACACCTTCACGATACATCTTCTTCGCTTTCTCGTAGTTGGGTGGATCCAGCGCTTCATAGAATTGGCCGGCCATCATATACAGCTTCGGGAAATCCGGGTACAACTTGATGCCTTCCAGTACGAGATCTTCTTCGTCTTTACGGTTCTCGGCGCATTCCCTTTCAAGCAGTACGGACTTCATCCAGACGTGGGGCGACGGGGCTTGAGCACGCGCCTTAGCTAGCAATGCTCGTGCCAAGTCGATTTCGTCATTCTCCCACTCGAGCTTGACTGCAGCCAGCCAAATGGCCTCACTGTTCGGATTAGCACTGAATGCTTGGCGCAAAATCAAGCGGGCATTCTCCACCGAACCGTTTGTCCAGACCTCCTTGGCAGCCATAAGCCACAGAATCTCCGCGTGAGGGCAGCATGTGACGGCCTTCTGCAGTAGTTGCTCGACCGGTTCGGGACTCTTGCCCTCCTGGACTCTCTTCTCCAGGGCGACAGCACGCAGCCAAATGGACTTCTTGCCGGGGAACACCTTCAACGCAGCCGCATAGATAGCCTTCGCAGTCAGCAGTGCGCCGCGGTTGATGCTGTTCTCAGCATCATCCATCCACGTGCGTTTCCTGTCCTCAGGATCAACCCCCACATCCAAGCTTGCACGAACAATCGCCGCACACGCCAATGGTGCCTCGGCTTGCTCGCACGCTTCAGCTTCCTTCAGCCACATCTCGCGGTTCATAACCACCTGGTGCTTCTGCAGCGACTTGAGCGCCAGCTGAATAATGCGATCAATCATGTCCAGGTTCATTCCTTGTGCTTCTTCCAGCTTAGCAGCCGTGATCCAGATAGCCGGTTCGGTAGGGATCGCCGCGCGTGCCTTGTTCAACGTCTTCTTGGCGTTCTCGTACGTCTCCAGCCGAGCCAGCGCCAACCACAGATCCACAGCTTGTGGAACGCACTCGACAGCGCGGCCGAGCAGAATCCGCGCGCCGTCGACATCTTCCAGTTCGATCAGCGCCTTCCACAGCTTCACCGAGTTGGGAATGAACTCAAGTGCGCGACGCATCACCAGCTTCTTCAGCTCGTCATCGCTCTCAAGCTGCGCGGCTTGGAGCCACACCTTGACAGACTTGGGCACGTGTCTTACTGCCTTGGCTAGAATAGTCTTGGCGTTCTCGGGGTTCTGCAGCCGCGCAGCTTCGAGCCAAACATCCTCTTGCGTAGGACAAGACTCACAGCCTTGAGCAATAATCTTCCTAGCCTGCACAATTTTGCCTGCGACTTCCTCCAATCTCGCAGCGGCGATCCATCCAGGTCCATGCTTGGGGTTCGTCATAGTCACCGACCTCAGCAGCAGTCTCGCCTTCTTAATATCTCCAATCTCAGCGTTGCTGGTGAGTTTCAGGCTGTTCAAGTCGGTCAGATATCCCTTGGGGTCCACGACTGTCTGGCCCGAGATCGAGTCTGACATCTTGTCCAGCTTGTGCGACAACTGGGCGCCTCTAGCTCCAGCCAAACCTGTGACAGAGCTCGTCATGCCACTGGGCGTCTCCAACCCGTTACCCGCGGGTGTAATAGTCCCACTCACTGCCGTGGAGTGGCCTGCATTCGCTCCTAAGACACTGTCTGGAACAGGGGCGAACATCTCGTTGCGCTTCTGCAGAGCCGTGTTAGTCTTGTATTTCAGCGAATAGTCTCCAATGTCCGGGATCATCTCCCACTCAGCGTCAGACATTTGCTGCAATGAGCTCTTAAGGTCTGCGAACTGGTCGCTGATCTTGGGCATCTCTTTACGCGCCTTCTTGAGCTCCTCGAGCTGCTTGATCTCCCTGCGTCTCTTACGTCGCGTGTCCATACGCTCGTCCACCTGCTCGTAAATATCGTCCGCCTCCTTGTCATCTGCGTCGTATGGCGTGTCCTGGAACAATCCACGCGACGAGTAGCCACTGAATTCGTCGTAGTTGGTCTCGCTGTAGTCGCCAAAGTCCTCGTTCTCGTCCTTCTCGCGGCCGAATCCGCCCATACCGGCGGTACCGGATCCGCGGCCCGCGCTTGGTCCTGGACCGGGTCTTCCTGGGACCTCCACGCCACGCCCGCGCCCAGCGGGAGGCAGAAACGGCGCGTCCTGCGTCCCGTCCTGCGTCATGGGCGCACGCGCCGGCCCGATATCCGAGCGCGTCGTGAAACCCACAGCGCCACGACCCAGACCAGGCACATAATTGGCCGGCGCGCCCGACGCATAGGTATTGCGCACACGTTGCCCCAGCCCGCTCATGATCGGAAGTGCTGCTAGTGGCGGGCGGTGTGTGTAAACCTCAATCCGGATGAGTGGTGTGGGCCACATGGATAGATGTGTCCGAATTAGCATGTACTTTTGAAGTAAGTTGAAGTGACTTTCTTTTCACGTCTGGTTCCAGCTCAAAACCTGACGTTAATAATCACGTCGGATCTCGTGTCCTTTCATACCTGAATCGGACGCCGATGTTGTCTCTACTCCGCCCGAGCCGCCGCCTGCTACTCCAGCATGGCGCTCGCTCGCTTCAGACCGCGGCCGAGGCCGCCACCAACGTGTCGTACACGCGCGGGCTGTTTCTGGGCGTGAACAACGCTGCGCGCGCATTCCCGTACCCAAAGCTGTCGGACAGCGAGACGGAGACACTGCAGATGCTCGTGGATCCCGTGAACAAGTTCTTCGGGACTGTGGACTCTCGCGCCATTGACGAGACGAAGGAGATCCCGCAGCAGGTGCTCAACGACATCAAGGAGCTCGGACTCTTCGGTCTCCAGATCCCCGAGGAGCTCGAGGGTCTCGGCCTGTCGAACACAGGCTACGCGCGTGTGTGCGAGGAGATCACGGACGGCAGTCTGGCCGTAACTGTCATGGCGCATCAGTCTATCGGTCTGAAGGGCATCTTGCTCAACGGCAACGAGGCACAGAAGGCCAAGTATCTCCCCAAGCTGGCGACGGGCGAGCACATCGCGGCTTTTGCACTGACGGAGCCGTCCAGCGGCTCTGACGCTGGGTCCATTAAGACTCGTGCCGCACTGTCGGAAGATGGCAAGCACTTTATCCTCAACGGAGGCAAGATCTGGATCAGCAACGGCGGCTGGGCTGACGTCATGACTGTCTTTGCGCAGACGGAAGTGGATGGCAAGGATAAGGTCACGGCTTTTATCGTTGAACGTGCTTTTGGAGGTGTGACCAGTGGCCCACCGGAGGATAAGCTCGGTATCCGTGGCTCCAACACGTGCCAAGTGTTCTTCGACAACTGCAAGGTGCCCATTGAGAACGTACTGGGTGGTGGTCCGGACATGAAGACAGGTGGCGCTGCTGGTGTCGGCCAGGGCTTCAAGGTGGCCATGAACATCCTGAACAATGGTCGCTTCGGTCTTGGTGCCTGTGCTGGCGCGTCACTTCGCCGTGTGCTTGGCGCAGCAGCGGAACACGCCAACTCACGCAAGCAGTTTGGTGCCCCTCTGGCGAATTTTGGACTCATCCAGAAGAAGTTTGGTGTTATGGCACTGGACGCATACGCCATCGAGTCCATGGCATTCATGACTACTGGCATGATTGATCGAGGTGACCCGTCCTGCGAAATCGAAGCGGCCATGTGCAAGGTGTACGGGTCGGAAGTGGCTTTCACGGGTATCAACGAGTGCATCCAGGTCATGGGTGGCACTGGTTTCATGAAGGAGTGGCCGTTCGAGCGACTCATGCGTGACTGCCGTATCTTGTCCATCTTCGAGGGCACGAACGAGATTCTCCGCATGCTGATTGCTCTCAGTGGAATTCGGGTGCGTATTACAATCTGATCTGATGCTTTGTGGTGCAGCTATTGACTCACGTTGTTGCTTTGATGCACGCAGACTGCCGGTGAACGACTTTCGGCTGTGGGCAAGCTGCTGCAGAACCCGCTGTCCGACCCATCGAGCGCTGCCAAGGAGATCTCGGATCGTCTGCAGCGCAAGTTCTCGCCCACCCCACTGGAAGGAGTGCACTCGAGTCTAAGAGGACCTGCCGAGCAGCTGCAGAAGCGCACAGCCGACTTCGGCGATGCCGTGGAGTTCCTGCTGCGCAAGCACGGCAAGAAGATCGTGGACGAGCAGATGCAGCTGGAGCGGATTGCCGACTCGGCCATTGCCTTGTTCGCCATGACAGCCACCATCTCTCGCGCCACGACCTCGCTAAATGCAGGCATCGAGTCGGCCGAGCACGAGAAGAAACTTACGACGTTGTACTGCGACCTGACGTCCAACAAGATCCAGTCGCTGCTGGACGGCATCAAGACGGCCGTCAAGCACGACGAGCAGCTGCGCGAGATTGCCAACGAGGTGCTCAAAGCCGAGAAGTATATCCCCAGCCACGCCACGGGCATCGACTGCTAACTCGACGAAGGAAGGATCTGAAGTACATGATATAAAATTCACGCCAAAAACTGAAGTAAAAACTGATGTGGCGCCCATCCTCAAGATGTTGAAGTTTGCAATTAACTTGATTTGACTATCCCTTCAGAGTGATGGTCCCACTTCGAGAAACGTTGCCGTTATATTTTCCAATCTGCCAGCAATACCGCAAGTCAATGGGTGCAGCGCTGTCAACGGGCCGGTCCATGACGGTCCTACAGCGCCAGGACTCGCTGTCGCGCCTACGGGAGCGCGCGTACTCGCTGTTGCATCTGTGGATGCGCTTCTGGGTCTTCGCCACGGGGCTGGAGAAGCACGAGGAGCTCGTATGGCGCATTGTGCAGCAACTTAAGCACCGCGTGTACCGTACCGCCACCGAGAAGCACGCGTTCTTCCACCACCTGATCATGACACTTGTAGAGCTTTGGCTGAGAACATTGCGGGTGGTGTTGGTGCCCGACGTCTTCGCTCGCTATCTGTGTGCGACCTTCATGCTGCACATTATCTACGAACTGCAGTCCATCGCTCGCCAAATATTGGGCAACACGTGCCTCCGACTCACGGCCAAGGGCCGACGCACACTGAGACTGAGACAACAGCTGGAGAACGTTAAGACCTTCCAGGAGCGACAATCAATCGCTGGAGAACTGGACAAACTCGAGGGCAAGGACAAATGGCGCGAAGACCCGGCGTCTGGACTCTTCCTGTACGAGCGAGTGATGAACAAGACGCAAATGTACAAGAGACTCAAGCTCGAGAACGACGTCATGGGGCTCATGTTCTCGCTGAGAGCTGGACTGCTGAGGAAGCACTGGGGACTCGGAAACCCGAGACTTTACTCGGCCAGCAATGGTATGGGGCTGCTTATTTCTTATTGACATGCTGCACTTGAACTAAGATCTTTGCTGCTTGTTTTATTTGCAGTTGGAACGAAGCACGTGATTGAGGAGTATCTGGACACAATTGTGCAGTCGATGAACGTCGTGCTGCGTGCTAAAGGAACGGACGAAGAGAACAATGACGAGCTGTCTATTGACAACAAATTGGCGTTCTTCAGTGAGACTCGCCACGCTTTTGGACGGTCTGCCCTGATGCTGTCTGGTGGTGGAGCTCATGGATTCTATCACGCTGGCGTGATCAAGGCTCTGGTGGAGAACAATCTTCTGCCTAATGTCATTGCTGGCTCGTCGGCTGGGTCGATTTTGGCAGGAGCGATCGCTGTTCGTAATGATGACGAGGTGTTGGAGTTTTTATCCGGAGAAAATGTGAATCTCAATTTCCTAGGACCGAATATTACTGAGAAGGACCGAGCTGATTACACGCCGTCGTTCTTGTCCCCTGCACAACTGCTGCTTCCAAAGGGTGGGTTTGAGTTCATGCGAGACGCATTCATCCTGCTCAATCGGTTCCTAGACAAGCGCTATGTATTGGACACGAAGACTCTCCGTGACTGCTTACGAAGTGTCATGGGCGACTACACCTTTAGAGAGGCTTACGACAGAACAGGTCGAATCATCAACGTCACGGTAACCCCATTGAGTGCTGATGACTATCCTCAGTTGCTCAACTATCTCACGGCCCCGAATGTTATTATCTGGTCGGCATCTCTGGCATCGTGTGCGATCCCGAACGTTTTCCGTCCTGTCGAGTTGCTGGCCAAGGATGAGAATGGAAATATCGTTCCTTACTATCGCGAGGGGCTGAAGTGGAGTGACGGTAGTGTCGAGTGCGATCTCCCCATGGAACGTCTTTCGGAATTGTTCAACGTAAACCACTTCATTGTCAGCCAAGTCAACATCCACTACAAGATCGTATCGGGTCACTCGGCGTTCGGAAATGGACAAACTGGCAGTCTCATGAGCTTCCTAAAAAAACAGATGAAGGCCTACATCAAACACATCGCGGAGTTCGGCTTGAACACTTCCGTACTCAAGTTCCTCGACATCGGCCTCGTTCCTCTGATCACACAGAAGTACGAAGGCGATATCACGATCTGCCCCACAGATAAAATCCCTGCCACGACGTTGTTGCGAACAGTGCTCAGCAATCCAACGAGCGAAACTTTTCCTGAACTTTTGCTGGCCGGTGAACGGGCGTGTTGGCCGGTAATTGCACGGATTCGCACCATGTGCCGCGTTGAGTTCGCGTTAGAACGTGCAGTGCGGTACTTGCGTGGTGAACAAGCTCTGGAGGACGAGCGACGGAGCGGCCGGAAGGCGATTGGCCGTGTGCCGTCATTCTACACTTCTCCTAGCTCGATGAACCTGTCCAACCTGGATCAATCCCCTCCCACGCCACGAGATTTCGTCTCGCCGCCAACCAGTGAGGGGAAACGCTCTCGACACGGCAGTCTTGAAGAAATCGGTAGCCCCGTTGCCAACCCCATGCGACGGAACAGATCCATGAACATCGCAGGCGCCGTCATCTCGATAGATGGAGGAGCCAACGTCTCCGACCTCAACCACTTTGATCTGTAAAGAAGAAAGTAGCACTGTTACATTTTATTCATTTCAATTCGTTTTACCATTTACTGGGGTCTCCAACAACTGAGGTCAGTGCATCGAAAAAACTTGACACTGGTTCTGGTGCACAGAAAATCTGCCGCACGTAGAAATCTGGTAAGGTCGATATTTTCTCGTGAAGATCGCCAAGCTGCTCTTGCAGCATTCGTCGTTCCTCCTGCAGTGTGATTATCTTGTCTTCATCTGCTTGACGCACCACATCCGACACGCAGTCACGAAGCACTTCTTCGACCTCACGGTCCCCCTCTAGGCGTCCTAATTGTATCTGGAAGCGACTTAGTCGACTTTCCAAGCGGGCTTGTTCACGTTGAGCCACTTGTGTTAAATTGAGTTGCTGCGCAGCACTTTGCTTTAGCTTTCGCTCCAATTCGTCGTTGTCACCACGGAGCACTTCATAATCTCTCGCTAGTTGAGCTCGTGCCTCCACCTCTGATTCATACAATTGTTGTAGTTGTTGCCGCTCTTTATCCAGCAACTCCCTTTCACGCTCCTGTTGCTGAGCATTAAGCTCCGCTTTCTTAATTTGTTTCTGCAGCATCGTCCTCTCTGCTGTTTGGTCAGCAGCACGACGTATCCAGTCTTCTTTCTCTCCCTGATGTGTTGTACGAAGCGCTTCCACCTGTTTCGTCAGCTCTTGCTTGGTGCTCTGTGCCTCAGCTTCGACCTTAACCAACGCCTCCTCCTTGTGCTGTAGTCGCAGTTGCGTCTTCTCCAGCTCTTTCGTCAACTCTGCCGCTAGTCCATGAAGCTGTTCGATCTTGTGGTTAAGACTCTTGCGATCATTCTCCAGGTCTGCAATCGCAGTGACTTGTTGTTGTGACGCGTGCTGTAGTTCTGACATACGTTCTGCCTGAGAGGAAACCTTATCTTCTAGGTGTGACTTCGTTTCGAGAAGCTGTTGCACCTCCATACTTTTCTCTTGTAGATGTTGTTTCCACTCCATTTCCTCGTTCGCATGCTTCTGTTCAAGCTGTTCCCGTGTGTGATTCCACTCAGCCTTCTCCTGTGCTTGGCTATTAACCACACGCTGGAATAACGCTTCAAAAAACTCCAGCGAGTCAACACGCAGAAACTGGTAGAACGCCTTCTTCTTCGCTGGGCCGCGAGCCTTTCGCTCGTAAACTTCTTCCAACACTTCCATCGTCGCCTGGAAGGCCTCCTCCTTATTCGCAGCAGCATCCCACGCGCCTGAAGCCAGAGGTCGAGTCAAAAATTTAGCACGTAGCTTTGCTAATACCTTCACGCAAAACTTGCTTGAGCGCTTCTGCAACAGCGTGATGAGAGTCGTACGTTGAGCATGCATGTGCTGTTTAAGCTTCTGAAAGCATACAGCCCGCGACGCACCTTCCACCGAGCGCACCTTGAACAGTGTTAGTGCTTGTTCTTGAGCGTCCTTGTAGATCGCCTCAAATTCCGCCTGTGACAGAATCTTCGGGCCACTCTCTACTTCTTCGCTTCCACCATCATCCGTATCTTCCTCCACTTCATCAGTATCTTCCGAGTCTCCTTCATCATTCACCTTTTTCGGAGGTTTCTTGCCAGAGGTGGCTTCCATCAGATTATCATACAATTCAATTGCTGCAGCTAGTGCAGCTTGGCAGGTCGCATCGGACACATACTCCCAGGCAGCCTTGATGTCAGGCACGGCACCACTGTTCATCGTGTCCGTGTAGCACTGAACAAGCTGGGCGACTTGCGGTCCATTCAGCGTCTTGCCTAGTAGCTCCTTTGCTGCCACCGACGACAGCAGGCGGCGTCGTACAGCGGACATTTGCTCTACAAACTCTGGGCGCAGCTTAACATCCGAGAGCTCAGCCGCGCGTCGTAGATCGCGCTCATCAGTCACGGGGCGAACAAGTGTAAGGCATTCACGACGACCAAATAAGACGCGAATGGACGCACGGGTGCGATTCCGCTCTATCTGGCGCATTTTCGTGCTCTCCGAAGCCGTCGTACTGACGTCGCGTGCATCCAAAGCCTTCTCCAGGTACTGATTCGCAGTCAGGTCGTTGCCGTCAATCTGCATATCGAGCAAAAAGTCTCGCAATAGCCATACAAACGGCGGGAAATGCGGCGACAATGCTCGCGATTCCTCTAGCTTGTCACCGCTCAGCGTCAACACTTCCTGGCTTGTAGCACTCCCACCAAACCCGTTATTAGACGCTGGTGCCGTACTAGTGTGTGCACTAACACACACGTGCTTGGTCAACTCCGACACAAGGTAAAGGCGGTCAATGGCGCCCTCGTCGATCACGCCCATCGTGTTAAACACGAAAAGTGAGCTCAGTAGCAATCCCAGCGAGAAAATCTTGGCGTCGTAGCTCTCGTCGTTGTCTGTGGAGGCCATGCCCTCCGTGTCCAGGAACAGCACGAGTTGGCCCGCAGGATTGCGCACCGGGGGCTGCGGGGCCCAGAGCCAGATGCCTCTGGTACACGACTCGGTTGTCGGCCCCACTCGGAAGCCGCCAGCGTTAGGACTTGCACTCCCATTGGATAAATTGCCATTGGCAACTGCAGATGCTTCACTGCTGTTGATCCACGGCAAGTCGTCAGGCCGAGACGCGAGTTGGTTGAGGAAAAAGCTCTTGCCCGTCCTGGCAGCAAGGAAGGACATGTCAGTGGCGATAAACACAATATTCTAAATTTCAGCTCTACCGCTCACCTATACTGTCCCGCCAAGCAGACAATTGCCACAGGCTCATTAAGGCTCTCCAGAAGGCTGCGTTGAATGCAACAGCGTCAATAGTAATGACACAGAGCGTTAGTGACGCGTTGGAGGCGGAACAAGCTGCAAATGGACGAGCAATAGACGGCGAAAACGCTACAGATGTCGATACACGCACCTAATGCCTGCGTCCGTCACGCGCAGCCCTTCGACGCCGCCCTCGATGAGGCACACGGGCGTCATGGCCGTTGCGTCCAAACCAACTTGAAATGAGTCAGTCTGTTGCAACGGGATGTGCAATTTTGATGTGCGTTACACCACGTTCTACAATTCAATGAATTGCGATCTTGAAGCGACGCGAAACAGCTCAAGTTGGCAGTGAGCATGGAGCTGGACCAGCTGGAGGTTGTGAGCCGCTGCATTGGGCAGACGCTGACGCCACAGGAGCGATCGAATCTGGAGCTGGGCATGCTCAAGCGCAGCGCTACCGAGACGTTCCAATCGCTGCGCTTTTGGGGGCGTATATCGGGCGAGGCACAGGATTATCTCGTGTGCGTCGCTGTCATGCCTGGCAAAGACTATCCCAGGAAAAAGTTTTACTTCTGGTAGGCTACTGAGCGTACTGACTGATGCAATGCAATATACTGACTCTGCTGTTTACGTTTGCAAGCACCAACTCGTCGCCCGAGCTGCAGCAGTTCCCACAGCTGAACAAGAAGAAGAGCGCGATGGCGGCGGCGCTGACCTCGCGATTGAAAGGAGACCCCGCGTTTCTGCTCAGTGACTCTGGAGATCCGCAGAACCAGGATGAGGGCGAAGCTCCGTTTTGCGAGCTGGATCGACTCGCGTACATTGTGGAGGAGATCGACCACGCCACCTCGGTAGTGCCGTTGGGAGCGTATGTCGTCTCCCCGTTGCACCAGGTCATCACCAATTCTTCCTTCCATGGACTTACATGGGATCAGTCGCTGCAGCTCTACAACTTCTTCCACTTCCGCCATCCAGATCTGCCTGAGCGTGCGCAGATCATCGAGAATGCCGAGGGATTGGTGCGTGCTGGGGACTTCTTCGACCCGCTCATCCAGGACCTGGACGGCGCGTGGGTCATCTCCATGGACAACACGGGCGCCTACACGACACTACGCAACTATGTGTACCCTGGAGCGTTCTGCTTCCATCGACCCGAGACAGCGCGTTACGGCAGTGTGTACTTCGGGGATGGTCGAAAGAACCCGGACATTGCATTCATGATCTGAGCAGTAGCCATTGCAACCTCCCGGCCATCAAACCAATCAGAAAACCATTACGTTAGCAGCTATCCAATCGTTGTCCTAGTGTTCAAAGCGATCAAAGCATCGCACGCAATACCAATGCAAAAACGTAATCGCCGTGTAAGCATAGCAGCGCTCCCAAAGGATGGCTTCGGAGCCAGCCAGCTTATGTGTGCAAGCGATTGAGGAAGTAGGTCAGGTCGCGCACATTCGCTGACGACTTCACCTTGCTTGTGCGGTAGATCGAGTTCAGTGAGTCGTCGATCAGTTGCTGCTCCAGAAGCTTTTGGCACGCACTGAATGCAGCAGACGCTCTGGCACTAGCCTTGGAAGGCATCGGGTCGCTGCGGAACGATTCCAGCTCCAGCTCCATGGGCAGATTCAGTTCTGCAGTGAACATACTCTTTCCACCGTAACGAGCCTCCGTAATAGAGTACAATCGCTTCACATCCACCGTGAACAAGCGGGTCGGTAGTGACTGGCAGAACTGGTTAATGCAGGCGATACTGCTGTCCAGATCCAGGACAGCACCCGTCGATTCAATCTCGATCTTGTGGGCACCTGCCCCCATCATCTCTGCTGCAATGGAACGCGGCTGCTGCTGGATTGTCTCGATTTTCTCTCGCGAGAACTCAAGCTGGTCAATTACTTCCGCTTCACGAGTCAACTGCTTGTAGTACACCTCGTGGCCCAAGTCTCCTTCTTCAGCCAAGTAGTACACGACGCCATCCTCGTGACGCGCACGTCCCTTTAGCTGCATCAGTTTGCGTGCAGTTCCAACGCGGTCCATCACGATAATCAATCCGCACTGGGGGAAATCAACACCCTCCACAGATACAGCCGTGGAAACCAAGACGCGAATTGATCCCGACTCGAACTTCTTGAGTATCGTCTCCATCTTGGGCAGTTGGAAGGATGCCGTGTCGCTACGTGATGCTCTGCCCAGGATGCTAGCAAATCGTTCGTCCACCGGTTCCTCCTCCGGATTCTGACCGTTCGCTTCCACTGACAACTCCTCCTCATTTTCAGTCGATCCTGCGAACTTTGCGTTGAAATAGTCCGACAGCACACGACATTCCGTTCGCGTGTCCACGAAGACAATTCCTTGCAGATCCAGGCGACCTCGGTTGCTGCCTGGAAGTTGTTCCTCCTCGCCTTCTCTAGGAGCAGATTCACTTGACACTGGCCCGTCAGTAGCTTCATTGTCGTTGTCTGATACGTCGGAGTTATCCAGCTCAGCTCCAGCGACCTCTTCGACCTTGCCGTCCTCGTCAAACAGTTGCGCGCGTAAAATCTCCTTCACTTTCTCCACTTTTGCGGTACAAGCAAAGCCGCATCCCTCGCGCTTAGCAGCCAGCAGTAGCATGGTCTTGACTGCATCTCTATCCAGCCCAAACATACTGCCCGGTACAGTAATCAGCAGCGATGCTGCAATGGCCAGACGATGAATCTCCAGCTCCACGAAGCGGTAGTAGCACCACGGGCCCAGGTTTTTGTACACGGTGATACAGTTCTGCATGAACTTCTTGGTGGCCTTCTCCAACTTGTTCGGGTCCGTGGCCGCATCACTCTTTCCCTTCTTCACAAGTTTCTCAAACACAGCCATTGCCTTAACCTCTGCCAACTCTTTCTCGATGTTCTCATAGACCCACGCTCCATTTGTCGCATCTGTCTCGGCTTCCTCCCCCTTGACAACCCACGGCTTCTGCACCGGGTACGTCTCGTAGATCATCGGCGCGGCTGCTGCGAACTCGGCGATCTGACTCTTGTCCAGCTCCACTTTCTTCATCTCCGCGTGGAGCTTCTCGGCGCAGTGGCGTGTGGGACAGGCCGTGGTGCCGAAGATGCGGGGCATCGTGGCTGGATTCTCCTGGTTAAACATCTTAATGACTTGCGCGTACGGGTGGCGCTTGGTCACGTGGTGACACTCGTCGAAGACCAGCAGATTCATGCGGCTGAGCGACACGTAGCCCTTGAGCAGCACGTTGCGCACGATCTCGGGCGTGCACACGAACACACGGGAGAGCTGCAGCTCGCGCTCCCACTGCGCGGCGTCCCACAGGTCGGCGGTCCGTCCGCAGTACGAGTTGACGCGCAGTGTGCTGGTCTGGCGGATCTTGGCTGTGATCTGTACCACCAATTGGCGCGTGGGGGCCATGAAGAAGGCGCGCTTTTCGCCCGAATAGTCCTGCTCCGACAGCAGCGCGATGGCCAGGAATGTCTTGCCAATGCCCGTGTCACCCACCATCACCACATTCTTCTCGCGAGCCAGCTCCAGCACCTCGCGCTGGAACGCGCGCAGCTCCACTTGCTGCATGATTTCACCTGCACTCTTGGTCGACAATTCGATTGCGAGCTTCTGATCTGGCGCATCCGAGGGATACGATGTGATTGGTTAAAATCTATTTCACAAAAAGTTACGTCTTCCACTTCAAGTTGAAGCGGAGTGTAGCCATCTACTTCTTGCCTTTCTTCTTGGGCTTGCCCGACGGACGCTTGCCTCCGCCCTTCTTGCCGCCTGCGTTGGGGCCGTGAAGACCCGGCGCCGAGATTTTGACGGGGCCGACCATACAGTTCACCAGCTCGTTGTCCGGGATGCAACGCATGAGCTCGCGCTGCAACACGATCGGGTTTACATCTGGCTGGGCCTCGTCATCCGCTTCGCCGTTCCTGTTTGGGCCACTCGACTTGCTCGCGTCATTCTCGTCCTTGAAGTTAGCTGCGAAGAAGTGCTCCATCGCCTGCTTGGCCGCCTTGCCCTTCTTCTGGCTGCCAGGTGTCAGCTTGACCTTATACTTGAACTTGGTCAGCGAGGCGTACGGAGCGCACATGGGCATCGCGAACAACACAATGTCATTGGGAAGTGGCTCACCCGTGAACGCGTCGAAGAAGTCGGCGCCCTCAGCCTCATCCTCTTGCTCATCGAGGTACTTCTCCTTCTTCTCGCGCTGCTGACGAATGTAATCCTCACTCACCTCCGTCTTAGCGTTACCATCGGTAGTGCTTTCTCCGTCCTCGTCTCCGGACTGTTCCGCCGAGTCGTTCTCCTTTGTCGGCTCTTCGCCTTCTTGCTCCTCCTCAACGACGTGACCCAGAGCTTCCATGCGCAGTCGACGGTCCTCATCATCCTGGTCAGCGTATTTCTTCTTCATCTTTTTCATCTTGCCCTTCTTACCACGGACACTCTTCTTCTGCGGGGCCTCGGCAGATGTCTTGTCTTTTCCATTGTTTTTTTCCTTCACACGCTTTTGCTGAGCAGGAGGCTGTTCATCTATAGCGTCTTCGCGACTTGGCGCCTTCCCCTTCTTCAGATCACGACGCTCCTTTGCTGTCAATCGCTTCTTACCTTCACGCTGCTGCGTGAGCGCCGTATCTTCTTCCTCATTAGCGTCATCCTCGTTCTCTTGCACTGCAATCGCTTCCTTCGCAGACTTGAGCGGCTTTGACGTGCTCTCATCTGTTACAGCTTCAACCTTCTTCGTTGTCTGCTTTTCCGGTTGTGTTTTTTCAACAGGAGCCGCGTTTTTCTCCTCATCTTCTTCTTCTTCTGGGCCTTCTGCCACACGAGGCACTCTTCCTTCGCCTTGCCGTGCGTGGTTGCTGATACAGCTCTCGTCAATGCGGAAGAGAATCGCCAATCCCATCTCGAGTCGTGACGGCTGGATGTAGTTCTTCTTGCCGCGAATCATAAAACTACCCGTGCTAAGGTACTCTCCAGCGGGGGCAGTTTTCGAGACCTGGTCTGCATGCACCCAGTAGGCTCCAGCAATTACCTGGCTAGTCCAAGCGTTGCTGCGGCACACACTCATGCATCCTGCCTGCTCAAGCGTAGCCACGGGAATAGGCGGGAGTTCCTGAGTCTTTTTGTCCTTCACAGTTGCATGGTTGCGTACGATGCACGTAGCAGCACCATGAAGATCAGCGTGGACATAAACGTCACCCTTGCGCAGATATCGCTTCACTAGCAGCTCGTTCTGGTGAGCGTCTTTTCCTGCAACGACCAAGTATTTTTCATTGGTGAGGAACCAGTGGAACTTCTCGAACCAGAGCGTCTTGCGTCGCTGGTAAATAACGTTGCGCTTGGTTTGCTGCTTCTCCAGTGTCTTTTTAGTGTTCTTCTCTGCCTGTGCGATGGCCTTGTCGGTGGCCTCGGTGGCTTTCTTCACCTTCTCACCAGCTTTCTTCTTCTTAGTGTAGATCTCTCGAGCATTGGCCAGAGCAGAAAGGGACAAGTCGATCCAGATAACATGAGCCTTCTTGTCTTCCTCACCTGTACCATCGCCACCGTCCTCGTCCTCGTCATTCTCATCGTCGTCACAGAGCAAAATGGCTACACGGTTGTGTTCAAGATCGAGCTGATGAATAAGGCTTGCTACGGGATTTCCGTTCTTCTGCTCGTAACGTACAAGTTCCTCCAGACCACGCCAATCCATGCCGCTAGCCAGCGCACTACGGATGACGAGCAGGACGTTCTCCACATCCTGTTGGTTGGCTTCAATGAGCTGGGCATTCTGGAAACTTTGCTCCTGAACCTCACGCAGCTGAGCGAGTTGCTGTTGCTGATTCTTCTTGAGCTTCGTGAGTTTGTTCTCCGCGGCAATCTGAGCGCTCTGCTTCGCCACCTCGGCAGTCTCCGCCTCAAAGCGCGAAAAGTACTCATCAACTGCCTCATCAAACGTATTAAAGCTCTTGACCTTCTTGTGTCCTTGCAAATGCTGGGCATACAGGAAGGGCGTAAACTCCTCGAATTGCTCCGGGGCATTTTCATCCGCGGGATTCTTCAGGATAATGAATCCACACTTCTGCGATGCAGTAGAAGGATCGTTGGCAGCAGGTGCAGCATCTTCCTCGTCGCTATCTCCTGCTTCAGCAGTATCATCGCTCTGGACAGGGATCGGGCCATTGACGGAGATCTGTTCGTCTTGCAATCTCTCCAGCAACTCCCAACCCTCCTGAATCTCCGTCAATAAGGCAGTCAGCTTATCCTCTCCGAGCGCGGTAAACTCTGCAGTGTTCTTGATCTTTAGCGTGGGCGAGATATCCGCGCGTACCAGACAGTGCTCAATAATAACGGGACCTAATCCACCAAATGTCGAGTCCTTGACCAACAGCAGCTGCTTGATGGTCTGCGCCTTCTTCTTCTTCTGCGTCTTGCCCGGCAGAGCGATCGCTGCCTTGGCCTCCTGCTCCTCAAACCACCTGTTCACGAACTCAGTGAGTTGCTCCGTGGTCTGGATGCCACGCTGCTTCTCCTGATCTCCCAGTAGCTGCACAGGGTACTCCTGCTTGACCGCCATCTTGACGTTCTCATCGAAGCGATGCGTGCGCAGCAATGACAGAATACGGTAGTCCCCGTCCGTGAGGATAATGTTACCAGAGGAATAGAGCTCCAGGATGAGGTGGCACTTGAGCGCGTCCTGGCCGAACGTGAAGTCCACGACACGGTCCCCCTCCAGCTGCGTGAGTGCCGACAGCCTCTTACCGCGCAGGTGCTTGCGCAGCTTCATCGTGAATTGACTGGGGAGCACGTTGCCAGCCTTGGCGTCACGTGCGTATTTGCTGGTGTGGAAGCGCACGCCCGACTCGAGCAGTAGAAATACCTTGGGGAAAGGGGGCTGGTGCAGCTTGAGGATATATGTCTTGGCCGCACCGCTATCGCCCTGACCCTGCACATCGTAGATGTTGGTTACGCGCATGTTCACCACGTTGGCGCGAATGCTGCCAACCATCGCGTGGATGTCGTCGATGGACATGCGCGTCTTCTTCATGGTGGCGCGTTGTGTGAAGGTCTGAGGCGTGGTGTTGATCGATCGACTTCGGTTTTCATCCAAACGGATACAGGTAAATCTATGTGCACCACGCATCAATGTGTGGTGTACATGGCTGTCGAAATTTGATACCGTAGATGACATAAAAAACACCCACTGGCGTTGTCATGTTTTGATATTTTCTTCCCATAAAAATGCTTAATTTTGTCACCAAAAATGCCATATTTTGTCATTTCATGATTAGGGTAATGTTTTAGTAGTCGGCAAGCGAGAACTTCATTTTTTTAGCGATTACTTCATTTTTTCTCGAAACAAATAAAGAAGTAAATAGAACAAAACGTTTTGTGCAGATATAGAGGCTCATTTTTCGGGTCAACTTCATCTACACTTTTCAACACGTCCTCCGCGACAAAGTACGAAAGGTACTGATAGTAATGCAAACTACATGTAGCTGTTCTGATCCTCACTCAGCAATTTTACTGTTAAAAAACTATGGAAACTCAATGAGTTGAGACTAAAGCAAAATGTCAAGAGAAAATATTTTTGGTCGTTGAGATAGTGACTAAAACTCGTGCCAACACTTTCAATAATAGCCCCTAAATACTACACAATGCATTTTTTTTCTTTCGATATTGATTGTGAACTTAATTTAAACTACTTAAGTACCTAAATTTTGTGTGCAAACGGACAGTCATATTTCTTGAAGCAGATGGTGTAAATATGTCTTGCAGCAGATGGTTATACATGTATAAAATTGTCGATAGCTCAGGATGAATCTACAATTCGTCCACAACGTAAAGTGCTGACACCCTCAGCTAGCTTAGTACATGTGATCTAGCGTTATCATTTACTTGGTTGTCTGGTTTTGGATGGCTAGAGGCCTTTAGTTGCTCGGGTAATTTTATACAAATTACTAGTATGATAACGTATTGCCTTCTCGTCCGTTTCTACATAAAATTTCTTATTTTTTTTTTATGTATACTTTAGCGGTTTCATACATTTATGTTTATTGCATTTAATTTTGACTATTGGTACTACAGATTATCAAGTATTATATTCTCGGAGATAGCTGATTGGCCGATGGCACAGCTACGACATCAGATTGGGGCACACCAGTACCGTAGATGACAAAACAAAACACCCGCCAAAAGTCGGTATTTTCGCCGATTTATTTGAGGAAATGACAAAAAGTAAGCATTTTTAGGTTTTGACGTGACTCTAGATGACATTTTCAAGAGGTGTTGATGACAAAACAACATATATTTTTAACCCCTGATCACCTCCTCACAATTCAGTAAAGATTTCGCGGGGGGCCGAGCAATTTTACGTATTAAGCCATAGTACCGGCATATTCGCTTCGGTGACTTCAGTTCACATGTTCTCTGGCCTTCGACGAGCTACAGGCCATCGGAGCTGTAGGAAGTACATTGCAGTTAGGCAAAGTGAAACACCGCATGATATGTTTAGCGCATAAACATATTACATGAAGTACACTATTAAGAAGTATGCAAGCCTGCTTATCCCCATCGAAATTCGAGGTTGCATCTGCGCTTGGCGCAAGTGCGGACTGCACGAATTGTGCGACCAATTCATATGGCACGATCCACTGGTGTCAACAGTGGTGAAGAGCCAGCGCGAGGAAAGGCTCAATTAGAGCGCTGGAGGCTCCAGTGGAGCTCCTCGGCTTGCTGGCGCGCCACGGCGTGTTCGACATATTCGGAACCCATGGAGGCTGCGCAAATTCTGCGTGTTGGACCGAGCCGGGCCAGACACAGTGTCCAAACTTTGTGTGCGTCACACAATCGGACAAGTCAATTTAAGTCAAAGTTTGACCGAGTCAATCTCAGCCAGCGAAGATGGAGCACACCGTCCGCAGGCGTTTTGTGCAGCGAGTATTAATAAGACTAGCAGCACTTGAAAGCAGTGAATTCTATCCGCGTCGAAGTTGTTACTTCTCCCTGCGATGGAGGCACGCAATTATTATACTTGTAGCGCAACCGGCTCCATGGAGTGACGAGCTTGATGTATCTCCACGTAACGATCGATCTACGGTACGCAATGGCTGGCCAGCAACATCGGACGTTTTCTCGTCGGTCGTACGTGTATCATGCAGCCACTTGGCTCGAAATGCCCGGATACTGCGTAGCCAGCCACCGATTCCGTTTGTTCCGACAAAAAAGTGCGCTGGGCACAGGATTTCTCTGCGCGAAGCCGTGTTCGGTCGGTCAGCGCCACCAATCCCTGAACGCGAACACCGCCAAGCTTCACGACGAGGCCTCGCTCAACTTTTGGATTGTGAACAGACTGTTCTGTGCTTGCGCACTCTCTCTGCATTTGCAAGTGTCCCGATTGCATCCCATCAGATCATACACCACTCCTCCTCCTTGAAATTGTTGTGACGCGGGTCGCCGCACAAATCCAGTTGGGGGTTCTAGAAGTTGGCTGCGTGGCAGACTCCTCCCGGAGGAGCCCCTCAATGCGCTAAGGCAATGCTCGCCACCAAGCTACGCGCTTCTTCACGCTGCCCCTTTCGACAGGGTCGCTTTTGGAAGACAAGCTCATTCATGCATTGAATCCAGACGCTCCGGCTTTTTGCCAGCAGCCACAGTTGCAGAGACACATCCTGCCTACGTTTCAGCGTGTTTTGGGTGGGCCGTGTCGGCGACATCAGCTCATCGTGGAGCTCACACATCGGAGAACACGGCTTTATCCAGCCGCGAGGTTTTGGGCTTTGTGTTCGCGGCTGGACCTCCCGTTGATCCCACGCGGGCAGCCCCCTCTCCCTGTATCGCATGCCATGCTGCTTTGAAGTCCCAGCATGCTTGATGCATTCATTTCGGAATCCTCCTTCAAGTAGTCAAGTGGCCTAGCAAATAGTCAACACCAGTCAAAAACCATGCCAGGTGTTTCCCCACGCAACTCCCACTACTCGATGCAGATGACACCTCGCCAGCCAGAGGTGCTGCTGCACGGCGGCCACGAACTGGCGACCTGGGAGAAGTGCGTTGAGATCGGGCGCGTAGTGACCTACTTCCTTGGGTCAGTGCTCTTCCTGATCGGCTCCATCTACTTCTACCCGGATTACTCCGTCTTGTGGGGCGGCGATGCCGGTCTCTTCGCCAGTTGGTGTTTTGTCGTCGGCTGCATCATGTTCTTCACGGGCGCCAACCTCGACTTCGTCCAGACTATCCGCTACAACCACGGCACACAGGTGCGTCAAGTTGTGCGTGCGTTCAACGCACTGACCAACTACATGGCCTCCTCCATCTTCATCCTCGGAGCGCTCTACTTCCTGCCCACCTGGTACCCCAAGGCGCCGGAGCTCGGCTGCTGGTCGTTCTTCATCGGCTGCATCCTCTTCTGCGCCGCCGCCGTCGTCGATATCATCTTTATCTGCGTGACCCACGAGGACCCGCGCGTCACTGGCTTCAAGGTCAAGAACATCGTCTGCTGGGGCACCATCGCGGCGCTCGGCACGTTCATCGGCGCGCTGTTCTTCATCCTTGGCAGTTGGTACTACCTACCCCGGTACATCAACCGCGTTGACGATGGAACGCACTACATGAACAAGGCCATCACGTTCTACGTGATCGGTAGCGTGTTCTTCATTATCAACAGTCTGGCAATCGTCCCGGAGGTCTATCGTGCGATCAAGGTAACTGCACGCAAAAACGACATGGGCAACAAGGTATAAATTATCGAAATATATTGTGCAAAGCGCGGCGCGAAGAAGCGCTGCGAAGTGATCTGTGTCCACACCCTGCCTTCCTCTTCTTGATGCCTATCATCCTGTGACCCATGGTGATTGATTGTTTCCCCCAAAACGTATACTTTGATGGCGTGTTCGTGGTAGTCGTGCTCGTGCATGGATTTGAGACCATCTATCTTATTTTGGCGCGGGTACCGTACCCCCATGAAACGGCGGCATACAGTACATGTTTAAACAAACAGATGAGGTAACTGTATCGATACGTGTAGCGTGCGTTATCGGTCAGATGCCGTCGGGAGGCACCCAAACATTTCACTTGTAGCAAACACTTTCATATTACTGCAGCACCGATTGCTGCAATGCACTGGGAGGGAGAGGCACCGCAAGAGGGACCTCTCGATTTTCCTGACCCCCCGGAACGTTGTGATTAGCACCGATGTGAGTGCGCGATTTAACTTTAAAAAATAAGCAGCAAGAAAAATCTAATTGCGCACGTCTCGCTGGGAAATGCATCCCCACAATATGGGGCGCCCGCCGCCGGCGAGAGCAAGTTGAAGTGCTCCGTCAAAAGGTCAAAAGTTGATGTGCAACATAAAATATGCCAGCAACATAAATGCGTTGCATTTCTTGTTCTTATGTTGCACTATCTCAACGCGGCTCCGCAACCAACAGACCCGCCCGACCAGTTGACCTGGCAGTCAATCTCGGATCAAGCAACACCATGACGGAACGCAAGCGCAAGGTGGACATCGGCGACCTGGATGGAAAGAAGAAGAAGCGCAAGAGCAGATTCTCGGACGCGCCACCCGCCGCTGCTCCTGATGCCGGCGTGAACCCGTTGACAGGCGCGCCCTTCTCGGCCCGGTATCAGACGCTGCTGGCCCAGCGTCAGAAGCTGCCGGTTCACCAATTCCTCGATCAGATTCAGGACGCCGTCAAGGCCCACCAGGTCATCGTCGTGGAGGGCGAGACGGGTAGTGGCAAGACCACGCAGATCCCGCAGTTCCTCACGCTGATAAACGCTGCTAGCGACAAGATGGTGGCCTGCACGCAGCCGCGTCGAGTGGCCGCCATGAGCATCGCCAAGCGTGTGGCCGAGGAGATGGACGTGCAGCTCGGACAGGAAGTGGGTTACACCATCCGATTCGAGGACGTCACGAGCCAGCGCACCAAGTTGCGCTTTCTCACGGACGGTATGTTGCTGCAACACGCCATGAGCGATCCGCTGCTGTCCAATTACTCGACTATCTTGCTGGATGAGGCCCACGAACGTACGCTAAGTACCGACATCTTGTTCGGTTTGCTCAAAGAGGTGCTGCCCAAGCGGCCAGACCTTAAGGTTGTCGTCATGAGTGCGACGCTCGATGCTGTCAAGTTCCAGAAGTACTTCGAGGGCGCTCCGCTCATTGCTATCCCTGGACGTACGTTTCCTGTGGAGATTTTCTACACACCCGAGCCAGAGCGCGACTACCTGGAGGCTGCTGTGCGTACGGCCGTACAGATCCACATCTGCGAGGACGAAGGAGACGTGCTGCTCTTCCTTACTGGTCAGGAGGAGATTGAAAACGCTTGTCGTCAAATCCGTGCCGAGGCTGACGCCCTGGACTCGTCCAAGTACGGCCCACTTGATGTGTATCCGCTGTACTCGTCGCTTACCCCGCAGCAACAGCAGCTTATTTTCAAGGACGCCCCGAAGCCGCGCTTCCCGGGGGGTCCTAAGGGCCGCAAGATTGTCGTGTCTACCAATGTGGCAGAAACCTCGCTGACCATCGACGGTATTGTGTACGTTGTTGACCCGGGTTTCTCCAAGCAGAAGGTGTACAACCCGCGTATTCGTGTTGAGTCCCTGCTGGTGTCGCCCATTTCTAGAGCTTCAGCTAAGCAGCGTTCTGGTCGTGCTGGTCGTACGCGTCCGGGCAAATGCTTCCGCCTCTACACCGAGCAGTCGTTCATGCGTGACCTGGAAGAGCAGACCTACCCGGAGATATTGTGCTCGGAGATGAGTGGCGTCGTCCTGACATTGAAGCAGTTGGGTATTGACGATCTGGTGCACTTTGACTTCATGGATCCGCCTGCTCCTGAGACTTTGATGCGTGCTTTGGAGATGCTGAACTACCTTGGTGCGCTGGACGATGAAGGCGATCTTACGGTTCTCGGTCGTCAGATGGCTATGCTGCCGGTGCTTCCGCAGTTGGCCAAGATGCTGATCTCGTCGGCGAAGTACCAAGTGCCTCAGGAAGTGGCTACTATTGTGGCTATGCTGTCCGTACAGGAACCTTTTGTCCGCCCTAAGAATGACGCCAAGGCCGCCAACGAGGCCAAGGCGAACTTCGCTCACGTGGATGGCGACCACCTCACGCTGCTGAACGTGTTCCACGCGTACAAGCTGAACAACGGCGATGTCAATTGGTGCTTCGAGAACTACCTGAACAACCGGTCGCTACAGAGCGCGTCAAACGTGCGTGACCAGCTGATCCGCAACATGAAGCGACTGGAGATGCCGACGCAGTCGACCCTGGACATCCACTCGCCTCAGTACTACCCCAACATCATCAAGGCGCTGGTGTCTGGGTTCTTCATGCAGGTTGCACACAAGGCCGTTGGTGGACACTACGTGACGGTGAAAGACAACCAGGTCGTGCATCTGCACCCCTCGTGTGTGCTGGACAACAAGCCGGACTGGGTTGTCTACAACGAGTTTGTGCTCACCAGCCGCAACTACATTCGTCTGAACACTCGCATTATGGGCGACTGGCTCGTGGACATTGCGCCTCACTACTTCGACCTGGCCAATTTCCCTCCTGGTGAGGCTAAGCGAGAGCTTGAGACGCTGTATCGCCGCATGAGTGCGCGTAACAACTCCAAGAAGCTTAGATAACTGCATTATTCCATAGATGAACTGGTCTTCCCATTACCATCCGACACAAATTGGCTTCTATTGCCCTGCATAGGTTAAGTAACACAGAGCTGCTTGTTGCTAGCTTTCTCTACCTACCGAATTGGACGTGGCGTCCTAATCTTGTGTTTCTGCAGCTTTTTCGTGCCACGACCGAAGCCACCGCGCTTCTGCGAAGGAGCTCGACGCGGCTTCTTCCTGTTGTCAGTCGACGCTGTCTGTTGTTGTCCTGCTGATGGCAAAGTAGAAGAGTCTTCGCGTAGCTCCTTGATGGTGCTGTTACTTCGCTTGGAATTTTCGATGCTCATGGCGAGCGCGAGATCATGCTTGGTTACGAGGCTGGTTACAAGTCCCTGCTCACCAGCTCTGCCAGTACGACCAGCACGATGCACGTAGTCGACGGCGGACTTCGGAAAGTCAAACATAACCACGTGCCTAACCGCCTCCACATCCAGACCACGAGCTGCCAGATCAGTACACACCAAGATATTCACGTTGGGGTCTTCACTGAAAGCGTGGATAGCTTCGTGGCGTCGAGCCGGCGGCATGTCGCCGTGAAGACACGCAGCGTCCTGGAAACCGTGTTCACGCAGCATGTGCTCTGTGGAGCGCACACTTGCCGAGTTGCGACAGAAAATCATGGTCTTTGCCGCGTGACGCCTGTGCAGATGCAACACTTCACGCAGCGCCGAGTGCTTGGACTCCGGGTTTACCCGCACAAACTCTTCTTTGATGGAAGTCGGCGTCTTGTGGATCTTGTCGTCGCTCACAACACGCAGTTCACCGAACTTTTTCTTCAGCACCTGATCAATCGGTGAGCGGATCGTGGCCGCCGCCAAGATCATCTGCAGCGGTTGGTTGCGCTTTGCCGCACTGGCCTGAATTGGTCCCAGCACCGCATCTAGCTCCGTGCGGAAGCCCATTTTGGCGTCAAATAGCGTGTCCGCCTCGTCTACCACCACTGTGTCAATGCGGGAGACGAAGAAGTCCCCCTTGCTGATGCATTTGGCCACGCGGCCAGGAGTGCCGATGATCAGATCGAGTCTGCGTGAAGTATTCCTCTGTTGGATGCTCTTGCGTTCCCCGCTCGTGATGGTGCAGGACGCGAACTTGGCCGAGTGTGACAGCTGCTTAGCCACAGAGGCTACCTGCAGTGCCAGCTCACGACTAGGCAGCAGCACTACCGCGCTGGGACGGCCCAGCACGACCTCGGAGGGCCCCCTGGCCTCGAGCTCCTTCTGCTTGGCCGCCTCCTTGCGCAGTATTTGCTCAACTACGGGGACTAAATATGCCAAAGTTTTGCCAGTGCCTGTCTGAGCCGCGCACAGGACGTCGTGGCGCGCCAGGATGGCCGGGATGCTCTTCTGCTGGATGCCTGTAGGTGTCGTGACCTTCATCTCCTTCAAACCCTCCACGATACGCGCGTCCACGCCCAAGTCCTGGAAGCTCTGCACTGCGAAGAAACGATGTGGCGTAGCTGAGAACAGCAGTGCCGACGATCGCGTGGCCAGGCGGCCGCGCTGGAAGAGGGACGGCGACGCGAGGCGCATGGTGCGCTGGTGCATCAATTTGACTCGGAGCTTGGTGGTGGTGGCGCTGACCCGAGACCCGCCATGACTGGGTGACCCGCGGGTTCAATATAAACTTCAAGCCATGGGCCCGCGTATCAAAACTTTGCAAAAAGTTGAAGTTGCCTTGTCACCTTGCCTAAACTTCATCACTAGACATCGTGCAAGGATTGAAGCGTTACGTCGGTGTTACGTTGCCCCAACACTGCTTGACGCTCGGTTTGAAGTGATCAACTGCCGTGACGACAGCCCGAACAACGATCTTCTGTGGCATTCGATGGACGTTGCGAGCTACAAACACTCGACTAATCCCAACGAGCGAACGTTGAGGTGCACCAGCAACGGTGCTTGGTTGCGCCACGGTACAATCGGTGTATCGCCCGACCTACGATTACAGCGCTGGATTCCGCACGAAGCGGTACCAGGATGGCCACGTCCGGACTGCGAGCTCCAGCGAGCGTTTGTGATCAATCAGGCAACGATATGAGCGTGACACAACCCGTTATATGCTCGGTATCGGTACAAGTAATAGCAGTGCCGGAAGCAGTGTCCACATTTCTTGTAATACTGCTGCTGCTTCGTTTACATTGATCTCACTACTCGCACACGTGGCCGAGTGAGTGTAATGCTGCCCCAAGCAACACCGCGGGGTGTTGATAAACTTGTTGCCAACACTAGAAACCGCCCCATCATTGAGTCGCCAAGCTACAGTGTAGGGAGACTGCTTGGACAGGCTCGTTGCCGCTCACAATGCGACGGCACTGTACGTCAGACGCAATCCGGCGCCGCCAACAACACACGTTGCTGCCGCCGCGGTCCAGCAAAGTGGTCAAAAAGCTGTTTACCGCGCTACCGACAGCAAGTTTGTTGCGTGACCAACGCCAGCAACTACGGTAAGTACTTGTACGCGTACTTACCATTGGTAAGTTACCAATTGCATCGCTGCGACTTCCGCAACGGCCAGATATCTTTTCGACTTCAGCTTTGGGGTCAAGAAGCCGGATGCATTCAGACTCTAAATTGCCTTGTTGTGGTCCACCTCGACAAACGGGTGGGTTTGTACCCTCCCTACAAAACTCAAGTCACCACGTTCTGACCCGCCAAACCCGGCCTCTCCCTCGCCCCGTCTCTCCTCTTTATCGCCACGACACAATCGACAAGCTTCGACCGCGCAACAAGCTAAGCTCGTCGTGCTCTCCCCCCGCTTGCTCTGTCCCCTAGCCGAGCATTTTCCCTCTCTACTCGACACCGTCGAGTCCCTAACAGGTCGCAGCAGCGATGTACTCGTCCTACTGGAAGCCCAACGATGGGCGCGAGTCCAACGTGCTGACGGACCACGAGGCGCTGCACCGTGATGAGGCCACGCACAAGGCCATGCAGTCGGACGAGACGACGCTGCGTCCGCTGGATCTGGAGACCATCATGAGTTCCAAGGCCGCCGTCAAGTTCTGGTATCTACACCGTCCCAAAACCATGGCATACGTGCACAAGAATGCCACCGTAATCCAGAGTCTGGGCCGCGCCTTCGCCGTGCGCAAGCTGCGCGAAAAGCACGGTGCCGAGTACATGGCCGAGCTGGCCAGGCAGGATCAGGCACGCCGCGACGCTGACACACTGAAGGAGCTCTCGGCTGAGGAACGCGCCGCCAAGGAGCTGGACGACGCTGCATACGACGCGCGCGTGGAGGAGTCCCGCCGCAAGCGCCGCGAGCAAATTGAAGCCGAGCGCCGCGCTGAAGAAGAGCTGCGCATGAAGATGGCAGCCGAGGCTTCGGAGCGTCGACGTCTCGAGGAGGAGCGCAAGACTGCGGCGCTCGCGGCCAAAGAGGAAGCCGAGCGTCTCGCGGAGGAGGAGCGTATCCGCAAGGAGAAGGAGGCCGAGGAGGAGCGTAGTCGTCAGGCGGAAGAGGCTGCGCGTCTCGAGGAGCTTCGACTGATTGAGGAGGAGGAGCGACGCGCCGCTGAAGATGCCGAGGCTGCGCGTAAGGCGGAAGAGGAGCGTCTTGCCGCGGAGGAGGCCGCTCGACTGGCTGAACTAGAGGCGATCCACGCCGAAGAAGAGCGTCTTGCCGCTGAAGAGGCAGTGCGTCTCGAGGTCGAGGCGGCCGCGCGTCGTGAGGAAGAAGAGCGTCTTGCCGAAGAGAAGCGTCTTCTTGAAGAGGAAGAGGAGCGCCTGCGCCTCGAGGAGGAGGAGCGTCTTGCAGAGGAAGAGCGTATTCGTAATGAAGAGGAGGAGGCCGCTTTTCTGGCTGTCCAGGCGCGCGAGGAGGAGGAACGTATCGCTCGTGAGGCGGAGGAGGTGCGTATTCGTGAGGAAGAGGAGCGTCGTGCTCGTGAAGAGGCCGAAGAACGTGAACGCAAGCTCGCAGAGGCGGCCCTTGCTGCGAAGCTTGCGCAAGAGGAGGCTGAACGTCTTCGCCTGGAGCGAATCCAGCAGGAGAAGAACGAGAAGTACGAGCAGTCTCTCTCCAGGGACGTGCCTGTGCTCGTTCGTCAGCGTGGCCCAGGCCGCGTCGTCAGCTACGACAAGGAGCGTGAGACTTATGCTGTCAAGCTCGACAACGCCATGGGCGGCATGCAGATCACTGTCCCTAGTGACGACGTTAACCTTGACGACGACCGTATCTTGTCTCCACGTACCAAGGTGGACACGCCGTTCGGCACGGGTGAGGTCGTGGGCCTTGACCCCCATGTCGGTTGCTACGCTATCAACACGGAGGTGAACGCACCGGACGACGACCAATTCTTGGCGTTCGTTCAGATCAACGACGTTACTGTGCACGTGGAGGAAGAGGAGGAGCGCGCTATTGTGGAAGATGCTTCCTTGCCAAGTACGTGGCCTGATTACAGATTTTCCTTGAAGATGGTGAGTTTTTTACTGACGATTTTTACTTTTACAGTTCCCGATGAGATCGGTCTCGTGTCGGCTCGCATCGTTGACAGCCGTATCGTGAACCGAACGGGCAAGAAGTTCATCCAGTACAAGCTGGAGATCCGCACTACCAACTACGGCACGGTGTACTGCTGGAAACGTTACAGCACCTTCCGGTACGTGAACGCCATCTGGTTAGTTGTAAAAGAGGTTTAACTAACGAGACTGTCCGTGATACAGCTCGCTGTGCGACCGCCTCATGAAGGAGAACGGCATGAAGCGGCGTGACATCCCGGAGCTCCCGCACCGTCACGTTGTGGGCAACTTCTCTCAGAAGACGATCGGTGAGCGTGCCGAGAAGCTGAACCTGTTCCTGAACGCCGCCGTGAAGGCCGAGCACTTGCAATGGGGTATCCGTGTGGACGACCAGATCGCCGTCTACAAGCGTCGTAACAAACGTGTGACGCTGCCCAGCAGCCAGCCTACCAGCCGTGGCAGCCGTAACATTTTCTCGCGACGACGGTAATTGTAGATAAATTTTCCCGTCGCAGTTTGCAGCCGCGGGAACTGTTTAGTCCAGTCAAGCTCCCCTGCATGCAAAGTGCAAATGTGAACCAGCGTGCTTTCAGTAGGAGAAAGCAGTACAGCAGTCGAGTTGGCTGTCAGTTAGTCCATCAGCCCTCACATGTGACCTACGCTTGAACGAAGAGCGGAGGTGGAGTCGGCTACTCACTGGAAATTGGATTTTTATCTTTTGACATGTGACTACAGTACTTTTGTTGGTTATTCATCATCGGTGTACCGAAGTTTTGTTTTTCACTGCGTGGTCACAACTATATTTTTTCTGGTGTTACACATTTTAGATTGGGATGCATTTCTTCGCATTCTCACGCAGGGAAACCTCGTATACATGGTGAGCAGGTTTGGCGATCCTCTTCACTGCTTCTTGTTCTCGTCAGGCAACGCAGATGGGCGCCGCCGCTTCATTCGACAGCTGGAGCTCGCCCTGGAGTTGGCGCCACTTCTCCAGCTGCTGCTTGCGGTATTGCTTCACTTCGGTGCTCTTGTACTCGTACCGCTGGAACGGGTTGTGGCAGTCAACGGCGCACCCTTCGCACACGTCCGAGTGGCACGGAACGCCGTTGCGTGCACACTCGCAGTCCGAGTCGGCACTCGCGCAGTTCTTTTTCTCACGTGCCAGCTTCTTGGCTGCTGCCATGAGCTCCGTCTTGCCCGTACCGGGAAGCGGCACATTATGCTCCTGCAAGAAGCCACGCAACTTCTTGACATTCATCTTGGCCACTTTCTTGACCAGGTCTCCGCACGAACAACCACACGCGCCATCGCGCGAGTCGCGAATCTTGGCGAACTCGTCGAGCTGCTCAATAGACACACAACCGAAATCTGGCGTAGTTAACGCTGCGTCTGCCACTTGTAGTTCCTCGGCAGCCTCGATGCTCGAGGTGGACCCGGTCGAGTATTTCCGCCACGACTTTCTCAGCTCCGGGGACGACGACATCTGAATCTCAATCGCTCCTTCCTCCTGTGCCTGTTTCTCCAGCGTAAAGACCTTTTTGCGTTCGTCCTCGCTCAATCTCGAGAACAATGGGTTGTCCACGCCTCGACGGTAGTCGAATTGGCGGGTCTCGCCCACACGGACGTCGCGTCGTTTGGACTTGGACAGATTCTTGGTGCGCTCCTGCAGCTCCTGCTCTCGCAGTTGCTCCACCTCCAGCACACTGCCGAGCTCGACGTCTGCGAGCTTCTTGCCTAGACCTAGGGCCCAGGTACCGTCGTAGGGTACGGCACCGCCGCCGCCAGGGAAGCGCGCGAACTCTCGCGCCTGGACGTCGCCCCACATGATGTGCTTCTTGGCACCCAGTGAAGCCGAGCGGTTCTTCCGCTGCTGTAGCAGGGCGCTCGTGGAGGGCACATGCATACTGTTGCTGCGTGCTTTGCGCTTCTTCTTGTGCTTCTTGCTCTTCTTTTGGGACTTGGGGGCTACTGCTGCGGCCTCGGCAGGGATCTCCACGACCTGCACGGGCTCCGTGACGAGGCGTACGCTCTTGGGCGGCGACGTGGCCACGGACGCAGCAGCAGCGTCAGGTATACCAACGCAGTGTATACTATCGGAGGGTATATGTGTCGCCTTGATAGGCTTGGCGGAAGACTGCAGACACGTGGGGCGGTGGCTGGGCCAGCTCTTGCGTTGGCAGTCGCGGTCGCAGAAGTACACGCGCCGGCAGCCGCCGCAGCGGTTCTTGGCGTCGGATTTGCTGCATGACAGACAGCTCTTGTCGGGGGACGTGGACGCAGTCATGGCGGTGGTTGAGGTGTTGGTGTAGGTTAGGGATCCCTTGCGAGTGCGTGTTGGTGGGCTCAGATTGGGAAGTGAACGCAATGTTATATCCGCCGCTTCGATCAGTGACTCGAATAGAGGGCGGTGTAAAGTTGCAGCGACTGTTTGTGTGTTCAATGAACACGCCCGCCCATGCTTTGCTCAGCTGCACGCGCAAGATGCCATATTGCCAATATGATATTGGGCGACGCCAAGGTGGCGTCATTGCCACCGCATGGATGCCTCGTTGGGCGAACACTGATGGCACTACATCATGTAGGCTACATGTAGTGATGGCGGGGACTATGGCCAACTCGGCCATAGTCCCCCAGTCCAACACATACAGTTGACAGTTATTATAATGAGCTGACTCTGGCAAATCGCGTGCATTTGGAGCGTCCACGAGATTTTTTTCGGTTGCAAACCCGTTTCTGGTTTCGTGCTTCAACGTCGAATGTTCCCGAATGCAAAATAATAACGCTTGCAAAGTTGTGCATGAAACTCGGCCAAACAAACTTACAGCAACGGCATTGTTGCGGTCAACGTGTTCGTTGAGGTGGGCGTATCAGCAAATACTTAAGTACCACCGAGTTCGTCACAACGAGTTGAGCAACACGGCGATGCCACGTCGGCACATGACGTGTCTGTGGAGACCAAGCACTCGGACGTCCACAAAGTTTTTCGATGTGATATGATATTAATAGAAGTCTCATACGTCGTTGGTGCTATTATACTAAGTACTCGCACCACCCTGGAAGTCCACCCCTAATTAGGGGTCCAGTTTAGGGCAGATTTAAATTTGTGTTTTGACACACTACAAACATTTAAGTTGATATCAGCACTTGGTGTCCAGTACATCACACGAGCCAACCACAGATATCTTCTCGCCACGCTCGACATGGCGGACCCGAACGCGAAGCTCAACTCCCTGTTCGGCAAAAAGAAGAAGAAGAAATCCACGACCGTCAACGCCAACGTCATCGTCAAGACCAGTGCGCAGAATGCTGAGCGCGCTGCTGCCGAGCGTGCCGCTGCGGCAGCCCCCAAGCCGGCTCCGAAAGCCCCAGCGCCCGCTGCCACAGCGTCAGGCAAAGTGTTGTCGGACCTGGCGTTGAGCAAGGAAGAGGAGCAGGAGAAGGCGGCCTTTCAGTGGGCCAAGCAGCCTAAGAAGTACAAAAACCCGAGCGAGAAGGAGGCGGTGGCCACCACGTGGGCCGAGCAGGAGGAGCGCAACCGCGTGAATCGCCGCATCCAGCTGGACAACGAGCGCGCCTTCCCGTCACTGGGCGTGGACGCTGCCAAAGCCCAGCTACAGGGCATGAAGGCGCCGACTACCAAGGCTGTGGAAACCAAGAACGTCTGGGCCTCGTTGCACGACGACGAGGACGAGGACTAACCGGTAGAGTGAGGAGTGATTCAGCTCTGTTAAAACGGACAAGGAAACGCTCATCGAGCCTATTAGATACAAACTCTGGGGACGGGCAGATGATTGAGTTCAAAGAGATTGCCAAGGTAACAGTGGGTGCTCTGCCTGACCGTGAGGTGCTGGGAGAATGCTGCTGCTCACAGCTGGTTACGCAACCGAAGCGCGGTGCACCAGGCGCAGGAGAATTGTAATAGAACGGAGCATCAAAAGTCGAACGAGCAAACATCATCTGGCAAAATACGAATCGACCGGGCGAGTTCTGCCACCTTGATTTGACTATGGGCGTCGACTTATTTTCTCTCAGGGGGATCCATAGTCTCGAATGTGCAGCCCAGGTAAGAGCTATACCCGTTTGGCTTGGCATTGGACACAGCACCGCCATTATTCCAGATGAGGTCAAAGCCGCCAATGTGAAGCTCATCGCCCTCACGACGTCGCTTCAGGTCCACAACATCGAGTGTGTGCTGCACGAGGTTGGCTTTGAGCGCGTAGTCGGCGTCCGTGTCCCCAGTCAACGACGGTGAAGCGTTCACCTCAATGAGCCACGGCTTCAACGCACTATCAATTAGCACATCATACCCGTACAGCTCAAAGCAATGTCGATCTTGAATTATCGTCGGCTGCACAGCCAGTAGTGAACGTGTGATGAGGGACTGGATGGCGAGGAACATACGGCCAACAGATTCATGACCATATTTGCTAATGAGGAACATCTTGAGACTGTGAAGAGGCCACTTACAGCCAAGACGCTCGTTGTAGTCGTCTGCACTCTTTTGCACCGACGCATTTGTCAAGTGCATGAAGAGGTTGTCCATATCGCCTTTGCTCTGAGTGTAGCGAGTGTGAGAGAAGCGGGCGAACCCTGCACGGTAGATCCAAAATGTCAATGGCGAGAAGCTCGTCACCAACGCGTACAGCCGCAAGTCGAACTTCTTGCCGCCAAGCAGCAGCCTGTTATCACAATAGCGCAGTCAGTAACACCGATCAGAGTGAAGCGAACTGAAGCTGTTGCTACGTACGGCGACTCGACGTACTTCTGCACAATGTACGTGTCTGCAGTCTTAGCCTGCATCGCACCGTCACCCTTCCAAGAAGCATCTCGTTTCCACTCGCTGATATCGCTCAGCTTCTCAAACAAAAAGATACCACGACCCTGTGCCTTGCCCACAGGTTTCATGATCCATCTACCTCCTGGCGTACGCTTAAATTCCTCCAGAAACATGCCATATTCATGTGGCAGAACAAATGTCGCCGCCCAGAAGTCGTAGAGCTCCGCTTCTCGTCGAGAATCCGCATCACCACTTCAACAAGCGTCAATGACACGCTACCATTCGTGATACATGGCTACAATAATGACTCACCTGCGCTCGAGCTGCCTCTTGACGCGCTTGAGGTTCTTGACTAATAAATCCTTGCGCGTGAGCTCATAGTGGTTCTGAAAGTGGTTGATACGCTGCAAATCGACCGATAACATAAGTGAGTTGTCATCTTTCATCTCATTCCAGCGTTTCCTCTTCGAGTTGCACCTGGTGATCTTGAAGCGGCGTGAAGGCGTCCAAGCTCTCCCGGATCCAGCCCACGTCGGCCCAGTGCAGATCCCAATCCAGATCGCTATCTGTCTCGACCCAGTCTCCTTGGCGCTGCATCACATCCAGCACTGTATTCCGCAGCGATGTCCGGAAGCGCAACATCCGTCTATAGAAGCACAATATTATAATGCCTATCGACACAACCTCCACCGCCACTAGTAATCTGATGCAACATAATACTGTAAAGCTAACTCACCTGCGATCCCGACTGTCGGGCCTCACTCCAGAAGACGGCCTCCGCTCCATTTTTCAAGATACATACCCCGAAAACTTGCAGCTTTTCGCGTCGCTTTTTTATCGTGCCGAAATGATAGTGAATTTATGTGATCCACGTATTAATCACATTATTTTGATCGCCGCGTGGAAGCTGCACAATCAGGCTAGTCGAGATGGCGACGGAGCACAAGTATTCGGTGCTGCTGCCAACGTACAATGAGCGCGAGAACCTGCCACTGGTAGTGTGGCTACTGGACAAGACATTCGTCGACAAGTGCGTGTTGTTACCATGCTGCAGCTCGCTCTGCGTCCTTCTCAATACTCCAATCTTTGCGACAATTGACACACCTTCGACTAACTCGAACTCCTGTATCCAAACGCTGCAGCAAACTTGACTACGAGATCGTGGTCGTGGAAGACAACAGCCCGGATGGCACACTGCAGGTGGCGCGCGATCTGCAGCAAATTTACGGCAAGGATAAGATCGTGATCTTGCCGCGCGAGGGCAAACTAGGACTAGGATCCGCCTACCGCGACGGCCTCAAGCAAGCGACAGGCGACTTTGTGTTCCTCATGGACGCCGATCTCTCGCACCACGTGGGTATTCTTGCATATTGTCCAATGGAGCAGGTAGAAGAGGCTGCTGACTGCTGTTCTGCTTTCCAATGCAGCCCAAGTTCATTCCTGAGTTCATCAAGTATGTCAAGAAGCAGACAGACAGGCAGATGGTGATGAGAATACAGGCTTACGCTATGCTGTGGTGTTAATGTCAACAGGAAGCAGGCCGAGGAGAACTGTGATATCGTCACGGGCACGCGCTACGTCTCTGGCGGCGGCGTACGTTTTAGGAATTCAATAACAAAAGATTCGTAATTGCAGGTTGCTGACATGACGATGCTTGGTGTCGCTCTGTGCAGGTGTACGGATGGGACCTGCGCCGCAAGCTGACGAGTCGTGTAGCCAACTACCTGGCGACGGTGCTGCTCAATCCGTCCGTGACGGACCTCACAGGTAGCTTCCGACTGTACAAGCGCGACGTCATCGAGGACATTATGAGCGCTATCCAGGGACTGGGCTATGTCTTTCAGATGGAAATCCTCGTACGCGCTCGCCAACGTCAGTATTCCATTGCCGAGGTGCCGATAACCTTCGTCGATCGCATCTACGGCGAGTCGAAGCTAGGCGCCGGTGAGATCGTGGCGTACCTCAAGGGACTGCTCAACCTTTTCTTTACGACGTAAGTGAGTACTATTTTGCAGCAAAAAGCAGGTAGAGCAGATCACGTTGTACGTAGTTCGAGGTCGAATTGTCACACTCTTGTTATCGGATACTTTGCCTGTTTTACTCTTCGGCCTGAGCCCCAAGCTCGCACTGGTGGCTGTTTCGCTCCTGTAGTCAGGTCAGTCGCGAGAGAACTCACACAGTGCTCAACTCAGCTCGGCTCGGCAGCTGTTCTTTTAGTTTCGCGTTTGTCATACATTCAGTAACTCACTCCGTCCACGTCTCGTCATTCGCCCGCCTTCTCCTTTTGAGAACCGCGCAGCCTTGTCGACACGTCCAGCGCCATCACGGGGCTCTCTTTTTCCACTTGTAGCTCTTCAGGTGGACGAGCAAAAGTCCTACCCGCAGCGGCGTCATGTCTTGCGGTGATCGAATCTGCATCGTCGCCGCCGATGCCCAGCAAGTTGTTCATGGCGTTCATCGCGTTGCTGGGCGTGTCAGTTCCATTTCCAAATAGAAACACAAAGAGGACGAAGCCCAGCACGAGCACCAGCGGCACGGAGCACATGACCACGCCCACTTTTAGGGGAGACGTGGTGGCTCTCTCCGACATGGGGGTGCACGTGCGACGTCGACTTCTCCTAAGACCGGCGCGTCGCCGTTCCAGCTCCTGCATCCAGTAATTGTGCTCGTTGCTGTTCTCTTGCGGGTTGGGTTCTTCTTGACCATGCGCGCGCGCCAGCGGCTTGAGCAGCGGGGTACGTTCAGGCAGCTCCTTCATTGGCGCTTGTAGTGCGCTGTAGCCATTGATCTTGCTTATACTGTACATGTCTGGGGCAAACTTGGGTTTGGCCGAGGCCTTGACAGGTTTACGCTCACGCTCACCCTGCAGCAGCATCTTGAGCGCCGTCTGAGTGCGCTCCGAGAGCTGCAGCGACGCCCGCGTACGCGCGAAGGCCGTGTCGGGACGCTCAACGTACTCCTCAACGCGACGCTTATTCGGCAGTGGGGACGTGAACTGCGATACAGGCTGGTGCTCCGGAATGCTCTGCGGAATGTGGAAGCTACTGCTGCTGGACGAGCGACTGAAGGAGCCGTAAGACGGACGGCTCAGTGGCCTCTGCGTCTTCAGATCCAGCGCCGCAGACCAGAACATGATTCAGCGACGAAGTGACAGTGGACGGGTGCTGCAACCAGCGCAATTAGGCTGATCTTCTGCTGCTTGGAGCTGCGGTGCTTGTTGCGAAGTGGGAATGGGCACCAGGCAGGTAAGCTCTGCTTGGTTTGCTGATGTGGATCTTTGGCAACTCACAACACTCCAAACGCCTCTTGGAGTCCTGAGTCGCAGCCGGCTCTGCCAGAGGCTCTGGGCCTGTGAATGACTCCACGAAGTTTCCTCTGATTCGACTTTGATCTGGCAAGTCGAAATGTGAGCTGCACCATACTAGAATCAGGTCTGAAAATCGAAAGTTAAACTATTCTAAAGATAGATGACCCTACCTACCCCTGGAGGATCCTATCGAAACGAATACACGGAAGGGACAGATCCAGCATACATGCATTGCCCTGTCATACATGTATTAGACACCACAATACAAAACGAAATGCGCACAGCGTATTTATAGTTTTTTTTTTGAGAGGAAAGGGATCCATCATTTGATTTTAGGCACAACAGAAAAACGGCATTTGGTTTTTTGTGTGTTTGCGATAAAAAAAACACTTTTAGGCCAAGAACTGATTACCTCAAAATACTGTGCCCCGGCAGCTACGTATATACAAAGCCCTCATTACGCAAGACAGAACATGCAAAAGCGGTGAGAAAGCTAGTGCTATCAACTGCGTGTGGGGAGCGATTCTTTGCTGCTATCCACGAGTCCGGAAACCGATTTCATTTCCGCGATCACTTTCAAATGGACTCGGATGCTTTTGGTGCTCTGTTTGATCGCTGCTAGCCATTTATCACAGACACCGGACGGGATCAGCGCGAGGTGTTAGCCATCGCGTTGCACTGGATTGGCACAGCTGCAATGTGCAGATCCCAGGAGGTGCTGTTGGATCTAGCCTATTCAACCGTGCACAAATACCGGATGAGGGGTATTCGTGCCATAGTACAAGCTCTACACGACACAATGGTGATTCCAAGTACTGTTCCGGATTTCTTCGCGACGAAGGACGCGTACTCTGACCAGGCAATTGGTGCAATAGATGGAGTCACTTTCGAATTGAGATGGCTCTGGAGGATGTGATCCGCTTCCGTAATCATAAGGGCTTTGTTAGCACCAACGTCCCATTTTTTTCGACTGGAAAATGAGAGTGTGTTTCAGCTACGCTGGAGTAGAAGGGAGCGCTCATGGCTCAGCAATTCTGGGATGGTCTCGACTAATTGAGCAAAATCCAGAGCAATACTACGTTCTTGTGGACGCTGGATATGGCCTCAGTAAAAAGGTATTGACACCTTTTCGTGGAGTAAGATATCATCTCAAGGAGTGGGCTCACCGACCAGCAGGACGTCCACAAAATGCAAGGGAACTATTTAATCTCAGACATGCAAGGCTCACAATATCGTTGAACGAGTTATTGTTTTACTGAAGCGAAGATTCAAAGTACTTCGCACTTGTATGGATTTCGAGCTGATGACAATCAAGATCGTGATATCCGCTTGTCTATTAGTTCACAGCTGTATTCGCGACTACGACGCAAGTGATATTGGTATCGATTTTGTCAGATTCAGGCGCCAAGTCTCTGAGCCGCGGCGCCACCGAATCTGTGTTCATCAGTACTGCCAAGTCCAGAAGCAGCGCCGCTGCTGGGTTGTGCGCCTCCCAGACCAATATCCACCTCGCTACGCAGAGTTCTAGACGCAGAAAAACCGTGCGCGGGACTACCAATTATCCTGAACGCAGCAAGCCCTTCACCACCGAGTCCATTATCTCTTTCGTCGCCGAGTCGGTGACCAGCAGTATTGCTAAGCAGCCCGTAAGCAATTTGGCGAGCGGCAGCAGGTCGCTGTACATAGGTTCAGAGATGTCTTTCAACTTGGCGAGATTGGAGTGGCGTCGCACGTTTCCCATATCAGTAAAAAGGTCATTGGGATAGTAGAATTGGTGGAACTTATCCCAGCACGTTGGCGTCGTCAAAGGGCACATCCACGGCTTGGCGGGACCGCTGTGAACAACCCGACACAGGCACACACCGCGTGTGAGGCCATAATTGGTCACCTCAGTAGGATATCTCCCCTCCCATCTACAGACGATACACCGACGGCGCTTCCTGCTCTTCTCCGCGTAGATTTGTCGTGAAGACATGGAAGTGCACACAGTTGTCGCGAGCACAGCAGCCATCCCTGCACGACGCTAAGATGTAGGCGTGTTCACTTGCACCGTGTCTCCGTCGTCAAGCATTCCTCCACTGTACAACATCCGGCCGTCGCTGGGCGCGTTCTTCCATTGCCCGTTCTAAAGCTCATCTACTAGCTCCATACCAAACTTTCTAGGCGGATCACGAGTCGTTGCCTCCAATTTCACCAACCGCCGCGTAAGATACGCGTTAGATCTAGCGACGTCAATGAGGGCGAGGGCCAGCTTCTTGTGCCAGCGTTTGTAAGAGTGGCCGTCTGCAGTAGAGAATCGACCTCGTATTTGGCCCAGCCTATTAACACCTTGCATGTTGATGTTGTACTGGGCGATGCACTCTGGGGCAGGAATCGACTGCGACTCGCTACCAACCAGGCGAATAACAGTACCAACAATTACAGATTCAGCATTAGAAACCATGTTGACCACGTTCCCGTCGCACCACGATGCTGCCAACATACTGTGGTCGTGAGAGACAGCCTGCCGATAGTATCCATGCGTACAATCGTCTTTGTGTAATATAGTGTGGGCTGGGTAGTGCTTGCTGTTGGCACGGATAGTGCGGCGGGCATAGAGGCCCTTTAGCTGAAGATCCTGCAGTAGCTGCACCGAGGTATAGTATTTGTCCATCTTGACAATGCGGTTGGTTCCAAACAGTGGCCTCGCCACCTCTAACACATGCTGTCCGATCTTTGACACTTCCTCCAGCTCCTCTCTCAAGTTTTATGCTTCAACTTGATCTACCACACCACTCAGTCGATCCATGACGTCACTTCGGTTGCAGTGAAGCTTGTAATTCAAAGCGATCCAAGTTGTAGAACAACATATCATGTAGAGCCGGAAGATATACTTCCCTGTCGGCTTCATAGGATTATATACAATCATGTGGCGGCCTTTACGTGAGCAGCAGGCAACGCTGGCTTCGTCAAGAGCAATATCTCTTCCTACGTGGATGTACTGACCTCCAGTAATCTTTAACAAGTTCAGGAGGGGCTTGATACGAGCTGCTGCATCCTGGTCAAGTGTGGTAGGGCATTAAAGCTTAGATATCGACGCAGCAGCTTGAACCGATGTAGAGTCGTGATAGCGTCTAGCGATGTACTAACACCACCAAAAATCAGTGTAACCCCCAGCAATTAGCATACTCGCCTATGTCATTTATGGTCATGAAGAAGAGAATGCCCAGAAAAATCATGAGCTCGTCGAGAGTGAACGGTATATGCATGCGTATGCTGTTCACCACGGCGTACTTGTTGGTTTCATGCAACACTTGGCGCCAAAAGTAGAGAGGTATGTAGGCGAAGCATGAAGAAGACCACTACCACCAGCACTGACGTCTTCCGCGTCACCGATGCCACTTCCAACTCCTGCACCACCACCAACCACAATGCCAGCCACATCTTCATCAATAGCAAGCCCAAACGCATGACATACCTTCTGCGCTGGATGCTCCAGCACCTCGCCGAGCTTGGAGCTCACCACGACCTCCTCGAATACGTCGCCCTCGAGTTCCGGCGACAACTATCTCGCCTGCACCGATATCGCCCCAAGCCTCACTGCCGTCCCCAACAGCACCTACCCATACAAAGAATACGTCAGACAATCATAACCTCTTGCGGCTAAGACCGCCCCTCAAGCCGCACCTGCTGCTCTGTACGTTTTTCGAGCTTCCTGGTCGCTGGTTCCGTGTTCGTGGTGCTCAGTAACGACTGCCTGACCGACAGGCCGTACGCCAGCTAGTGTGCCACAACCAAGCACAACGTTAGCATCGCTATTAGATCTGACAGAACCACGATGTCTGCGGCACCTTCTCCCTCGTCTGTGCTCTGCGTAGCTTCTTCGGCAGCAACTTCACTGGCGCGCATGTCCTCAATGTATCATAGGACGGCTAGTTCGCCGGGAAGGTAGCAATCTTCTCTTTGCCATCGTGCCGTCCTCCAGGACGAACGTACTTGTACCGACAGTCTAAACACTTGCTTGATGGTCACTTGGAGGTCCAACCTGCTTTTACCAGCCACCCCCACACGTCCTTGAAGACTACAACGCCTCCTAAACGGCTGGCAGTCTCCGTAGGTGCCCCCTCAAGGCTGGACCTCACGCGGCGGCGCTTCCTGGCGCCGGATGCCTTGCCGTACTTCGGCTTCTGCTCCGGCGCCTCTGCCATCCCCGGCCTGATTTGTAAATGAGGGCGGAAGGCTGACACACGTCGTCTATTCGTATAAAATATAACGGTTCATAAATACAGCCATTGTCCCACTCTTCATGTCTTATATAGATTAAACAATCAGAGTTATTAAACGCTAGCGTACCCACAATAATTGGGCGGCAAGTTTTGGCGGCAAAGTGCTGCATACACAGTTCCTCTTATCCAATACATAGGGTAATATATATGCACTAGTTCGATGTTGGTAAATTCACCCCTTGTAGATAGTCATGCAGAAATGAAGATACATGCAACACCCGTACTTAAGCCTGTGCATCCCGTGCAGCAGTACATGTCTGGCATCACGTAGCTGCACCTATATGCATGTATGTGCGGGTGGGCGCCTGGGGTCTAAACCAGTCATGTATAGCGCCGTAACCTTGTCATTCGCCACCGTTAGAGAACGGCGCGAGTCCAAAAGCCGCGCGAAATCTGCGCCGCAAACAGCGCGAGCATCATCCTCTGGAAACGCTGGCGTGTCATCATCCATAAAGTGGTCGGTGATGCGTGAGTTACGCCCTGGGTGCCTCGATCTACCATTTTGTTTTGACCAATCAAAATAGTAGAGGGCTCAATCGACATCGAACAATCCAAATGCTCAGTTATTAGCCGATCACAACGCGACCTAAAAGGGCGCAAAATTCGCCGTTTTACGTCAAAATTCATCATAGCCAGTTGCATCATGATTTATCTGCTCCCCCCTGTCTTTATCTATAGCTAAAAGGACGAATTTGGCGCCCTTTTACACTTATTGACTTAACTTTGTATAGTTTCAAACAGCCTATAAGCGCTCCTCGAGAAAGGGTTAATTCTGAGCGTTTTGCAGTGCTACCACCACATTCACCCCGGAGTTGTGTGAAATGATGACTATCAACTACTGGAATGGAATTGTTAGCGGATACTCATGTTATCCACGTGGTGTGCAAGCAACCTTTCCCTTTCTACTGGCTTTTGTCATTCATCACGAACCGTGTCTACAACAAGTCTTGTCCCCTAACCACCCCATCTTCAAAGCAAGAGTGTTCTCAGCAAATACGCTACTGCAACAGCTTTGTAGTGCAACTGTGTTGACGATTGGTGAATCTCTTGTTTCTGGTATGAAGGCAACCGGGCTACCGCCATACCTAGCTGTAGCCAAGAAACTAAGCCAACTACAAGAGCAACTAGCCGCAATTCGCAGTGAAATGGAGATCCTAAAAACGACTATGGCAAATTCTATACCAAATGAAGTGGCATCGAAGGTAGTAATGAAATGCGGCGGCATTTCGTCGTTAATGGCGTCGTCCCAGTATCTTTGCGCGATATTGATATGAGGATCGACACGTTGCGAGCAAACCTGTCCTCAGAGTTCCGTCAAACTGTTTCCTCAGTCCAAAACATTATCGAACGTGGTCCCTCGGGTTCGACCACGGAGGAGATTCCTGTATGGCGATCATGGATTTGGAGCGACGGCGAAATTATTCATTCTGTTCCGATTGACTGGGAATTCCCGCTCGATCGAGTGTAAAACTGATGTTCAATTTGTGGTATTTCGGCGACAAGGACACTTGAATTCGACCGTACCGATTGATCAGCAAAAAAAAATGATATCAAGCCGCAACATCATATGCGACACTCACGTGTTAGAATAGTGATGGAGTTCATGCAGAAGTTTGCTGAGGAGCCCGGCGTGTTACCAACAGGAGTCACGAAAATCACAGAGCTTGATCTTCCAACTGTAGATAAAACGTTTAGCACCGTCTTCGACACGATGCTCACAAAGTTGTACCTAAAAGAGCAGAGGAGCTCTCGTGCGGCACGATACACAACCGTATTTGTAAGTATCGGAAGGCATCTCGGCAAAATAATCATTAATTTGACTCAGCAAATTAATCAGAATTAATGTTCGGTTGATCTTGTTCTTCGCCTTCTAAAGTTGCGCGAAGAGAGCCCTTAAGTCGCGCGAAGGACTGCGGGTCAACTTAGGCCAGGCCCTCGATAACTCAATGAGGCACGCCGCATTTCCTTGACCAAAGTCCTTTTCTAGGAGCCGAATTACCTCACATGGGTGTATGGTAGACACCACATCCGGCAAGGCGGACAGGAAAAAGGTGGGGAGGACCTGATTTAACAGATTATGGAGCCCCACCCCCTTCCCATTGTCCAATGCAAGACATCCCACCACATTGAGAGCGCCTTATGCTCATCCATCTTTGTGGTCAACGACGCTAGCTTTTCGAGATCGCTCCCCAAGAAGTCGGCCATGAGCACCTTCGCCTCTGGCTTCCGCTTCTCTAGCAGCTTCGTTTGGTACTCATGGTCCAACTGGTTGACGTGCGTCAACGGCTTGTCCTTCCACATAATGTAGGACTTGCCTTTGAGCCTCTCGGGACCCCCGATAGACTTAGAATCGGCGGTCATCGTACTTGAAATGTTGGATGCAGCAGTTAGTGATGTAGGTAGTTGTACTTTGCCGTCAGTTCGTAAAGTGAGGTGGTATAAAGCGATATATTCCTCGGCTTAGCATTCTGATGGGCACACTTGCTTCTTTCCTTTTTGTTTGGTTGGCTAAGCCGGCTGTAATTATTAGCCAATGACGACAGCTTAACGTCACTTAATAACCTATCGTAGTGCATATATTGTGGCGCAACAGGCAGCAACTTCACAACAACTGGAACTTCATCACATTCACATTGACAACGAGTGCACCCACTATACTTGTCACAGGGCTTCTTTCTGTGTTTTCGCCATGGATGCTTTGGTATTGTAGCTGTGTCCATTCAAACACAAGGACCAAGCGTAGGTGCCACGCCTTCTGTAACACAATACACAGTGTGCACAATATCGGATAGGAAAGCAACGCACCATGCACACACCAAGTCGTTGCAAACTTGAAGCAATTACCAACAAATTGCGCAATCATCAATCCTAGCACGTTGTTCAAATTGTGATCTGATTCCAACCACAAACACAGGCATTATCTTATACAACTAACGTAGTTTGCTGTCTGTCATTCGGTAGTTTGTCCGTCGCCGCAAGGACGCTTCAAAAACCATTCTGATTAGCCAAAACTTGCTGCCGACCGAAGCGAGGCGGCCCAAATCGGCACCTGATACTACCTTGGGGGGCCGAAGGGCCCGCCTCTGATCAAAAGTATGACCTAACGTGCGAGTAGTGCAGCGAGCCTGCGGCAAGCGGAACGGAGGCATTCCACCACAAGATACATGTACACGAAAACGAATGAACAACATGCATGTGTCCCCGCCGCGAAGCGGCGGCGCTCGGCTTGTATACATCAACCGTAGTATGGCGTCTGTAAGTCTGTTCGTTCGTCCGTCCGTTGCCAAGCTCAGCCAGGGCTGCCTCATTGGCTAAATATGCTTGGTGCTGAACGTAGCGAGGCTCCCAAATCGGCACCCGTTACAACTTTGCGGGACCAAAGTGCCCGCCTCTGCTGAAAGCACCAATCTAACATGAGAGTAGTGCAGTAAGCGTCACAACGAGCGGAATAGAGGCATAAACACGAAAGAACAATTTACATGCACCCCCGCCGCGAAGCGGCGGCCCTCGCCTAGTCTTAAATAATAAATGGGTGTCCGTTTGTCCGCCCGTCTGTCATGTTATGCTTTCCTGGATTTCTGATTGAACGAACAACATAACTTAAGAAATATACAATGGAGACATATACCGGCTGCTGACACACAAAGTTTGTGAACCGACTGCGGCGCTTTGCGGCGCATCGTCTAAATACAAATGCATATTCTAAACATCGAGAGGTTTCCAAAGGAGGTGGCGGTAACAGTTGGATTCTAAAAGACAACACGTTGCAGAGCTGTGACCATGTCTATCACGTCTCTAGCGCCAGTTAACAGTAAGAAGACCCGAGTGACGGCGATCAACATCTTCGGCACGTTTCTTTGGTCAGAGAGCATTACACTAGATGCAGCTCAGCAGCTTATCGACGCTGACAAGACCGGTAAGGTACTCCGAATCGTGCTAGATAAATATGCATATTCCGTAGCTAGATCGACAGGCAAAGCTTGATCTACAAATACGTGCCTAGCCTATTTCGAAAATGTGAAGATTTGGTTAAAAGATAAGTATCCACAACAAGGCGGAATAGTGAAGCCGCAGCTGCAGAGGATTCTGTCTGGGGTTTGTAAGTTTTTTTTTTTACCAATCGAGTGGATGGAGCCTTTAAGGTAAATATTATATTTTTCTTTGATTCACAGTGTGTTGACATTGACCTTCCATAACGTATACCCGGTACACACTGAAAGCAAACTTGTAAATGTTGACCCTGGCGGACAGGGTCGACATTCCCCGGTTTGTTTTTACCTGCCAACGCGCTCGCCAAAAATGCTCGGGTTAAAGAATTCAACGCCGGTAACATCCAACAAACTTATATATTGAAACCCTGCAAGAAAGAATAGTTAATCTCTGAAGCATCCACATTTACTCATTTTGTTAATACAAAGGTTGATTAATGATAAAATACAAATAGCATTTACGCAAACTACTTATCTACAGCAACCTCAAGATACTTAATACCTGTAGTGTAAGATACGATTACAGCATCGTTTTCTTCCTTAGTTACATGTCTGGGCGAAGCTTTCACCATGACAGCTGCTTGGTCAGTGAGAACTCCCCGCTGATGTCACGGACGGAACGCCTCGTAAACGGAATGATTTTGAAGGGGTGCCAAAACGCGCCCTACAACTTCAACTTGCCGATTACGGCAAAGGTTTTACACCAAGTTGCAGCGGCCTACTCCTGTATATTTAGTTGTAAGTTGTCAGCGTGCGCCGCGTGGGGAGGATATAGAAGTTTATCCCCACACTCATTGCAGCAAGCAAAGACACTCAGCAACGCTCCGTCATTCCTGCAGGTCAACCGTTCAATCGTTCATTGGCAGAACGTAATGATTATATTACCCAGAACTAAAGCTGTTTCGCCCAACGGTCCTAGCATGGCTAGAAATAAAACTTTATTCAGACCAAATTTTGTGGTCCCACACAAACCTATTCGCGGAAAACGGGGGCTGAAGCCTCGTTACTGTAGACTTGTAGTCCCCACACCACTGTGTAATAGGCCTCCGGTGGGGCCAAGAATGCCGCTATGCTTCCGCCAGGACGTCCGGTAGGCTAGCCTGGGTTATTTTTGTAGCAATATATAATACCTATGCACGAAGTGCTTTGGTGCTGCACGACACAGCTCTACCCAGAACCTGTGCCCATAATAAAAATTTGGTGTCACTTCGCAATCACAAGCCAAAACTACCTTCGGCCGTGTTCATGAGATCTTGAAAAACACGTTTTTTTGTGGAGATATTGACGTTATTCGTAAAACTTCCCGTCGCGAACACGAAAAACTCGAAACGTGTTTATGACATGAAAAATATGTTCAGAGACCCTTTTCAAAAAATATGTGACCCCTTGATTTTAACTGGAAAATACATTTTGAGTCCGTATTCGCGGAACGTGTCGTAGCGTCAAAGTTTTTTGCTCGAGATGTTTTCCTTTGCAATTGTGTCAAGTATCAATGGAAGCTGGCAACATCGTTTGTGCTGGCCATTTCCGATTTTGCCAGAGAAGCTAGCCAGCCACTACCAAGAGCAATGTGAGCTCAAGTCGCCTCAGACAGGTCGTAGCGTGCAACGTGGGAGGTCTACGATGAGTTTGACCTGCTCGATCGGTACACAGAGACGCGCAAAATTCCGTCTTTGAAGACCGATAAGGGCCTCATCGCCGCAGCATGACAAGGGCTGACAACCGAGCTGAAAACTAAACACAACAGAATGCTGGACAAAGGTACTGATGTGTACAAGAGCATGGTGGAAACTAGCCTGCTTTCAAATACGCCTTTCCTCTGTGCTTTGCGGTAGAAGCCCAATATAAAGCCAAGTTTAAACACCTCATGCGTGACTACGACGGCTATAAGGAAATGAAGAGCATGAGTGGGGGCAGCGTTTGCCCAACAACGGGTAAGACCATGCTTGTGGATGATGTCTGGGAGAAACTTCTGGCGGCAAAGCTAAAGGCGCAAACTGGCAAGCTCAAGGAAGAAGGGCTTTTAGCATGCGATTATTTGCAGCATGGCGGCAGGTATGATTTCCTATTTATTTGTTTCAAGCAATTTTTGCTATATGTTAGGTAATTTGCGGGCTACCGGTGACGATGCTGAAAGTGTTGCAAGCATCGCGATCCATATCGGTCGCTCGAAAAAAGCGGATGATTCCTCTAGTGACGTAGAGCAGGTTGGAGATACGGACCGTGTCTACGATGCGGGTGATGTCGACATGGGTGGGTGCCAAGTATCGGCATTCCAAGAACCACCAAGTCATCAGTTGCGCGTCGAACACGTCAAGCGCATTCGAGATAGGACAACGCAATAAGAAGAAGTCCCGACAAGGACCCAATGCCGATGACAGCTTGCAGGAAGTGAGAGATCTGGTAAAGTGGGTAAAGCTCTATCTCGAACACAAGATGCAGCAAGGTCTGCAGGCCACTGGTAACTCGGAACTACCGAAACTGCTCTTCGACGAGCTGACCGGGAGCAGCGACCTACAGGCGGATGTGTGGGGGTTGGCCACCGTTGCACATTGGCGTTTGAATCTCTCTGAAGTCGCGCTGTTTTCCTTCTTTTTTTATTTCGTTTTTAAGAGAGAAGCTGATGTGTAGTAGCACGATTAAGAACGTCAACGCGGACGTGCCTATTTCTTTATCGCAAATCTCCATTAAAAAGTACGACATCAAATTCTTGTACGTCGAAGCCGACTGGGGGGGGGGGGGGGGGGGGGGCTATAATGCAGAAACTAGACACGGTGCTCAGACAGATATCACTTCCCATCGAGTTCCTGAACGACTTGAAGTTATTGTCAAATGCAGCAGCTCTGGTTGTTAGTGGTGCCGCTAGTCAGAGGAGTAGGTCCCGATGATAAAACCGATGTGCATACCCGAACCCAATTCAATTCCCACGGCAGCAAGCAGGACTTCACGATGACTTCAAATCGAAATGGCCTCAGCGCCTAGTTTGCGTGAGATAATAATGCGCGGGAGATGCCGACACGAAATGAAGCAGCACGCTTAACCCTGAATGACCGATCATTTACGTATATTCACACTTGTGCATCAATGTCGCTGTTGTGATGTAGGGAATCACTTGAAATGTAGCTAGACACGTAGTGAGCCTTTGCACACAACAATTCGCCTTCCACAAGGGTCAGCGACAGTTGGTCGTACCTGAAGGAACCAAGTCCGACCCAATACCCTGAGCCGGCGCTTCCCTCTCTCATTATCTACGTCCGTAGGCTTAATATACAAACGTCACAGGCACGAGCTTCGCCTGTACGCTTATCCTCTCTCTCTCTCTCTCTCTCTCTCTCTAATACCCCGTGGCACCAACAGCGGAAAGTTGCCTAGTGTTGTAAACTCTTTTACGGGGGTGCCCGAGAATAACTCAGGCTGTAAGTCGTCTAGAGTTTACTATCAATACTCTAACCACAAATATCGGGAATTTAATACCAGAACTTCCCTCAAATAAGGATCAAACCAAACACACTTCCTCTAGCAGTCTCTTGGCCTGACCAGTAACGAACGCTAACTTCAGGAACGTCGCTGTTCGCTGGTAGGCATACCCTGTAAAGCTACTAAGTGTAAGGTGCTTACCTCGACGCTTGATCACTTAAGTGCTTCAGGGAAAATTCTGCTCTGTCATTATAGGGCCAATCGGCCCTTATTCTTTTCTAATCTTATCCCTCTTATCTTTCTATACAAATATCAAATGAAATCAGTCCGGATATACCGTGCATCCCATCCGGACGGCCACAACCAGTCGGTGTCCGGTCTCGTGTGGTCCACACCATTGTGACGCCCCCTTGTCATATGAACCGTCGCAGCGGGTGCCGATTTGCCCAAAAGGCCACGAGGGATCTCGGAAAGACCCCTGCGATGGTTCGTGACTTGAACCGTGACTGACAGTCGATCCGCTATATCACAACTGCCCCTGGCGAGACACGAGCCACGGCACTTGGTGAGCGTCTCGGCAACTTCGGCGTCTACCACCAGGAGCGGCTTCATCCGACGCACCGCTGTACGAGCTCTCGACTTGACTGGGTATTTGTCACCGTCGTCGTCCCCGGTAAGTCTTGGACCATCGCACCTTATTGCCGTTTGTTCCTTCGCTCATGCTGATGTTGTCCAGCTACCCGACGATGACTCCGCGCCACCGCGCGGTGATGCCGCTGTTCCGGGCCGCTCCGACGCGCCTCCAGTACTCGCTGCTGGTGTTCAAGGTCCTCCCGAAGAATCGCCAGCAGCGCTTGTAACCTCATCCGTCATCAGTCACGCCTTCGCTACGCAGTCGGCTCTTCCTGGCATCAGCGAGGAGGCCCTGCGCGACATCGTCGATGAGGTTGCGACTGCTGCCTCGGACCGTAACTTGGCTATGTCTGCGACCCAGCTTGCGCCGGTGACGAAGTTTCTGGTTCGTGCGATGGTTCAGCGTCCACGTTCGAAGGACTAAGGCTTCTGGGACTAGTTCAATCGCGCCCAGACAGTCGAGGAAGTCGGCTCCGCCATCACTACTGGCACTGAGCAAATCTTCGACACTTCAAGCGACGTTGGGAAGCTCCGGGCGCGCTTGGACTCGGCGTACGCATGCCGTCAGGCGTTGGAGGTTCAGCTGGTCACGCAGACTGGTCTTCGTGAGAACGCCGAGTTGTTTGCTTGTCAAGCGACGGCTGAAATTGAAGAGTTGAAGACGGAGCTCAAGCGTGCCAAGGACTCTGACGCGGCGCATCTCCGCCGATGCATGGACGCCCAAGCGTCGCTCGACGCTAACACAGAGACCACCGAGAAGCTTCGACAGTTCATCAAGTCCATTCAAGAATCCAACCTCTCGATCCAGAAGCAGGTCCAGCGTGAGCGTGAAGTGTTCAAGGCGAAGGTGGTTGCCAACGCCAAACAAACGTCGAAGCTCCATCGACTACTCTCGGACCTCATCAAGGGCGACTCATCGGATGTCCAGGCGCTGCAGTCAAAGGTTGCGGTGCAATGCGACCGGATCCATCGACTGACTCGAGCCAACGACATACTTCGCCAGCAGGTGGACCTTCGCGCGATGGATGCTGACACCCTCGTGCTGGCCACTGAAGGTTCGTTTCCCCCTCTGCCATTCATCTTGCTTAGCAGCGGACGGTCCTTGACATCGGCGATGTTTCATTCTTGACAGGTATCGCGTCTGGTGATATTAACCTTGACCTCTTGGACTTGGACCAGTCGACGCGCAACGCTCTCGCTCAGCTCCAGCAATTGGACGCAGCAGCGGGGGTGTCGACGCCGCTCAAGGTGAACATCGCGAAGGCGGTGCATCACGCCAAGAAGCCGGGCAAGCGTCGCCGACTCCGCCGTGCCAGAAGCTCAAGTGAATCGTCGCCAAGCGCATCAAGCGACTCTGAAGACTCGAAGCGTTGTCACCGCAAGCCGAGCGGCAGTCCAAAGGCCACGCTTGGTGCTGCTGGGCTCGCCGACGTTCCCGGCATCGCCAGCGATCCGAGTCCCTCGGAGCGTCGTGGGCTGCGTATGCCCAAGGCTTGGAGGAAGGCCAAACCGGCCGAGAAGCGTCGTGCGGCGTCGGGTCCTATTGCGGTTCCTCCCAAGGATCGCCCCGCGTTCAGCTCCTGCTGCTCCATCGAGACCTTCGCCGTCACCGATCATCCCCAGCGTTGCAGCGCCTGCGTCTAGACCATCGCTCGCCGTGACACAAGGGCGTGCTCAAGCGTCGTTGAGCACTGGTGACTCTCGAGGTGCGCGTACTGTAGCGCAACCTGCTCCGACGGATGTCTCCATCGTCGCGCGACGTGCGGCTAGTCCCGGCGAGGGTTCCGCTCTGAGGACGGGCTCTATGACCGGGTCGGCAACCGTCGCTGGTACATCCGTCAAGGTCGGTCTGCATTTGTATCCGTCGCAACACCCTCGCGCCAGTCATCCCAGCGCTCCTGTCTCGGACTGCGATGTTCTGGGCCTAGAGTCCGAAGTCGTTGAGATCTCCTCGGGTGACGAAGGTTCAAGGTCGCCCGCTGTTCCATCTAGCGGCGACGTGGAAGAGAAGACCGAAGACGTCACAGTTAATTCGCCGGTCCAGGAAGTCCCAAGTTTGCAATCATCCGGCCGCGTACTATCTCTCACCCTTGGTTCTGGTCCTGTCATTCTTCTGTCCAGCGAAGCATCGCCGGCCGCTGGTCCCATTTCAGTGCCGAGTCAAGCGCCGCTTCAGACACCCAGCGACACTTCAGCTGCTCCCTTGACGCACTCTCGACCTGGCGTGATCATTGTGTCGACATTCACTCCTGGGTTCGACCCCTCGCGCTACGGCTATTCGACGTCGTCGCTCTGCTTGCACAGCGACTGGGTCCACGTCGGACGCGGATGGTGCTTGCGACTGTTCGTTCAAGGTTATCGATGGTTCACCATTGGCCTGCAATGGTTCGTCCGAAGCGTCGCCAGCTGTTGGGAGAGCCCTATCATCGCAGGAAGGAGTTGCAAACGCTGCTGGCGACGGTCCCTTCGCATTCCCTCTCGAAGCATTGCTGGTCGACTGGTCGCCTGTATTCATCTCTGTAGCATCGCCGGTACACCAGTCGTCTCCCCAGCGTGTCGTGAAGCTTTTAGTGTGCGCTGCAATGGTTCGTTCGCTTGTCGTCTTGTCATGACCGATACAATCTCGAAGTCAGAATCCACGAAAGTTTCGAAAGTTTTCCGCTGTAGGCCAAAACTCGCACGTTGACTATGAACAACGTCTAGACTGTCACTGATGTCTGGGACTTCGACTGTGTTCGACGAGGGTTCGTAGATAACCTGGTGGATCCGATTGAGTCCTTGTAGTTCCAATAGTCGTTCTGGGTCTCGAACTTGTCGTGATGTCTTCGACTCCAGGGCTTCTGTTGCTAGTGAGTCGGCTGCTGCGTTGTAACCGCGCACCACGTGGAGGTACCGTACGCTGCGAAGCTTCGCAGTGAGTTCCTTGTGGTGGTTCAGCTGAGTTTGAAGCGTCTCCTTCCGACAGGTGATCACCCTTAGGGATTGCTGGATTACGAGCCGAGAGTCTCCGACGATGATCAAATCGTCGATATGGTTATCGATCGCCGCCTTCACCCCTTGGTTCATGCCAGTGTACTCAGCGATGTTTACGGTAGTTGACGCGAGGAAAGCACTCGCAGCGGTCACCATTGTCCACTCGGGCAGGCGTCACAAAATCCACGAACAGCTGCTATAACCACCATGCGTTTCTGTTTTAGCTGAACCGTCGAAAGACAGCACAACCCCGTTGTAGCCGATCGGTATCCGTGTATACAGTAACGCAGGGTCCATTCGAACCGTCGCTGAGCGTCGAGACAGTGGCGCCACCGGGGCTAGCGAGTCTTCGAGGTCAACGAAGCTTGTCACCGTCAACTGTAGAAGTTGAGCAAACTTGACGCCCTTTTCTGGCACCTTCTCGATCACGGCGACAGCATGACAGCGAACTGGACAGTGGTTTCGACTTGGTCAGCCACACCAGGGTAGAAAACCGCGTGTACACTTTGATACGCTTGCCAGCGAGCGTCGTGAAGCACGCCTTCAGTATCAGCAGCAAGGCGAGAACCTCTTTCTCCGTAGAGTGGTGGTTCATCTCCGCGTCCTTCAGTACGCGGCCCCATAACAACACCGGGTGAAGTGTCGACTCGTGTTCCTGGAGGAGTGTAACACTTAGCGCCCACGCATTTGCGAAGAGCATGATGTAGACCTCCCGCGGTCGAAATGTCGAAGTATCGGCGCTTCCGCTACCTTCGTCTGGAGCATCGTGAACGATGCCTTCGCAGCTGAAAGACCACCCCCGTCGAAATCGCCGTCCTTTAGCTGATACAGCGCAGCACTGTAGACAGCGAAGTCTTGAATGAATCGGCCGTAGTAGTTCAAAGCTCCAAGGAACGACTGCGTGCCCTTCTTCGACGTCGGAAACGGAAGCACCGCTATTGCTTGTATCTTTTTCGGATCAGCTCGAATGCCAACTCGCGACACTTCGTGCGATAGGAAATCCACCTGGGACTTGATAAACAGGCTCTGGTGAAACTCACACTTACCCTGCATTCCACGAAGCGAGCTAGCAGCCGGTCAAGCGTCGCTAGGCAGCTGTCGAACCTCTCACCCCCGACGCAAATGTCATCAACAAACGACCTGCGCTCAAGCACTGGCACCAGCGACGATTGGTCAGGCTCGCCCGTCGAGAACACGTCTGCGTCCGGACTGTTAACTAGCTCCTGCAGTGGATCCATCGCTCGTGACGCTTCGTGATCGGCGGTAAACTTCGTCCGAATTGCCGCTTGGTTCGTCGTGGACTCCAGTGATGCGTCATCAGTCTCGCGACGCTTCGCTAGAGATTGAAGCTCAGACTCGTGCATGCGTCCAGCGTACTGTTTCCATCCGCCCTTGGGCTGAACGAACCCCCACAATGCGTTGTCGATCATTCGTTGGTAGATCATCGGGGCATTCTTCAACCCAAACGGCATTCGAAGCCATTCGAAATGCCCCAGGGCACACACGAAGGTCGAAATTTTGCGGGCACGTAGCGTCATCATCACCGCCCAGAACCCGCTCGCAGCGTCGAGAGAGCAAAACCACAGATAATGCCCCAGTTCTGTCAACAGGTCGTCCACTAGAGGCATCACATACTCCATGATTGCTGTGATCGTATTCACACGCTTGTAATCGATGCACAGGCGAATGTCCTTACCGTTTTTCTTGAGCACTATCACTATTAGAGATGCCCATGGGGTGTCCGAAAAGGCAATCAGACCAGCCTTGAGCAAACCCTTCAGCAATTCATACAGCTTCTGCAAATAGCGTAGCGGCACTTGTCGCGCGCGTTGCTTGATGGGAGGATGTCCTTGGACGTCGATGTCGCAGACCACTCCATATGCCGGCAGCGGTAGTGAATTTCCACTGGTTATCATGATCTCTTCGTGACGTCTGAGCATTGCCACCAGGCGACTTTGTTCGGCGCTGGTGTGCTCGTCATCTTGTACATTTGGCGTTGAGTAGTCAAGCGTCGTCGGTGATGTTTCGGTTAAGTCTGACAAAAATGGCAGCTCATGCGCATAGTCCTCTAACCTGGCGTTAGCCGCTGGGTGTTCACACGTGACCTTACCCTCCGCTGGGCCCTGAGTTTCTCCAGCGACAGGCACGCGCATCGCAGACACGAACGTCGCGTCCAGTTCGGCTACCGCATCCGGGTCCGTGCTTAGAACCATCGCACTGGCCTCTCTCCGTTTCGGTCGGGCCGCGGATCCTCATCACCGCTCAGTGACGGTTCCCCCTAGGTCACGTGCGAGTCTACCACCTTGTCCCCGAGGTTTGTCTCCGCCGAGTCTGAAACGTCACAGTTTATATACGAACCGTTGGCGACATCGCTTGAACAAGTCTCGAGGCATTCTGTAGCTGCTTCAGTGTGATCCCAAGCATCGCAGGTATCACTGACGTCCTCTCCATCGCCGTCGCCATCGGAATTATCGCCTGCGACTTCAGTCGTACCCGACACCCACAGTCACGCTGGACCGTCCGCGTCACTAGTGCCGCTCGCTTCTTCGACTCGACCATCTCGTAGCGTCAGACCGTGACCCGAGTCATCGCTCGGCCTTCGAAGAATGTCGGTAGGCGTTGTATAAGCCGGTCGATCTACAAAGCGACGGTTAGGCCGCGGCCCAGCGCTCGTAGTGCTCACTTTCGAGGCCCAACAGCGTCGGATCCCGTAAGCCTTCGTAAGCTAACACTTGCCAATCCTTGTACCGCCGCGACTTCGGCCTCACGTAGCCGGCTTCTCGCGGAAGGTTGCCATGGGGTACCCAGACTACGAAGTCAGTGAACACGTCACACGTGGTGTCTCTGTCAGCAACATTCGTCAAGCGAACCTTCGCTAGGTCCCCGCGACAGCTCGACAAGATCGTCGGAATGAGCTTCTCTGTTCTCCGCACCCATAGTGCATGGGTTTCTGCTGGTGGCCGATTCTTCTGCAGGCTGACGTCCGCACACCCGTGTGCCTCTACCCGCAAACCTCTCGGGCTTCGACACGGTACCTGGCGGCGTCCGACCAGATTAGCCTCCATCTTCTTCGACTTAAGCAGAGTTAACGTGTTTTCCCCCGTAATCATGGCTGTGGAGCTGTACAGGTCCAGACGAACCCCCAGCCGGTATCATGAAGTCCATCCCGAGGGCCACGTCGACTCCGGCGCTGTGCGGCAGCACCCACATCTCGAACTCGTACACCAGCAGCCCCTCCAAGGTGACCTTCACCAGCACGCGACGCTTCGTCGTCAGCGCCCTTGCCAATCCCTTGGACGTCGATCGACCAACCATTGTTCGTCACGGCCCTCAGTCGAAGCTTCTTCGTGAAGCGCTCCGAAATGACACTAGCGTTAGCACTGGTGTCTAGCAGTATTGTCGTTTGTTCGTCGTTGACAGCGCCACCCACCATCGCACGCATTCGCACGCGTTGATCTTAGCGCTGCGACGACCACCATCCTAGGGATTCACCTTCGTGCAGTCGGACTACCTTGGGAGCATTCTTCGGCGCTAGCCGCTCCACGCTCCACGCTCACCGCGCTATCGATCGAAGCTTCGCTGAACCCGTCACCAGGACCAGGTCTGTCGTTTTCAATTCCTCCACCGCCGGCGAAGGTTCCATCGTAGTAATCCCCATTTTCAGTCGTTTGTCCATTAGTCAACTGTGGTAGCCCTCCGGTGGAGGCGAGGAGCATCTTCGCCTTCGTCGCGGGTAGTGAGCATACTTGACGAAGCCGTGGAGGTGTCGGTACAGTTCGCACTGCCCCGCATCATGAACCTGCTTGCACAACTTGCATCACCGGTTGCAGTAGTGGGCTGAGTGGTTCCTCCCACCGCAGGCTGCACATGGCCCGAAGCTTCGGCGACGGTTATCACGCTCCCTGCGCCCAGCGTCAGGTCGTTCACGGCTGTCGCCTCGCCCTGCTTCGTCGTTTCGGCGGAACCGTCGATCTGCCCTCGCGTACGTTCCTTCAGCGGCGCTCCTGCGTTCACTCTCGTTTGCCGCCGCGAGCTGTCGCTGACCTTCATCGGAGGACGAGCCATCGCTGCAGCTTGATTCAAGATCACCGGCGCCTGAGACGTCATCTTCACTGCCACTCCACATGTATTGGCGAATACTCGCTCGCTGTGTGTTGGCTCCGCGGCCGTTCAGGTCAGCAACTCAGTTTCGCTCCTCGGCTTCGGCAAATGTCACCCGCGGTGCACGTCGATTATCCTCGCGGAGTCGGTCTTGCTCGCGTCGCGGTGATCGTAGTCGCGTCTCTAGCGACGGTTCGAGCGGTCATGTTCGGACCGGTCTTCGCTTCAGTTTCGAGCGTCGCCGCGATGGTAGGAGTCCCCTTCGTATCGGAACTGTTGAATAGCTCCTCGGGTGACGAGTCGTTCTTCCCCCTTGAGCAAGCGTATCAGGACCTCCTCAAGCTCGCGGATGTCATTCAGACGCAGCCGGCCGAGATCTTGCGTGAGCCGATCGTCGCCGCAAGTTAACAAGAACTGTTCTACGTGATCCTTCGCATCGCGTTGGCCCTACACCACCTGTAGGCGGGCGTTGCGGGCGTTCCCGTTGACACGATTCAAGTAGTCGCAGATGTGCTCCTTGCGCTCACGAGTCGCAGCGTAGTAGCGTGCCGCTGGCGACTGTTTGTACTGCGTACAGTAGTAGTCGATGAACGCTTGAGACAACGGCTTCCATTTCCGACGAGTTTTCTTCGGAAGCTGTCGGAACCAATGGATAGCCCTGTCACGAAGGCTCAGCTCGAAGGCAGCACACCACTCGACCGGTCGCGTCCGCGTCCCTTTCATCTCGAATGCAAACGTCTTCAGCCATTGCATCGAGTTGTCACTCTTGTTACGACGTCCGCTGAAGGGTTTGATGCGGGCCAACGGTATGTGCGACGCCAGCTCGTGCCTTGGTCCGGAGTCGGACGTAGTTGTTGCGCACAGCGCGTCCATCTATCGAACCAACTCTTCACGCGGGTCTTCGTCGACTTGGTTCCAGAAGTCGTAGTCGCTGTCTGACGAATCGTCGTCGTGACGGTTGCTCGATCGTCGTCCTCGAGTTCCCCCATTCAACCTCGGCGCGCTACGACCTGCGTGCGAACCATCGCCGTCGTTCGTAAGACGTCGCGCACGGCTTGCCAAGCGTGGTGTAACCATGTGCGAGTCCTGGAAGTACGGCGACTCATCTCCCTTGGAGAAGACATTGTCGCTGAAGTCTCGGGAGCCTTCGTCAACATTCGCAGGGGTTTCCGGCAGCGGAACCATTGTCAGATTGGCTGCTTGAACCGCCACACGTGACACCGGCTGTCTCCCCTTGCTGATGTCTCTCACCCCAAACGCTGTGCGAAGCTTCTTCTTCCACTTGTGAAGGTCAGCTCCAGCTTCCGAGGGCGACCACTCCTTGAGCGTCGGGGTTGACGGATAGTTGCGAACGTCCATCCCCATCGCTCGCAGTAGTGACACCGTATCTTGCGCGACCTGAGTCGTACTCAGCGAGTTACACTGGGTAAGCCAACTCGTCGCGTAAATCGTCCCGAGTAGCTTGACGCGTCTGGCGAGGGTTGAACTGCCTAATTCAGTCGCTTGACTGCATCTTTTCGAAACACCTCGTCAGGACTTTGTTTGCCGCTGGAGTGTCGCCATTGACGGGAGGACGCACAGCAAGTCCGTCCGAATCGCGCACAGCCTTCAACAACGGTTCATCTTCATTCTCTTCTTGACCCCAGTCGTCGTCAGCTGCATCCGGCCCCGCCACAGCTGAAAGTTCGCCAGCGAGGTTTCGTGAGAGGGGCCTCGCGACTCCTCTGCTTCCTGCCGACAGCACCGCTTCCTCGCGAGGCTCAGCCTTCGCTTCCGTCTGAGGCGTCGACTCCTCGCGGTCATCACCGTAGCCCAAGTCTTCATCCGTCGCTCGCGAGTCTTCGTCCTCCGAATCCTCGAAACTCACCGAGCGCTCTCTGTAATGGGCCAACTCTGTGCCCACTACTTCGGCTTACACGTTAGCGCACGTGTACGAGAAAGCGTAGTTTGCTTGAACTTAGATTAACTATACTTTCGTCCGAAAGTATAGATTTACTAAAATAAGAATAGCTAAAAGCCGTTTTGGGTTAAAATGAGAACTGTTATTTCTGATTTACGTCTGGACTGGGTTTCCTCCTAAAACTGATATCCTATATGAAAGGTATTCTGCCACCCGATGGCTGTCAGAACCCTGCTAATCTAATTGGTAGAAAGAAATGCTTATCTACCAATAGGAAGCCTAAATGCATACAGACCAGTGGTCTGCAAAGTGTAACCATTGGTGTGTCTTACACCAACGTTCGAGAATCCTCCATGTAACCAAGTGGCTACGTGTAGTCACTTGCGTACAACCCCGTTACCCCCCCCCCCCCCCCCCTTCGAGCTGTACGGCCTTGACACCCAACCCGCCCTCTCCGGTCTCCTGCACCACGACTACCAGCAGTTATCTGCGAGGTTGGGTCACTAACGCCAGCACTGGCACAGTCATCGACTTCATTGCCCTCAACTCCAACTGCAACTCCACGCAGAAGTGCACCGTTAGCCATATTATCAGCGCTAATACCTCATGATGCATGCTCTACCTGTTCCTGAGGCAGTTATCGTTCACAGCGCCTTGCGCCCTACGCGTCCACCACGTACGCCTCGCCCTTCCGCTCCTCGCTCAACGGTGACCACCAGACCAGCAGCAGCACTTTCATTGAAGACTTCAGAATCTGCTTCACCAACTAAGAAAGCAAAATTAGACACAACATAGACTAGTACTGACATCCCACAACGCAGGCCGTACCTGCTGCTCCAGTGCCGATTGCTCGGCGACCCCTCAGTGCCCCTCGCGTTTGATCGCACGCAATAAGGTGTTGTTCGTGCTGCGAAGGGGAGCGAGTTGGTTGAGCTAGCGGGGAGGCGGGTGGAGGGGGCGGCAGTGGATCAGACACGGTTAGTAGCCGCCTAGGAACTAGGTTACCAAAGAAGCAAGGCGAGAAGGCTCGAGTGGACTTTCCGTTTGTTCTCTTGAAACTTGCTAGCCGAAGTCGAAGCTATTTCGCCGCGCGCTGGGGCCTCATCCAGCGGGCCACATATTCCCAGGTGATGCTCAGGCCCTCTCCCTCGAACTGAAAAGCAATCTGCACCAGCTCCTTGTCTTCGGCGTCTGAAAAACTTGTGCGCATCTCTGCTATTTTTTGTATAGTGAAACGGAAAATTTGGTTGCGTGTATCGCTCTTATCGTTTGTATGGTGCTATCAATAGCTGTACGGCGATCCTCGATGTCTCAGCTTTTATGTCCACCGCGCGGCGCCGATTACGGTTGTTCAGGCAATAACAAATGCAGGCTATCCCAAGCCCCTTTGCTTTCTTTGCCCTGATTGGCAGTAATAAAAAAACGGTAGACTGAGAGCGGGAGAAAGCTAAAAGGGCGCGAAATGCGACCTTTTAGCAGGGCATTTCTCATCGTCTTTTGCAAACACGGTAAAAGGGCGAAAACTGTACTCTCGCACCGCGAAAGGGTTAAACGGTAGACCATCAATCATTTTGCCACAAAGCCGATCTGCTCCTTCTCCAAAATAGATGTAACGATCGTTCATTTTACCGAGGCTCTGACCCATGCGCAAATAGACATACACTGTAGTTGGACCGTAGACTTGACCTAGTGCATAAGAGCTGCTGCCTATGCGGAAACTATGCGTGCCGATGCCATCCGGATTGCATCCCAAATGCAAGTTTCCTCCACATCTTATGCAGCGATTGCGCGGTGAAGAGTACGACCAAATAGGTTTTTGTTGTCGAAACCGATAAAAGTTGCTGTTTGCCGGTCATCGTGAGCTCTAGACAGGAAAAAAGATGGACGGCAAGTGCCAGGATTTGACATCGCGACAGCATAAATGAATCGCTTACACGTGTTGGGAGCACCCTTGTGTCCTTGCTCTTCAGTACTGAGGCAGTCTTCGGTCCACTCCATGTGTTGCAGCGTAATGCTAGCTATCGACTCCGACCGGCTCATTATATTCCACATAAGGACGAAATAGCTCCAACCAAACAGCATTGTACCCCAACTCTGGCCTTTGCACGAAGGTGCTTTCGGCATCAGCTTCAACGCCAGCAGCCCGAATCCGCTGGATTTCAGGTCTCGTTTACCCTCGTTTACTTTCATGAGCCCGCTCTTCGTTAGGCTATTGACGATCCTCTCGTAGCCGTCAAGACCACGACATAGCTCTGTGTGGTGTAGCGATTTGCTTTGGGTGCCAAAGACTTGAGGATTCGTAGTCAAAACCTGTTAAACGTTCGCGCCACTAAGTTCGCGAGAGTCGATTGACTGAAATACGTCGATGGCGATGACTCGTCCTGATTGGTTAAAAGCTAGGTCGATGACGACGCGGCGTGTAATGTCGGACCGATATATGCGGGACAAGCACTGAGGCGTGCGACATGGGTTCAAAGACTGCAGCCAGAATTCCCATTCAGCCGCTGCTTCCCAGTGACTACTGAGTCGTCGGTACTGACAGTTTCGACTGATGCAGTACTCAAGGGCCACGGATGAGTGGAACGGTGGCGCTTGTGAAGGCTTCAGTGGGTGAGATCTTTAACGGCAACGACGGGAAAGGACACTACGACTCTCATGTAGATGGGTGCGACGGTACGAGTTATGACGGTTCGAGCTCAGACAACCCTTCGCGTCGTCGGTAGTGGGTTGGAAGATCCAAAACGGACATGTTTATACTTGATATTTATATTGGTAGATAGTAGGAATGAGATATTACATTAAGAGCCTTCGGGCTCGAATAATAGAACAGCACTTACTCTCAACCACACAAGGGCACGTCCGGCTATCGTTGAGTACGCGATAGTGGAGGGATAGCTCCGGCAGACTGGATATGACTGTGGGTGAGCACTCCTACTGGTGGTAGTTTGTGTTCATCCGACAGGCCAAGAGACAGAAGCAGTGGCCTTGTATTGAGAAGCGAGTTATCGCTGTGTGTTGGAGAAGCTTGTACGCCCTCCATATATTCTTACCGCTCGGAGTATAGCTCCGGCACCCCCGTATCACGTATGAAACAAGTCCAGTACACTATCTTTATAGGGACTGCGGGATATATTTGCGTGAGAGAGGACACCCTAGCCGTTGATCGTGGCTAGTAGCGTTGCATTTTCGGTGGCTTGCCAGCGGGACACATGGAGCACAGAGTTCATAGCCAACCTGTCAGGGTAGTTCCTGGGATTTCAGGTTCTTTGCCCACATAAAGCTTACTTAGTCCTCGTGACTTAGTGAGTGTTGTTGGTGTGGAAGTGTGCTATTACATTTTCGGCGTGTTACTACACGACATCTGGGTCTAGTTGTGGGTTAAAAATACTTTGCAGGTTCAAAGCAAGAGTGATAGATTGTAACCACAGCATAAAAAAGAAGACAAAAAAACAAAGATGGCGCGGGGCCGGAAACGAGCGATTGACGACGGGGCTGATGGAGCAGCTGTGGCTCAGTCGCTCCAAGCAAAACGGACGAACGAACGCAAGCACGAAGCGAACGTATCGATCGAAGATAAAGGGCATGACGGAGTGGCTTGCAGTTCATCATCCTGATACTATCGACAGCAGTACAAAGTCCATACGTGTGTCCCTACCAAAAGATGCTGTTCTCGCCTTCTTCGGTCACATCTACAGCTCCGCACACACATGTGACCTCAACAGAGTGCATGCAAACGGTGCCCCCAGCGCTACTATGTCTGTGTCCAGTATTTGGGGATACTGGAGCGCAAAAGTGGACGTTTAGCACGCTAAACGGATTGAGTTGGACTCCATAGTAAATACGAGACAATTGGTGTAGACCGAAGCATCATTTCACGCAAGTATGATAAGCTTCTAATGCTGGATTCTCACAAGAAATGTCACGATTGCAGCTGGTGTATAGGATTTTGTAAGGAATGAAACATATTTCGAAATAATTCCAAATAAATGGTCGGATGCGGCGATTATTTTCATAGCACAATCATTGGATAAAATGTGACAAAATATCCAATCTTATTGGTGGATTATCAAATATTCTCACAGAAGATACCTGTTTGGAATATAGTGGATATTTTACCATACCATACATCCTTCCTTGGCTCTAAAATAAATTTCAGAGAATAAATGATGTCTCCTGTAGTATATTTTTACCTCGAAACACATAGCTTCAGTTACTGTGGTGTATTGGATTGTGAATGTGTTCGAGAGGTCGTAGTGACCCAGCTTCAGTTATCTCCCATCACGAAAAAAAATAAGCTTAGGTGCAAAACAATTATTTGGACATCACCTATACTATCCTCAGTCTTCTCTCCCCATAGTCTATCTAGTGCATGCCTTAGCATCCCATCGATGAGTTTCGAGACGAAGGGATACTATACCATGGTTGTGCGATAGGTAGGAATGCGACAAGCGAGGTTTCAAATGCATTTAAAACCCCAGAAGGAATTGAACGTGTCGATTCCAATATGCACCGCAAAGTGTTGACGAAGAAGGCCGGGCATTGCCATTAAATTCCGACTCCTTTGTGCTTTAGCGAGTCCACTTGTGAATTCGAGGGATCTTCGCAAGAAAATCCCATAACCGTTGAATCTGATCGTACTTCATCCTCTTCTTGGGGATCGCAAGTTCAATATTTCGTCAGCACCATGCGCGTTATATCGTAACGCTTCCCACGTCCTAAACGCGTCGTCCGCTTTTAAAAGCTCATCCAGAATTTCCTTGAGCATTCCTCTGAGGTTTACATTCTCGATCATGTACTTTATCTGGATCATCAGCTGACCAAGGACTCTCTCCTCTGTTTCGGATCCTCCATTTCGTTTGTGAGTTCGTAAATATCTTTTCATTGACGCATTGTCGATCTGCCCAACACCAAGCGGGAGGACGAGGTCTGGTGACCCCACCGTCGATACCTTGGTTTGATCGGAGTCTAGAGTCGCGTTACAGATCGCGAAGTAGACGATGGCCATCGTAACAAACCCCATGAAAGACAGACGCATGTTTCGTAATATGCGGAGACTTGAGAGCTTTTCACCTTGGACAACAGAATAAGAAATACCACCGTTGGTACTGGTGCTCGTTCAGCTTTCAGTGCGGAATTCACTACAATCCGCGATACGTGCAGACAACAGCCTAAAGATTACTCTTGACACAGTAATCTTTGCCTAAGCTTACATTTGTTATCATACTTTTTTCTTCTTCAGATGAGCCAATAATGTGAACTTTCCATCGTTAATACTGGGAGTAGATATTGCATCCACGTGGGCGATTTATCTCGTCCACCCGGTAGTCAAAGTAAATATAAAAAATATGGTAAAGTCGGCAGCTCCAGCGAGGACTGAGGGCCAAGGCCACATCAACCTTAATGAAGTTAATCGTAGCTATGGATGCCTTTCTCTTTGAGAGAACATTCACGGGGTTGCTTATAAAAATAGATATACCGAAAGCAATCGCACAATCTTGGAAATCCTCGTCGAACGAAGATAGTTCGCTTCGTAGGAAGGAAGTATTCTTAATGGACGAAGCTAGCGACTCTGAAGAGCATGAGATGTCGAGGCAAATGGGTCCTCTAGCAGGAGCAAGAGCGACGGCTATAGAAAATAGGGGGGAGCAGTTTATCCGTCCAGGGGACTACTTGCAGCTCCTTTCAATGATAATTCAAGCAGATATCTAGACGCTGTCGCCACGCTCAAAAAGTGGTAAAATAGCCCATATAGCCTTATTAATAGGCTACGGAAGAGTTTCTGAGTACATACACTGTTTTCCCATCGTACACGTGTTGCGCATTGCCGTTGGCTACGCTGCCGCTGCGACCCAAACCCGGTCGACCCGGCCCAAATGACCTGACTACGACACAAGTACGTGTGTGGGTATGAAAGGTGAGCTCACCATCTCATTCGTGATGCCAAACACACGTTTGACAAAACCTTTTTGTACACACACCTCCTGACATTTCCCCATTTTTTTTGCTGAGAAAAATAAAACGCCTTTCCGTTGATGGTGAGGAGAGCATTTCGGAGGGGAATCTCTGGACCGGATATGTCGCCCTCGATCATGGAAAGCATGCACATTTTTCCTGGAAACAGCTCCCACGGCCGACATCCTGCATCATTCAGTGCATGAGACGTGCTGTCAATAGCGTAATTGGTTCATAGCAACGTTCGAACGATTAAATATTTTAAATCCAAAATAAGACGTTTGAAAGTTGGGAGTAGCTTGAACACCTTCCTAATCTGATCGTCTGATGCCGGTACAGCTTACAGTGCCATCACGAATACAAGACCCCATCCAAGTTGAAGGCAGGAGGGATCGTGATGGCGCTCATCGCAAGTGCCGCAGCCGCCGCTTGTATGGCAGTCCTGGTGGTGCTGGAGAGGATTCCTCCCGAGTCACCGTTGCAGTCGTGGCAGTGTAGGAGATATTGCTAGCGGTGCCAAAGTAGCATGAAACACGGCCCTTACAATATGATTGTGAGATGGAAGGGTGAGAGCTGGCTTTCGCTTGGCAAGCCGAAACAATGCGTGTGGTATAATTGAAATCCGTGTGCGAAGCACGCGGGCTTAACCCCAGGACCAAGCACGGTCAAACTCCGCTTGAGGAAGGGTTGGATTGATCTCGAAGACGCAGATTTCAGGCATTTTCATGACATATTATGTGAGCTTTTTATCGTTCAATATGCAATACTGCAAGAAAACACTTACGGAGGGCGTTCTCTGTCGTCGGATTAATTTAATATAGTATAATACGATACAAAAAAGAATAATGATTATCATACGGTACAGATACATGTTCGGACGGTAGTAAACCAAAGATTACATGCACTGTGCCGTACAGTAATCTTTAGCTTGCTGTCTGTACGGACCGACACGTTTTACATGTAGATAATGAACGAGCACCACCAATGGTGGCATTTTTCTTTCTGCTCTCCGTCAAAAGCACTCAAGTCTACACAGACTGTTTATGTACAACCATGCGTATGTCTTTTGAATGGCGTTAAAGCGCCATAATATAGTAACAACAACGCCCTTAACCGCCTTGGGGCACTAACATTCATGCGTTTAAACACCACCCTTTATAAGTACTGGAAAAATTAAAATATGTTCGTATAGCTGAAATAATATTGCAAAACGAAACCATTATTTTAACATTATTATCAATATTTGAAAAGGCAAGAGGCAAATCAAGTAGATACCCCAAATCACGACTAAGTAAATAAAGCATGCCAGCGACAGCACTACAGCCCTTGTGTGTGGATACAATCGCTGTGATTATTCTCCTTTATTGAACTATTCTGTTGAGCTACATCGCGCAGTATAGAGTGACGGGTTTACAACTATGAGGGTCCTCTGTATGCAATCCATATCCACTAATCTACGCTCCAATCTAGCTTCTTCTGACCAAAACCGTTTTGAAATTATTTCAATTATACGAACGTCCCCGAAAACAATACCTGTCATGTTATAAAAATATCAGGCGCACATCCTATGCTGGATCCCATGAAAACTGTACAGGGGGCTCGTGATTTATTGGCCACAGACAAACCGTACATACTATTGTTTCTGTGAATCGCAGCGTCCGCAGTACATGTATCGTTGTTGCGGTGTACAGTACATGTAGCAGTGCCCGGCACAGATAGAACTCGTTCACTTTCCTACTATACTTGTGGGAACAAGATTCTTTCAAGGTAGAAAGTTTTGGGAAAGCACACGGGATTTTGGAGCTCGATGGAGCTTTCGCTTTCGTCTTAGGATTCTAAACTAGTTTCCAAGCCCCCCTTCCCGTACACCGTTTTTTGGGAGGAGGTGAAAGTGTTAAAGAATGGATCAACGGAGCCGTAGCAAACCCGCGCGGTATTTGCAAAGGCGGGTCCAGCGCCGAGCTTTCCAGCGAGCACTCTCCAGGTGAGAGAATCTTTTTTCAGCAGGAGTGCGGCGACGCCTTTGCGAAGCGCTAGCGTAGCAAAGCTCATGATGGAGATGATATCCGTCCTCCTTCCCGTTTTCCCATCTCATGCTAAATAGACCTTATACAAAACTTAAGCTAAATATGTTTTCGACTGGTAGAAACGGTGTACGCAGTCGCTGCCTTTCCACCGGACCACTCGTTCGTAATCCTCCTATCCTATTAGATATCAAAGACAGTTTGTGCGCGGAGGTTACAAATTTTGAAAACATGAAAAATGTTTTAATACGGCAGTATCAAAAAAATTTACTACACCTTTGCTGACGCAAAGTGAGACATCAAGCAAAGCAAAGAGATATATTACCCGTCTATAACCGCCAAAATAGTTTTGGGTTAGATTTCTTTCTGATAGTTTGGGTAACAACAAGGCAACCAGACCAACCACTTATTGAGTAAAAATGTAAAAAGATTCTTGTAAAAAGAAAAAAAATAGCTCAGCAAATATTTTGCCCAACGACGAGGCCCATTTTTGGTCTCATCTTTGGACAAAAAAATCCTTATAAATGAGCACTTTGAAAACCCCTAATATCAGTACCGTATTTGACATGTGAGATCACCTACTTCAGAGAGATCTCCTATTATAATTCATACCGTAGAAAAAGACGAAAATTCCAATACCGCAGTGCTCTTGTCAAAGGGGGTGTCATGTCATAAGCGGTATGTGCTGGAAAGGCCAAAGTGCGTGCAGACGAATAAAGTAGGACGCTCGATGCTACATGCCTAATTTAGGTTTTGTTTAGGAACCTTGTGATCTCTAAACTTTCACACAGCCATTCAATTGCTACTGCCAGCCATCGGTTGGGTACCACTGGCATTGCTCACCACAATCCAGCCACACCAACCATCCCTTCCGCTTGCTTTTACGCTACTTCGCGCTTCATACTGCCCCTCACTAAGCAATTTGCATCGTACCGATGCGGCAAGGAAGACCGTGTCTTACGCTCGCTCGTTGAATGTTTTGCTTCAGAAGGTACCGGCCGGGCTCACGTGGCTGAGCCAACCTGCCGATGCTGTCTGGATTAGGCCCCTGAAACATCAGCTGCGTGGCTACTGGGTTGAATTTCTACGAGATCAACTGCGACAATACACTGGCACTAACAGCACAGACAAGTTCACGATGAAGGCGCCGCAGCGCTCGACCATAGTAAAGTGGGTTGTATCGGCTTGGCGCGAGCTACCTCCAACCACGATTGCGGCTGGGTTTCGCAAGTGTCACCTCACTGACGCCGGTGACGATCCAGCTGGGTTCGAGCTCGATGAAGACGATGAAGTACAAGCATCTATCAACGCGGTCGCCACACAGCTCCAGCAGCTAGATGCATTTGCAGTTGTAGCCGAGGATGACATTGTCGAGAGCGCTCTTGTCTAAATTCATGTAATACACACTAGTTTGACCTTTTCTTCGGCTTTGCTTCTTCTTCTTGTCATAAGCGAATTCATGTGTTCGGCGAGTACCGTCGTTTTTTACTCCCCTCTATGACATGAGCAATGCGGTACAAATAAGAGGGTGGTTCCTGCTCCAGACTGGGTTCATAAAAGGGTCGATTTGCTGCTTTTGGCACGTAGCTTCCAGCGAGCCTAGGGCGGGTCCCATGGCTGGGTTCAGGACATTAATGAAGAGGCTGCCCAATCCTCCAAACCGCACAACAGTATCATAACGAAGAAGGGAGCATCGTTGTTGTGTTTTCAAGTTGGCGCTATGTACAGTACATAACAACCCTTCTTAGGTCTTTATTAAGGGCCGCTGAAACCTTATTAAGGACCTCAGATGGCTCCCAGTCTGGAGGAGTAACACGTGCCTACAAATAATAAGATAAATGATTTTTGTTCATTTAACACACAATTTATCAGTCGATCAGGCGAGATTTTAGAGGTGATCTTCAAGCTGTATACTCACTCAGAACTGGTGGAGGATTGAAAGTAAGTGCACATTAGTGTTCCCCATGTGTTACTATAAGTAAACTAGCTAATAACTATGGTAGAATTGCATGAACTGAAAAGAACTTGTTTTGAAGACAATGATACCGACTGAATATCGCCACAAAAACGCGAAATGGTCTTGCTTTTTCAAAATGATCCTGATAGTATACGCCTTCTCGAATTGCGGAACTTTACCAAATATTAATAAAACTGTGTGTTGCCTTGCGCGGTCCCTATGATTAGGAGCCACTTTAGGCACAGTGAGTGGCTAACCGACGGCTAGATCCTGTTGAAGGCAACGAGAACCAGTGTTCATCTTCATGTCGTCGCATTGTGAGTGTGGAGACCGCATCACACCATCTTCTCTAATTAAACTCTTGTAAGCAAGATTTGGTTACGCTAACTCCAGCTGAGCAAATTCCTTCCGCCACGCTGAAGATGCCCACGCGGATGAGCAGTATTAGCAGCCACGTGAGCTCCGTCCTTTCGAAGAAGAAGCTATGGCCACTGATGCAGTACGTCTTCACGAGTCGACCACAATATGGCCAGCACGGATTCGGGGTCTCGGCCGGCGTCTGGAACGGAGACAGCTTGCGGAGCGACACCAAGAAGCTCCTGAGCAGCAGGCCCAGCTCGTCCTGGTGGTAGCTGGTCACGAAAATGTTCATGATGTAGCGCATGCACTAGTTGTAGCCGCCCAATTGGTGCGTTTGCCCGTGCGGGTGAAGTCCGTCTTGAGCGCCCCCGTACCGGCGTAGAGCAGGTTGATCGCGGCGGCATTATTGCCCCACACGCGCTTGAATGTGCGCTCGAACTCCTTGAACGGCGAGTTGTGCACATTTCCCTGCAAGACCTCGCTCTCGTTAAGCTGCAACATCAGGCGGCGCCGTCCCAACAGCGACTGGAGATACGATGGTATAGTTAGCTTCAACAGAAGGCATGCGCATTCAAGATGCCCCCGAGCTATTTTACCTAAACAACGTGGGTACGGTCGAGGGTTGTCCATGGTCGATCCGGCCCGGAGACTAGAGGATCCTGCTTGATCCGAGGAAGGTGGTGCGTTGTGAGCGGAAGCAGACAGATCGGGAGCCCCTGTAACTTGGATTGGCTTGTTAGCAGTAGCTGCGACCAAGGCCAAGCGGCGGAGAGCCTCGTCACGCTGGCGATTGCTACGGTTGCCTTTGCTCTCCAGTCGTTCGAAGCGCCCTTGGATCTCGGAGACTCGAGTCTGTAGGGTGGTCGCCGATTGCTGGGCAGGTTTCAGCTGACCACCTGTAAGAACAACGCGGGTAAGCTCAAGGGTAAGGAGATCAAGCTCCGGCGACCCGTACGTACTCAGAATGCGGATCGTAGCCTCTAACTCGGTCTGTGCCCGAGCCGCGTTAGCCCAAGAGGTGAGAGTGTTATCTCGTTCGTGGTCGATCTTGGTGATCTTAGAACTCGCTGTGGTTAGCTGAGTCTGCAGCTGATCCGTTCAGCGGTGACCGCGGTGCGATAGGATTGGGCGGAGTTGTGTTCCGCCGTCAGGGCGCTGACCGAAGCCTGGGCCACTGCGAGCTCGCTTGTGAGGCGGGAGACTTCTGCTAAAGCTTGATCGCGGTCCGGCACAGACGGATCGGGCTGATCGGCAGCTTGATCGGGTTGGTCAATAGCCTGATTGGGTGTAGACGACTCTCCGTGCGCCGATCCGCTATGCAGAGACCCCACATATTTCCGGATGACGATCTCCCCTTGGGTAAAGTCGGAGTACGTCGCGCAAGCGTCGCAAGCTTGCGTCAGAAGCACTGCTAAAGGAGGTAGCCTCGGCGGATCCCGTTCCAGGTCCCGGACGCAAGATTGGAGCTCCTCGATTTCGGGTATCGCCAGCGAGAGCTCACGGAAGAGATAATCGTTGTTACCACGGAGGCGGTCGCGCTGGGCCGACACCTGGTTCAGCCCGGACTGCTTGTTCATGGCCAAGCCATCGACACCCTTGCAAAGGTATCTGCACAAACCAAGTCAGATACAATACCATCACCACCATCGCCCTGACACCACTTCACATACCCGTCATCTAGGAAGTCGTCGTCCTCAAAGTTTCAGGGTCTGCTCGGTCTCCACCAAGTTGGCAACGTTGCCGTCGACGTCGATGCTGCACATCCTGTAGCGCATTCCCTAGCGCTTGCACGGCCGCCGCGAGATGTAAAAAATGCAGAAACCCTTGTCCTTCAACTAGAGCTGCTCCGTCGTGCGCCTGCGGCGGTTCCACCTCCTGAAATATATAATATCTCTCAAACTTTATTCACCGTTTACGTATTGTGCCTTTCAACTTTTTTGTCTGCCTAATCGGACCTCCTAGTCGGGCTTTGTAGCCTTGATAAGAGCATAGTAATTCGTTGGACGCCCAAATCTAAATTACAGCGGGTAGGGTATACGTGGTCCACACGCCTCCCCCCTTCCAAACAAAAGCCCATTTCACGCAATCCACCAAGGTGAGTACGACGCCATGGCGGGCGCGCGTCGGAGGGTATTACGGGCTAACAGCGGCTTCTTATGACACAGCAGGCAGAGCACAAGATCGCTGGCGTGCAGACACTGCTCCTGAAGTCCAGCAGCGAGGCAACTACATTGTTTTGACTCCACTACGACGATCGTACGTAACTGGGCGGCATGCTGCCATTTTCTTGGGTTGATCGAGCAATTACGTACTAATATGTGTTTGCTGTCGTGTCTGATTCTTTGTAGCGTATCGTGAACGTGTGTGGGCTGGTGATTAAGCCTCCTACTGAAGCAACATCGTCGTCTTGATCGTTTACGGAGTGCGTACGTACCTAGGCGGTGTGCTGCCAATTTTGTCCTGTGGTGGATTTGTTTTAACTAATGCGTGTGGTGTTGTGGCTGTAGTGTGCAGCTCGAGGATACGCGGCGTTTGGACTTTGCCGGTATAGCCTGCGTAGCAAGGTAACAGCATGTGCATTTTGCATGAAGTATAACACGAGTCTAACACTGTGTTCATAGAATTTGATTTTGTAGGCCAGAATGACTGAAATTATAAGACAGCTTTCGCCACAGCTTAAGTGTCGTCTTAGCGTGAAGTCGGGTGAGCCGCTAACACCATGCAGAGACAAGGTCCCAGGCCACGACTTTACCTTCATGGTAGCCGATGGCTACGACGTCCTACTTGGGCACATCAAGCGCGTGTTCGACACTACAAACGGCCTGACGTGGGAAGAATCGGTATCGGTGTACGTGAAGCCGACCAATCACGCACCACAGAAGGACTACATTCAGGTTGCGACAGATTCGACGGCAATGGAAGCTCAGTTCGCAACGATTTGGCATACGGCACGACTTCGGAAGCATGACCATGCTGCGTTCGTGCTCATGCTGTACGTTTACGAAGTCGCCCCAGAGCGCAGCACTTGACGTCACTTCGTCGCGCAACCGACGGTCGCATCCAGGAGCAGTTGCCTCGCGTCACCGCGTACATGCGAGAGCATAGTATCGAGGGTGGTCCCGCCTCACAACGCTACGCAGCCGTCAGCCAGGCTCGGTTGCCGGATGATCCACCTGTTCAGGTTCCGGATAACGCTGCGATGAGGCAGCTTCGCTTCATTGACGAAAAAGAGCGCGCGATGGATCATGATCAAGTCGAACAGCAACGCCGTTGTGATGGTGAGTATCATCTTATGCGCGTCCGTATGCACGGCACCCCTGTTCCCATGTATCTAAATGTGAGCGGCCTACGGGAAGCACTCGGGCTTCCTCAATACAGCTTGCGCCCTCCGCATCGGGATTCACTTCAGCTAGAGACGCCAGATCCAGCCGTCGACATGGCAGATATAGATCATGAAGGAGAGACACAGCGGTAAAGAAACTCAGTGCGATGGAAGATTTATTACGTTAGTGTGGTAGCCGCAATGATCATATAGATTTTCACCAACCATTGACTGCTCTTCGTGCATTTGTACATTGCAACCTTCATAACCTCTGTCGGAGCCTCGCGGAAAGCCATGTTCGCGTGACGTTGAATCCAACGTTTCAGCAGCGAAAATCCAACTTCGATTGGATTAAGGTCTGGAGAGTACGGTGGTAGAAAGAAAAGTAGCGCACCAGTTGCATGTACGAGCGTCTGCAGTTCCTCGTACATGTGAATCTTGGCATTGTCGAGAATCAGGATGGAGCGGGGTAGCGGCCAAGGGTTCAAGTAGGGTGCAATTTTTTCCTTGAAAACGGCGTGGAAATTGCTTCTTGTAAACGTGTCATCAACAGAGCCCCACGAAAAAAAGCCTGTGGTGTCCATAGCTGCAAGAATTGAAACTCGCTTGCCTCGAGCAAACGGCAGCCGAACTCGGGCGGGCGTGTTGCGTGCTGACCAGCCTTGCTTCCGAAGTACCGATCTAGAGAGAATAACAAATATACATAGTTTGCATCTAGTAGGACTCAAATGCCTTTCACCACCACGTACCTGTCGTCCTTAGAAGTTTCATCTACAAAAACGAGTTGGTCTGGCCCGCTGTAGTATGGAGAAAGGCGATGAACGAATTCCGCTCTCTCTCTGGGTAAGCACTCCATTCCTCTTCGTCAGTGTTTTGCGCGTGAGCCCCAAATCGAACCGCAGAGCGCGGCAAACTGTAGCATCAGACACATTTTTAATTCCTGGGAATCGCTCTACTAGCTCTGCTCGCAACTCCTCGAAGTAGAAACATGGATGATTCTTAACGTACTCTTGAACATAATCACAAACGTGCTGGGGCCACTTTGAGCTCTTTTCTCTACCATTTTGTTTCTCTACATTGCCTGTGTCAATGAATCTACGATACCATCGAGTGAGGCTCCTTTCAGAAATTCCAAGCAAACATGAAACAACACTAAGCTCCACATCGTACACATATGTAAGAACAATTCCACACCACCTCAAATCCAACAAGAAAGTCATTTTTTGCTGTTGCCGGCGTTGTAGTAGTGTCTTTTTGAAAAGGAAAGCCCGAATGCCGGTCAGCAAGGCGGCATTCGGTCTCCTAGGCAAAGGCACGTCCAGTCATCTTGCTAAGGAATTAAAACGGTACACTGGTACAACATACCAATTCGGCATTAATTAGCATAACCCCTTGCTTAAAATTTAGCTTGGTCCCAAGGATCCCTTAAGTACGAGGCGGAAAAACATACTTTTTGTTGACGGATTAGCCAAAAAAGGGGAAAGGCACAATAAATGATACGTAAAAAAGCGGTAACGGGAACCCACTGACGGGAACGGGAAAAACGGCAACTTTACGCTAACTGGGTTTATGTCCCCATCACTACACCTTTGTCGAAGCAAAGTGAGACATCAAGCACAGTAGAGCGAGACCGTGCCTAAATTAGGCATAACCAGAATAGACACACAAAGCAAGTGATATTTGTTCCAGAGCAAGAGAGACCAGGAGATGGGGCAAAATGAAAATGATCCGTGATGGTTCAAAATGACAACAACGATGCCTCAATAGCCCACTCGCCTGCCGACGTCTTCGCCACGCCGCCTTGCCACTGCGGAGGAGCGCCAACGCGTTCTCACCGCGTACCAAAGGGGTGGCGACTGGCTCGCCGTAGCCAGGTACAACAACATGTCGAGGGCTGCTGCCTACCGGCTGTGCAAGACTGGAGATCCAAGCCCGCCTGCTCGTGGCGGCGCACGTGCAAGCGTCGTCAAGTGCACAGAAGAAATGGTAACGAGCTGTGGCGGATGCACTGAAGATGGAGGACATGCCGTATGGGACATAGGCTAAAATGTAAAGCTCACACAGCCTGCACCAATATCACTTGCTTCGGAGCTAATCTCGCTTGCTTAGGAGCAACCTCCCCGGAAACTCGTAGGACATAAATTCGAATTTTACGGTACCAATGCAAAAGTGCACTATTTTTAACAAACTTCTGTTGAGCAGATTCAATTACTAGCCAAGCATAAAAAGCCACAGGCACTAAAATCTCTAAAAAGTAGCAAATGTACGACTTGGTCATTTTCGCTGCGTTTACATGTCATCTCAAACTGCTAGAAAGGACGAAGTTACTACGTGCTGCAATTTGGAAGCTTCGACTAATGCTCTAGTCTTCCAGGCTAATATGTGTTAGCAGCTCGATGCACTTGAACAGCATACGCAGGCGCAGATATGGCAGCAATTCGTACAGCGCGTCATCTCACTTGTTTTTCGTGAGCAGGAGCTCTAAAATGACGAGGCACCACACACCACAAGAGTTTCCACCTTGCTGCTCGCACCAGGTGATCTTCTCGTATGTAAGCCCTTCGGAAATGCCCAGGTTAGGCTCCACTACAGCAGCCAGACTACGTATAATTGATCGTACTCTGCAGCGGGTCAAACATCTTCGCCTTCTTTTCTTCACGGTCGCCAAAGAACCCCACCCAGTGATTGCCATCGAAGTTAACAACTCCTACCACAACAGAATTGCTGGTGTTGAATCCTCCATATCCACCAGCAATCTTCTTCTTCGTCTACAGATTCGCGATACGACAGGTTGATGATGCCCACGCGTGGAAATGCTCTTTTCAGGTACAGCAAGAACGTTAGCACTACAGTAGTATTGAGCCACATTTGGCCGCGAATACTCAGTAGTTGGGCACCATGCACTAGTTCATTTCTAGAAGAGAATGGCCAAGGTGTAACTCCCGCACCGACACGAGAATAATGTCCTGCAGAAAACGTTCCATAACATTGTTCTTGTTAGCAACATATTTTTCCGGTATCTTGAGTGGTAGATTCCGGTGGAAGTAAATGTATCCACCACATTACCTTAGGAATCCAACGCAGATCTTGAAATGGCGGGCAAATGTATTTCTCCTTCCACGCAGCTCGTTCAACCCACTCAATTGTTAGTTTAGCCTCGCGAAAGGCATTTCCTGCAATCAGAATCCGTCTGACCAATTGCAATTGCTCGTACGGAATTGAGCCGAAGTCTGTCCAGTACGCCAGCAGTGCATGGTCAGACCTCCTTATATCAATCGCAGTGATGGCCTCGTCGATTTTATCACGCGTGGGGCAGCCCTCCAATCTTGGCATCTCTTGACCAACATTGAAATGACGAATTTGAAGAGGCTTGTGGGCCTCCATCAGTGGCAGCTTGCGCTCTTCGACAATCTTCTCTGCTGATTCAAGGCTGTAAACACCTTCGAGGATTGCATCAGCGTCGTCCAGGGTGACGACACGATGTCGCTTTACATCCCGCAGTAACCTAGCTAGCTTTCTTGTTGCCTTTGTCCTCTCCGCCCGTGTCTGGACTCGCTGTTTCTTACGAGCGAGACTTGTAACCTCGGGTGGTGACGCGAATACGTACGCAGTGTCTTCCGTGGTACCAATTGCCGGTGGTTCTTCTTCAGACGCCGAGCGTTGGACTCGTTTTTTTGGTCTAGTTTTCGGAGCTGTAATGGCGTCATTTTGCGTCGGTGCTGCCCGCTTATCTTCCAATTGTCCGTCGTTTCGCCCTCTTCAGTATTTGCTTCCACATCAGTGGGTTTGACACATTGGATTCTTGGTTGCCGTCATGGTCGGAGTCGACGACCTTTATCAGATAGTCTTCTTTCGCTCCAAGCGAAATCTCCACAACTTGAAGCGCATATCTGCCAGAGTTATGTTGGCGAATATTTCCGGCTTCAAAGCTTACAACATTACCGGCTTTAAGGCTGTCGTATAAACAAAATCGTGTAGCCACTCCAGCGCAACGTTGAACGTCGGAGTCGTCTGTATTGCCATGACATCCGAAATTTTCTCCAACGCGGCTTTAGGCGATGAATACATAGCAGCGCTGTCCATAGCCTTGTAGTCACGGTGGTTACGCTCGACATGCTGCAGAGCAACGCTCCCACCTGCAGTCACTTCACCTTGGCTGATGTGGTTAGCTGGGCAACGCAAAGCCCAACGCTGAGAGTAAAAGGAGAACGGGGGTATCACAGTCTCGTTCCTGTTGAATCGACGGGCGAAGAAGACGTGCCGGCACGGGAGTAGCATTGTCTGCTGGAATGCGCAGTCGCAGGAGAAGCGCTAGTTAAGCACAACACAACATCAGTTAGAACTACACAAATTGCAACCGGAAAACTCTATAAGATACCAGAAAATCAACGAGTTACCTGAAGGCTGACTAGACTCTTGCGGCGTATTTCTCGACTCACAATCTGCGCGTTCGCGTCTCCAGTGTTGATCACGTCGTAATCCGCATCCACACTAGCTGCATATCTGTGCTCAGCCGCTACCAGCTCGTAAGCGTAGGCACTGACCTGCACAGCTAGTGCAGCTAGCTCAGGGTCCTTGTCGAGCACTGGTCGTGCACCAACGCGATGGATCTCCTCTAAGTAAATGTCCTCAGCCCATTCTTGAACTGTGATCAACGTGGCGATGGACTCGTCAATCTCGAAGGTTCCATTGACCACCTTCTTGACCAATCCCCACTTAGCTTCGATCCTGTTGTTCGTAATGTTTTGCAGGTACGGAATATTTTTACGCAGGTACCCAACCCACTCGGCCTTGCACGAATCCCAGTTCTTCAGGAAGAACGCATACATATGGTTCTTATCGTTTCCACTGCGGCAATGCAGAAGGTTTGTTTTTTTCTCCTCGTAATTCTCCTCGCTGCGTACGTAAACCAAGGCGGACATGGCTCCTTTGATGATTTATTTTTCTTCTTGAGTTCTTGCAGCACGCTTTCCAACCTGGCGATGCAGCCAATCAACCACGTGAAAGACACAGAGAAGATGGCGCGACTGTGGAAATGCAGCTTGCAATACCGCCTTCTCGTAAAACGCTTTGTCACTGACAAACACCTTAATCTTGTGCCACCTGGGATTGTTTTTCTTGAAAACTTCAACTGCTATTCGTAGATTCGGCTCCGTTTCGTTGACCACAAGTGTGTGTTGCACGAATTGGCCCTTAGGAAAAACGACGCATACAGATACATGTGTAGTTTAGTTTCCGATTTGTATTACGTAATATTACGGTAGCAATACAAGTAGTGATCACATACCTTTCCGAATACGTCATGAACGGCAAAGCTAAACAGCTTGTACCTGTTCCGATTGGTCCCGGGGGTGGTGTCAACGAGCACAACCTCCGCAAAAGGCCTGGAACATGCGTTTCATTCTCGCTGACTGGAATACAACCAGTTGTACGACCTTGGAGACACTATCCACCACGATTTTTGCAGTGTTTCCTCCATCTTGCTGGCAGAACTCCTCAAAAAGAGCAACCGAACGCTCTGCACTTGTCTTCGATCCTCGCATTTCCCTCTTTTGCGACTGGATGATGTTGTGCACGTCACGGAGTTGTTGTTTTTTGCCTACAGAACACACACTAAATAGTTAGGCCCATACGCAACGCTAGCGTGTCTTTCAGAAGTCTTACCTGTCCTCGCGTGAAGGCATTTCAGAATTCCTCGAGCGTTGGAGCCCATGCTATGCATATCGCGTACTCGTCCAAGCAGAACTGGGTCTTGAACCCACCGGGTTTCAGCATAATAGGCCCCAAGCGCTTCGAAACCTCATGGTTGTGGACACCTTTAGCCACAGCGCTCAGGTACCATCCACGCGTGTTTCCTCCCCATGGGACCGTAGCATTCAGTTTAGCCAAGCAACCCGTGAACCGCACAGTTATATGCGTGCGAATACCCTTGTCACGTGAAACGTACTTGTGTCCATGCGTGCACATGTCGGTTTTGCAGCAATGAAACCATTTTTCCGGAATGAAGCCCGATACATTTGTCTTGGATTTCTTTATTTGTGCATTATGGTACCCCACCTTCGTAGACGTCCGCATTGGAAAGTGCTGGTACGTTTCCGCACAGAATATCCTGAACTGCTTTTCAAATGCATCCCAAGATGCCCACTCTCCGTGTTTGTTGAAGCCGTCCAAAAACCTGGCAGTTTGATCTCGTTCGTAGATATCGCCAAGTAGTCTATCTTCTACGCCGACGCGTCCGAAAAACGAGTGTGCTCGACTCTTCATTTTCTGCATTGGTTCCTTCCGGTGGCAATACCGGAAGCTTCGGTATGCGCACCAGACGTTCCGCACCTGCTCCCGCACGAAACTGTGGTGATATGTGCGGGTGGTCTTCTTCCAAATCGTCACTGCTCGGCAATTCATCGCTGGATACGTCCCGCAAGACTTGTTCGACAACGCACTCGACTTCACCGATCGTACGTCCGCTTTTGCTCTTACTCTTATCAATGTCCAAGCTTGCATCTTGAACAGCACCGCTGACACCACTAGTAGACGCATGAGTCAGCTCGTGCTTCGCCTCACGCCGTTGCTTGTGTAAAGCGGAGAGTGTGTACTTTGGAATGGGCTTGCCTTCTTCCCTTAGACGTGCCACATACCTTTCACGGGTCTCGTGGATCAGGGCCTTGGCGCAGCGCTGCTCGTCACTGGGCAGGTGGACAGCAGACTTGCTGCCGTCAAGGGGCTCTTCTCGCGTTGCTTTGATCGACGTCTCGCACTCCGTATTTTGGCACCGGACGCTTTGCCCCCCCCCCCCCTTTCCCACCTACACAGCGAACATATTTCGCCCGGTTCAAAGTTGCAACGGTGGATGAGACACGGCAAGAAATGAGAGTGATAATTACTAAAAAGAAGATGAGCTTCTTTCATCAACTTTTTGAGATCTTGGTTATTGTACACGATCGTCTGAAGAAATATTCTTTTTCAATCCCTTCCTCACGGCTCGAGTTCGAGTAGAAGAGAGCAATCAAATGACGATATCGGACAATGCACAGACCTATCCGATGTTTACTCTTCGTCCGAGTCCTCCTCGGAGTCCTCCTCGTCTTCGTCGTCATCATCGTCAGACTCCTGTAGCCAATCGATAAACTCTTGCACGTCCTTCTTGGATGCAGCCCCAAGCGTATCCAAAGTGTCTTCCTCGCTGTCATTTGTCTGCTTCGCCTCGTGCCATTCCAGAATCACATCCTCACTGACCCACTCGAGGTCGTACACTGTCTGCAACAAAAAGCGGAATAGCGGGAGCCACAGCGCCCGACGCTCCTCCGGTTCAGCACAGTATCCCTCTAGCGCGTCCACAATAGCCAGCTGGTCCTCTTGCTCCACTAGACACCGCTGGATCACCGAGCTCCACTTCTGGAACTTGGCACGCACATTGCCCAGAATTGCCATCGCCGACTGTCCATTTCCCGTTGGGATCAGGTCCAATAGACCAGGTACAATAGCTCCAATCACCTCAGCAAACGACCGGTTCTGAGCGAACTTGAAGCTCTTGATCTCCATGAACAGATCATCCACATTGTGTCCTGCTGCGTCACCGGTGCAGACATTCTCGCGGATAATCTGTTGAAAGGGGACCTCCACCGCAGTCGCGTTGGCCTCAGCAAGAAGGTCGTCCTCGTCCTCGTCTTCCTCTTCTGACGAGCTGAGCGTGTCCCATTCCTCCCAACGGTGCATCTTCTTGGACACAACATCGTGCGCTCCGATGAGAGTGCTCTTGAGCTTCTCGAGGCGGCGTGTCTGCTTCTTCGCTTCCGTTTGCTCCTCATCGTTCTCGTCTTCGCTGTCCGAACCCACTTCAATGTCGTCCTCGTCCAGCGTCCAAATGCGTCCGACGCCGCCCACTCCAACCTCCTTCGGGTTCCACTGAGCTGGCGTGCTGTTCGTCGCTTGCTGCTCTTTTCCCGAAGCCTCGTCATCCTCATCCGAGAAGAAACCATCGTCCTCCACCTGTGCCAGACTCTTCGTCACCTTCGTGAACGGCGGTAGCGTGAAACCTTCGCCAATAACCACACCGAACGAGAGCACACAGCCCTCGCCAATCACAGCTCCGCGCTTCACCACCACGTTGTCACACAAGATGGCGTTCGTCACGACTGTGCCGTCCTCCACGATGACATTGGACCACAAGAAACTGCCATCGATCGTCACGTTCTCGCCGATCACGCAGTCCTTGCCAATGGCGCTCTTGTGCACGCGGGTGTGCTCTGCAATCGTCGTTCCTGCTCCCAAGATGCACTCCCGCTGCACGTCGCACGTCCTGGCCAGCGTCACGTTGGCGTCCTTGTAGCGCATGCCACGCAGATATTCATAGTGGGTTACCGCTCCCGCTCCGAGATAATTGGCGTCAGGTACCATAGGGAACACCCAGCGTTGAAGAATCGCCTGCGAGACGCCCGCGTACGTCCTGGGGTCCATCACTCTGGCCGCGAACTCGTCCGTAATGACCTTCACAAAGAATTTTTTGCCCAATTCGTAATTCTGCACCTCATTGTGCAGGAAATCCCGTCTCAAATCCTGGTAGTCAAAGTCCTCGGCGAATTTGAGCAGCACTTCAGGTGAGCACACGTCCAAGTAGCAGTCCAGAAGGTCGCTACGTAGCGCGATCTGCGCGTGGTCCTCGAGAAACAGCGTGGCGAGGCGCGTACTGCGTCGCTCCGGCTCGTCCTCGTACAGAACAAGCTGCGACGTGGCGGCGTCCACGCCCACAACCAGCTCGGCGTCCAGCGGGCGGACGCTCGTGGCGAAATTGGGTCGCAGTTCCTTGAAGATGCTCGTCATGATGCAGTTAGGGTCCGCCTTCTTGCGGCTCTTATGCTCGGCGATAGCCGCCTGAAGGTCCACGTTGGCCACCACGTCGCCGCTCATTAGAACGAACGGGTTGCTCTGTACCAGTTGACGCCGGTCCAGTTCGCGCAGTGCGTCGCCCGCTGTGAGGCAGCTGGGGCTGCTGACGCACGTGACGTCGAGACGCTTTGCAACTTGCGACTCGTTCTCGATGAAGTGCTCGATGGCCTCGGCGTGGCCCGTGCAGAAGAGCAGAACTTCCTGGACCCCTGAGGCGGCGAGGAACTCGAGCGAGTATTCGAGCATCGGGACGTTGGCCAAGGGGAGGAGAACCTTGGGCAGCTCCAGCGTGATGGGGCGGAACGTCTCCGAGAACGAGTCGGCAAAGAGCACGGCCTGTAGTGGCGCCTCTCGGCGCGTGTCATCGCTAGCGGAAGCGCTCGGATTGCGGCGGGGCATAGTGGATTGGATGGCACGGACAAGCAAGTGATGATGACAATAATTGCCATAATTTATTGTGGAAGCTGAATTTGAATTGCATAATTATTTTTGCTCCAGCAATTATGGGATGTTATATTAGGAGAATACTGAGTCCAAGATGCGGGAACCTGGAATAGTAGTGATCGGTGTCATCGCTGCTAATGCGTGGCTCGTGCTCGGCATTCGATGTGTCGACTCGCAAGGTACCACCACTGGCACTGGTGCCTCGCGGACACCTAAACCACGCGATTCGAGCCAAGAAGAAGGTGGCCGGCAGCATTCAACACGCAAAGCACCAGAACAACGCGTCCGAGTGGCCTCGAGACGAAACAGACGACACTTCATCATCTCCGCCGCATCCAGCAAGGCGCGAATCAATCGGCGATACACTCGGTGATCCAGACGAGCAGTCGGAACCTTCGCAAGGGTCTGGAGAGATTAATGAAGAGCAGGAAGAAGATGAAGACCACCACGACGTACAATCCGAGCTGAGACTTGGCGAGCGGTTCCTGAACATGATGGCGCTCATGGCCCGACTTTCGACGCAGTCTTTGGGGGACAACGCCCCGTCGTCTGCAGGCCCAAACCGTCTCACGGAGAGATCGCTGCCATTCTACACCGATAGAACGCTCCTTCGCACTCCTCAACGAGTTCTCAGTGCCGCGGCCACAGCATTCCCACCTCAGCAACAGCAATCACTAGTGAATTCTCCTCCAACTTCTCCAATACACGCTGTGCGGAAGGTGGCCAAGCGACTGCCGCATGCACTGCAAGGACCATTAACATTCGACATCTGCATGCTCCTACCGACACCGCTGGACGAACGACAAAGCCCATTGCGATCGCCAATCAGACGGAAGCGACTGCGAAAACGTGTGCGTCGACGACGATTGAGGCGTCGAGCAAGACGCACGTGGCAGGCGTCACATGCCTCCTGGCCGCCTCATGCCTCGGCAGACTACATCGTGGATCATTCTCGTCAAGATATCGCAGGCATCAACGCTGCTCGTTTGGTGGGGCGTCTAGACGAGCGCAAAGTTAATGTCCCGAGCCTTCCGCGAGTGATCTCAATGCCACTGCCGCCACTGCAACGGAACGACACACGTGTTCTGGCCACCAACAGGACGGAAGCTGTCGATGAAAAAGACCAGGAAGCTGCTGATGGTAGCGAAGACGATGAGCAGGAAAGTGACAATTCTGAAAGTGACGTTGATGCTGAAGGTGAAGAGTTAGGAGATTCACAAGACGAGGACGAAAGCAACAAGGCGAGTTGAGGGCTTCATTCAATTTTCATGTGATACTAGTAGATTGACTGCGTACGCTGTTCGCTGTACATGACCACTAACTCTATGTGGCACTTATTGTGGCTATTCTGCTCAGACGCTTTTGTGTAGTGGCAATACTGCTGCGACTGCGGCTTTTGAAGATCGAGAGAAAGTTGCAGAAAAAACTCCAGCTCAAGCCAGACGGCGACCGCTTTATCACCAGCCAGCTTGGATCTCACCAGAGCTGCACACATGGCTTGTCGCGTCAGGACTATTCGCGACCAAGCCGCGCCGCGAACTGCTTTCCACTGGCCTCTGAGCAGCGCCATGTCGTGCCACGCCGTCGTCGCCACACTTCACCTAAATATTAACACCACGGGCGCAGCCGTGGACTCCCACTTCTTCTGTGTTTCGTCCGCTTCTCATCACGGAGTCGTAGTCCTTGCTTATGTCTTGCCGGACTTGTATGTGCCCGCCGGCGGTTTGTAGCAGTCGGGCAGCATCTTGCGCTGCATCTCGTTGAAGGCGAATTTGTCCGCCTTGGTGTTCATGAAGACGTTGCGACGGCGCACACCGTACAGCCGCATGTTCGCACACAATGCAGCGCCTTGAGAGGCCTGGAGCTCTGCGCACAGTAGACGTGCCTGCTCAAGAGTCACCGACATCGCCGTGCGGTCCTTGCCACTCTTACAGCACGTCACACGCGCACCACCCAGAGCTCTGCAGAAATCCGAGGAATCCATCAAGAGCGCGACGTTCTTCTTGTACTGACTCGTCGGAGAGCAAATGTGGTGCTCAATCTGCACCAGCAGATCGTCCAGAGCTTGCAAGTCGTGTCGGTCGATAGCCATTGCCGCTTCGTCAGCGTCATCAATGGCAGAAGAAGACACGGAACTGTTGGCTCGCAGGCGACGGCTTTCACGTACACGGTTCTCCGTTTCTTCTGTTCGTAGTTGGCGATAAAGAGCGTAGATACGCTTCAGTTCGATCAGGTTGTCCCGGTTGACGCGCTCCTGTAGCTTGACAGCGCTGGACTTGTAGGCGTGTACCAGGCTCTGCTTCTCATTGACGCCCTGACTGAAGAGAACGCAACGGATATGAACGACCCCGTCACCCGAGACGAGGGGCTGCGGCAACACCGACATGTGGTCGTCATCGATGCCCATAGTCAGCAGTAGACAGTTGTTATCGTTCGAGTTGGACCCCGACGGTGTATACTTCTTCAACGAGAAGAAAGTTCCCGTGGTCGAATGTCGACGGAACTGGATAAATACGTTGCGTAGCCATCGTGCTCCAGCGGCAAAGTCCTCCAGCATGCCGTACTCTTTGCCCTGTGTACTCAACAGCGACTCAAAGTTCATAAGAAAGCCGAATGTAGGGGCACGGTCGATCTGAGCTTGGTGCAGAGCGCTTCCACTGAGTGCCAAGTCCAGCGACGCCAGTATACAGGCCGCTGTAGCCGATAGAATCTGACTGCCGATAACGGTGAGACGGTCCTGAAGGTCCAGACGCAGCTTAAACGCTGCCAACGAGTCATCCGTGGACGCTGGCGCCTGGGTTGAAGACCCGTTGATTGTTGTTCCTCTTGAGACCGACACGGGCGATGTCGGACTCTGGAACTCGCCTTCATTGCTGCTGTCCAGTAGAGACTCTTCTTCAGCTGCTCCGGTCGGGTTGACTGTCATAACTGGAACCGAAGCGGGGTATCCACCATTCGCGAAGCCCTTGGTGTGCGCTGCAGGACACCCCATAGTCATGGTATGCCACACGAATGGCCGAGACGACAGAGGGACACTACGAGTATGTTTGTTGCTCGTAGGCGGCTTGTATGTGCAGAGGAACTGGTCCTGCATGTTGGTCGGCAGAAACTGCCACAAGTTGAGGTTCTTGTACGTACTCCGCTTGAAAGGAGCCACTGCTTCCATCTCTGCATTTCCGGTTGATGCCGCACCTGCCACAGACGAGCTGGACGCCCCCAAGGAGTCCCTCTCATTGGCAACTGAGACCATGCCAGCACGCTTGGCTGCCAGGAAGAATTTACCGTCCTTTTGTTCGTCTAGCAATCGCTTTTCCTGTCGAATGAGGAACTGCCGCTGCTTGAGATACTCTTCTTGCTTTTTCCGCAAGAATTCCAACTCCGTATTCAATCGCTCGACTTCACGAGGGGTAGCAAGCTTCGCATGTAACTGCTTTTGTAGCCATCGTGATCGCTCTAAAGCTTGTTCCTCGAGGAAATCCAAATACGCAATTGGCAGTGCAAACGTACTTCGCGGTACTCGCAAAATCTCATCGACTGCAACAAAGCGAAGGTTGCCGTTCGGAGCCTCATTAAGTGCTCCCAACCCAATACCAGTGAGGAACGTGTCGTTCTCCATGAATGTACGCACGTCGCTACCACGATTACAACCAGGAAAGTCGATACGCGTCCCTGTAGCCATCTTGCCAGCAGTCTCGCGACCTGGAGCCAGCGTTGTCGGGATAAGGTACTTGGCATTTGCCATGTCAACTCCCGTGGTAGGGAGTACGCTTTGTGGTGGTACAGAACGGAAGGCTTGTACCACCAGCTGCACGCTCTCACTGTCACTTGTAAGACTCGAAGACGATCCACTTCCAGGGGGAAGAGGGCCGCCAGGTTCTCCAGCTTTCTTTGGCAAAGGATTGTTCGTAACAAAGGAGTCTCTGGATGACGTGCTGCGTTCTGTCATAAGCACAGCACAAGGTGTGGAGCCTAGCAACTGACTATCCAACAGACATCTCCCCACGCCAATGGTGCCCTGATTATTGCCCGGACTCTGCGTAAGTTGCGTCTTGCACAATGCAAGTCTCAACTGATCATAACGTTCCAGCTCCGCTGTCATAACAACCGAAAATGGCACGGGAGCTGGATCCCCCGATGCGCCAGAAGCCGCTCCGCACGTTGCCACTAAAGTTGTCAATTTGACTGCATCTGTCACGCCGAGTTCCACGAAAATATTGCTACTGCGGATATAGCCACTGACGGCGACAAAACACCCCGTGCGGTCCTTATCTTTCTCCGTATTTGCCAAATGCTCCACTGCTTTTGTCAATTTACTGCGTCTGCCCATCATCACTGAGATTGATAAATCATACAATCGACGCTGTGTGCCGTTGCCATTTTCCGGTGTTGCAGACCTGGTAGAGCCACTGGCGCTACTGCTCGTGAGTCGGTGCGGGTTATGGTGTCTTCTCGTGCCCATCTCCATTTCGTCCACTCCGCTGGTTTCGGTGTCATCCCAGTTCTGTGATGATGACGTGCTCGCCTCCAATAAAGCCGAAACGTCTTTTTCAGTGGCCCGGAAAGTGTTTACGGTCGTTCCTCTCACAAGTGACGAACGGCGGCCGTCCATGGAAAAACTCGACATGGAAGTGTTGACGGAGAATTTCGAGGCCCGAATGGCATCGGCCAATTCTTGGCACGAATCGATCCACCGCTTCTGGTTTTCGCGACTCTCAGCTTCGAGCAAGAGTGTGTGCGCGTCAGTGCGGATCTGGAACCGGAACGGGGCGTGGCCTCCGCCACTACGGTCCAATACGATGGTGTCCTCGGTGATGGGGATTTCACCTAACAGCTCCAGTTTGTCCTCGGACGTGAAGTAACACAAACTCGGGCAGTCGCTGCGAAGAATGAAAAACCTCGTTTTCCAGTTGCGTCGCCAGCTTCCCTGCTTCGTGAGCGTGCCAGCACGCAGAACGTCATCAGCTGTGAACGTCGATGGAGCCGCGGGTCGCATCGGTACGCGCTGCTTCATCCCGGAGGCATTTTTCGCCGCTTTGCCACGATGGCGTAACGCGCTAAGTACTTTAGAGCGCTCTTTCGTCTCGAACACCTCGTTGTGAAACTTGCCAAACGTACTGCACAGTGGCGTTGGCCGCGCCGTCGTCCCTGTTCTCTGTTGCATCAAAGACACACGCGCGCAGTTTTGCCAGTTAGTTCTTTTTTGCCACTTTGCCACTTGCTGGCAAATAAATATTCCACGGATTATCAATGGCAACAACTGAGGCCTTACCACTCCGTCGTTCAGGTCGATGGTGCCGACGGATGATGACGTATTGTGCAGGTTGCTGAGGAAATCGTCGTCGTCCACGGCCATGGTCTTTTGCGCCGGATCCTCCATCGAGTGCGACAGTGACCGCACAAAGGGTGGCGGTCCTTCGGCCAGGAATGTGCGTAGGCTAAGCGGGTACGAGTCGTAGATAGTGACGGCGCCCTTGGCCGCAAGTCGCGCTCTCCCCACTGCCGCCGGAGACGCCATCGCAGCAGACGATAGCGATGAAGCGAGCGAGCTAGCGATGGAGAAGGAAGCAGAACAGCGCTCGATCGAGTTAGAGAGTGCTAAAGGACCAGTGCCAGAAGGAAGACAGACGACCGACACACCAGGGAGAGGGATAGGCCTTCCGTCCGTCCCGTTTCTGGTCCTTTTGCCTTCGCGTTTGTATGAAACGCACCCTCTCTTTCTGGACCAGCGCACACTTCGTTTCAGGACAATGACTTCTTTTTTTTTTTCAGGTCGAAAACCTATGTATACAGTACAGGCGCGACATAATTGTATCGTCGCCGCGTGGAGCAACCGCGAGTAACATGTGCGCCTGTATTGAAGGCAGCAAAGCTCGGACACGACCAGCATTATCGCTGCCTGCAGGAAGGTGTCGGACCAAGATGTACATTGCCCTTCAAAAATATCCAGCCGAGAAGAAAAGTTGGCAATTGCACCCGTACCCACTCGAAGAAGCTTTCAACCGAATGAAAGGACGAGGCTATCATGCCGACATATTTAGCTAACGTACGTCAATGTAAGCTAAGGTGCCAGTGCGAATACACGAAGCATGAGAAGGGGGTATCGATTCAGAGTGTAGCCACTTCAGTGTGCGCGCGAGTTCTGGCAATCACCGGCAACCGCCCGCACCAACTTGCCCAAGTCGAGCGTTAGTCTCCCACTTGCAGTAACCGGCACATTCCAATTTTGCGTCTCAAACGTCCTCGACGACGCGCGACGCGACTAGTCAGCACACCGAAACCGGATCTTCCGACATTGCTACAGTACTTGCACTCGAAGCACCGGCAAAACCGCTTTACGTTGACAAACACCGTGGCAACAAGCGACGCAACTCTTGTTTTAAGCGAGGGTACAACTTCAATCACGATGAAGGTCTCAATTGTCACGGGTTCAGTTGCTTCTGGAAGGCAAAGTCCTGTCCACTCGGTAATCCATCGCTGGATTCCCAAATCCAAGAGCCGATGAGTTTGTCGGCCACCCATGACTCGCCGCAAGTCGATGAAGCTGATGACCACATCGTAGCGCTTTTCACTCGCTTAGGCTCATCTGGAAGTTGGTGGTCCATCATCGGAGTTGTTGCCGTCGCTGTGTTGCTTCAGCCATTTTTTCTGTGAGGACTTTATTTTCCACTTGCCTTGCGGCCTGGCACTACAAAAGTTTCGGTTTTCTTCCTCGGCCGAACTGCCAATACGCATCGGAGTCCAACGCTTTGCGTCGTTCAGCTTCTTATATCGCTTTACGAGGTGTTGTAAAGCTGACTCTGCATCGATGCTCAAAAGGGGTTGGACAACGCTTGGGTTTTTCGGGGCACGAGTTGGAGTTTGCTTTGGTTGAAGCGGTCTAGGCGCCGAACCAGCCAGTTTAACGGGTGAGACTGCCACTAGTGGCCTCTTCAACTTCACTTCATCCTTGTCCGAGCTCATTATTTCCACGTTGACACTTGGTTGCTTCCGTCTGCGATGATGTGACGACGTTTGTGAGACCGAGCGCTGTGCCTAGCTTTCTTTATTCTATTTTTCAGCTCAATTTTTTTCGTTTGCTTTGGAGATTTTTTGCGACCGTGCCAGTTTATTTTTTCCAGAAAAGGTCACCACGAGTAGAACGTCGATCGCTGTTTGCATTGTCGTGTTTCTTGTGCTTGGTGGGAAAGCAACGACAAGCTGGAATCCCACTGATCCGAGTTGGTCGAGGATTCTTTGATAGGAAATCCGTGCACAAACAACACTGACACTCGTGATGATTCCATGCTTTACCAAAAGTTTACACGCCTCTGCCGAGTCTCAAGGTGAAGGTCATCCTGGATGAGTACGTCGGGCTGGCAGGACCGAGATGAGGTGTCTCAATGCCACGAACAAATTTTGTCTGACCCCCAATAAGATTTGGCATTAACCAACACCGTGGCAACAATTAAAAACTAATAGACGACGTGTACAGCTGCACTACGACGAACGTCTCAATTGTCACTGGTTCAGTTGCTTCTGGAAGGCAACGGCAAAGTCCTCGAAGCTGACGACTCCCTGACCACTGCGGTCCTTCTCGGTTATCCATCGCTGGATTTCCATGTCCGAGAGCCGATGAGTTTGTCCAGTCATTTGCTTGTCCATGGCTCGCCGCAAGTCGATGAAGCTGATGGCCCCATCGCCATCCACGTCATATTTGCCGAAAATCACTCGCAGCGCTTCGTTTGGCGATGGCACAGTGGGTTCGTGTCGATTTTTGACTGTTTTACGAGCAAATTTCGTTCTCTGAGGCTTTTGACGAGGCCGATCTCGACTGGAATCTGACAACCCCCCATCGGAACTATTGGCATCACTACGTTTGCTCTCGTTTTCCTTTTTGTTAGCCGATTTCTTCTTCGGAAGTTTTCGTTTTGCACTTGCTACACTTCGATATTTTCGATCTCCCTCCTCGGACGAACTGTTTTTTGGGAACGGTGAATAAGCATCAGAGTCCAAGGCTTCGTCATGCGCTCCTTGTTTTGGCTCCTTTCTAGCAGCTTTCGTAGATCGCTTTACGAGGTGTAAAGCTGACTCTGCATCGATGCTCAAAAGAGTTTGGATAACGCTTCGATTTTTCTTGGTGGCGTTGAAACGAGTTGCAGTTTGCTTTGCCGAATCAGCCAGTTTAACGGGTGAGACTGCCACTAGTGGCCTCTTCAGCTTCACTTCATCCTCGCCCGAGCTCATTATTTCCACTTTGAGACTTGGTTTCTTCCGTCTGCGATGGTGTGACGTCGTCTCCGAGACCGTTTGGGTAACAGCTTTCTTCGATCTACGATTGGGTTCAAATGCTTTCGTTGATTTTGTTTCGACTGTCCCACAACCGTGCCAGTCTTTCCAGAACAGATCAACACGAGTAAAAAGTTTGTCAGGTTTGGTTTCTTGTGCTTGGTGGAAGGAAACGACCCAAGCTGGAACTCCCACGGATTCGAGTTGGTCGAGGAATATCCGACTGGGACTTTGTGATGAGAAATCCACGCACAAATAGCACACCACCTGCATGACACGCTTGCACACAGCAGCGACGTGCTTTCGGGAGATACTACTGGAATCTTTGCTTTTTCGCAAATATGCGGCCTCCTTCGTGATGACTTGATGGTGGACCAAAAGTTTACACGCCTCGGTGAAAAGCATCTGAGTGTTTGCACTCTTTTCACATCGAGAAGCGGCGAAGACGAGCACTTCCAGAAACATCACAGCTTCTAATCTTTGATTGAGACTGGCAGTCTGGTTTTCGCTAGAACGAGTAGTCAGATCCAGGCTAAGGAGTCGTGAAAATACCGCAGTGTCCAAGAAATCCATGTCGAGGATGCGAGATGTGACGATGCGACTGTCGAAATAGAGCAGCATCGACCACAGCTGTTGCTTCTCTTTGATGGTTAAGACTGTACTCCATTCACCAGTTTCACAAGAATTCATTGCGAGTAAATTGAGTATTCTTCGGATATCCACACAAGTCTTGATAAAGGCAAATGCCACTTCGTCATACTTCCTCGACTGCACAGTGTTGGTCAGTAATGTCACGGAATGCTCAATCAGCACGTCAACTGTGTTTCCAGTACGTCTCACCCCATTCGGCAGGTTTATGATCCAGCGAACCAATTCATGAAGAACATTTGCAGATTCGTCACTGTCTTGTGAGCTAAATGTTGTGAGTTCAACGATATCTTCTATCGAAACCTCTGGATGGCAAATGATCGAGTGTAGGAGTGAAAGCCCTACTATTACCACCTCACCTTGCGCTCGTGAGAGCTTTACGCCTTTATCAGCGGCAATCGCATTGGAAGATGAATGTATTACCACATTCCCCCACGCAGTTTCCATCCAACCCCAAGTTTCTTTACATATCGGTGCAAATACACTAACACGAACTTTCGCCGATGTAGCAGCGTGACGTGAGAAGATTGCTTTGACGTACACAATCACTTGCACTTGTTCATTGATAGTTCCATTCATCTGCGTGATATCCCTCGCCAGATCGATCGCATGGCTCACCTTCCCGTAGTCGGTACTGCAAACAAGATCACGTTGGAAAGCCGAGTCAAGAACTGCCATCGAGGAATCTACAGCCTCTTCACGAAATGTCCGTGATAGCAATAGTGTTTTCATCAAACCTACCGCTCGATTACTCCCAACAAGAACGATCTCCTCTAGAATCAAGCGAAATGGCGAGACATTGCGTCTTGTAGTATCCGAAGTAAAAACACTCCACTTGCTGGAAGTCTCCTGAACTAATCGTTTGGCTTTATGAAAAACCTGATTCATCATGTTAAAGTCTTTCACTTTCACAAAAGGCAGTGAATTTGCTTTGCAGTGTGCAATTATCAGGTGATCAATGCCCGCCACTCCCCAGAATTGCGTCGCGTTATCACCTCCATGAAGACAATTCACCAGCCACGATATTCCTACGCAAAGGATAGCAACAAGTGGGTGTTGGCTTCTCGATGCACTTGACGCGCCACTTTCTCCTAACACTTTGAGTGCTTTGGCTGTTTTGTCTAACACGCGCTTCACCTCAAATACCACACTTTGAGAACACATATCCATGGCAAAATCTCGCTCTGAGCAGGAATACGTGTAAGGAATTTGCGTAGCTGAATTATCATTTGGATTTCGTAAGGGGTCGAAGCGGAATATGCGTGTATTGCACTCGAGCAACGACAAAGCGCCTAAAACAATTTTCTCGTCGCTGTCACGAAGAAGAGTACAGAGAAGTCGATCGAATCGCAAGTCTTTCCAAACATTTGCTACCAATGGACGAACAAAAACCATGGGAAAACATCGTTTACGGTCGAAAAATACTGGACCGAAGAACTGCTGAAGAGCTGTCAACCGAAATTTCGGTACACTGACACCACTCGTAAGTTTAAACTCGATCTCTTTCGTTTCGTAGACGCACCGCAGATAGTTGCCAGTCATCGGAGCTTCATCAGTGTATCCATTTTGCATCAGTTCATCTTCTGCCGCACTGCTAGGAGTATGGTGGGGAATTCGAGGATTGTGGTCATTCCACCAAAGATTTATCTCTTCGCTTGAAGCTGACTGCACTCTATCGTACTCGACCACTGTGTAGCCGAACGGAGGTCGTCGAGAATCAAGCCACCGCAGTAGAATAGCGTATTTACTTGACGTCATTTCAATTCCCAGTATGTTTCGGAATAAAGGCTCACTCAGGCGCCAGAGCACTGCGTTTTCTGCTACATCTAGATGAATAAATGCTATTTCGTTGAAATTGTTCTGTGATATGTGACCGTTTGCTACGCTTACCAAACACTTAAGAATTTGCTGAGCGGTGGTCATCAACAGCGAGCTGCTTTGAAACTCGTCAAAGTTCGTACAAGTATTGGTTTCCGCAAGTTCAAACATGTTGGCAAAACTGTGTAGAAGCGTTTCAATCGCCTTTCGCCCTTGATCTCGGCCCCCACTCTTTGAACACTGCGTAAATATCCGCAACGAGATAGCACAAAGCTGGTAAGGAACATGATTTTCGAGGATTTCACCCAGTGTCGTTGTAAATATCTGAAAATCAGGTAAATTGATCTTGCCAAATGTTGATGTTTTCAGCTGGAAAATCCGTTCGAGAAGTATCGTCCAGCTTCCAATCACTCGTTGCAGAGTGTTTTCACTGCACGACTCGTCATCGCACTCCTCAAAACATACGCGAACATCTTGAAGCAATTTTTGAAGACGTCTTTGAAGTTCCACGAGAGTTCTCAAATGTCTCGAAAGTGTTTTAAAGTGCTCTGACTCCTCCGATAAAACTTCAATTCCAGGACGCCCAGCATACACCCAAAGCGACTGTATCCCTGGTCGAGTATTTGCTGGTTGCAACCCCAAAAGCGCAAGCTCACAAAGCTTTTCTAGTTCCTCATTTTCTCGAGCTCCCACCGCACACGCAGCAATTTGAGAAACACTGGAAAAATCAGTCAAAAATTTGACTTTATCGCTCTTACTAGATAGCAAATGAAGGAGTTGGCTCCTCGTTTTACGCAACTTTTCGCCGTCAATGTCTTGCTCAACCAACTTCGCTACATCCACATCAAACTCGCCCTTATCTTCGCTGCTGAAAAATGTATGCAACAATTGGTAGATGAAACATCCAAACACTTGAGCTGTTGCTCGACTAAGTGAAACTTCGTCCTCACTCTCGCCAAAGCGGACAAATTCCCCAACAGATAATGAACATAAACGAAGATCGCTTCCGTCCGGTGAGACTAGGAGCATGTCCATGTCGATACTCTTTCTCAGACTGAATCGTTCACTCTGCGTTGTAAGCAGCATCATTAAGACACGAATACTCCAAGACCAAAGAAGTGGTTTCCAATAGTCGATTGAAAAGGTGGACGATCGCATGAAATTTAGACACTCGCTAAGAGAACTCCACCCTTTTAGCGATCCAGCTACAATACAACGAATCTCGTCGCTGTCACCTCCGCATACCATCGACCCATTCGCGGTAGGAAGAATAGGAACGCTCATGAGATCGAGACATGCTGGGAGGAAAAACTCTCGAGCTCGTAGATGCTGCACCTTGCGCAGGAACGTCAGTTCCTGTTTAAAACTGCGGTTTGCTTTCTCTTCATTGTCCATGAAAAGATAAAGAACTGATAACGGGACGAACACTTCCCCATCCTCTGATCTTCCACTAGCGTTCATCACGAATCGATCTCGGCAATGAATAGGGTCACAACGATTCTCGAGAGTAATTGATGATAAATTTAGGGAAACACAGGGCAATGGGGTCATCAGGAAACGCTGAAGATGCTGCAGATCCTCAGCTGTAGGTTTCAGAATTTCCAGTTCACCATCTCCAGAAATTTTGGATTGCAGCGTGTTTTGGCTTTGAGCCAGTTGACGAAGCTCATTTTGCCACTTGCGAGCCTTCAGATGCATTGCGTACGATGCCTCGGGAATGTTCTGATCGTTTTCAAGTAACTTCGTCATACTAGTGCTCAAAGCTTCCATTTTAGATTGAAAGAAGCCCGAGAAATTCGTGCAATCCACAATAAATTCCACCGCAATTTGTGGTACAAGAAGCTCATCCATTGCTGATTCAAACGTCAACGATTTATTGTCTATGCACAAAAACCGATGTAGCTGTTGCATGAGACTTGGAAGTGACGACTGGAATCCATGCTCTACACTATGCGTGCTATTTGAGCCGGTGATTGCATTTGCTAGACCAAGATCCACTAACATAGCACCTAGTTCAGCGGTGGTGAAAGTGGTCGATTCCACATGACGCACAAGTAAGCTGAGCCAGTCCCCGGTTAGACCCTTGTCACTGTCAGGTGCTGTCAGCTCCTTCAGTACCGTCTCGACCCAAGCACCAAAACATAAGCAACTGCCTTCCTCACTCCTAATGAACTCGATAAACGATGATATCTCGCGTGACGAAGATATTGAGTCACTGATTGGCACTTGGTTGAATAACTTTAAGAAAAAAGCCTCAACAGGATCAACGCCAACCTGCGAATCGAAAGACATCAGCATGAAAACACTTAAACTCTTCAGAAGTCTGTCGGCGGCGTCATCTGGACGTCCAATTTGTGCGATAATATCTCGGACGTTGTCTTTCATACTCTGTACCAGTTCAGCGCGTCTGTTTTCCATCAATAGCATTCGCTCTCCACGTGAAATATCCCTTCGTATACGCAGCACTCGGTCCGCCTCGAGGCGATAGGAACTCTGTAAAGATAAAGCTCGTCTGGCGTGATCTACTTGATATTGTTCTGGTTCAAACTCCTCGTTTGTTAACCAATTCGTAGCAAATTTCCAAATCTGAAATTCTGCCTGATCTCCAGTACGGGACTTCAGTACTGCCCCAACAACTAGAACGGGGGAAGTATCTTGCACCCTCTCAATTGGGTTATCTTGCTTTAGATGCTGCGGTTGAGTGAGTTCGACTTGCTCGCCGTCTCCATGTCTATAGAATATTTGCAGTTGAATATCAACATTTTTCTGATACGAAGCAGCAAACTTTATCATTTCATCACGAGTTTTCCATAACATTCCATGGTTTTCAAGGTCTTTGAAAAACTCTTGGACGGCCTTCTGAGCAAAAATTCCATTGCGAGAATGATGTAGCGCAATGAATAATACTCGAATAATCTGGTTTTTCTGGAGCGTCACTCGTCTTGCTTGGTTGTGCTCGACTCCACTAACAGGAGCCAAGAACTTGTCAAACTCGAACGCAGGGTCCTCCAGTGTCACCAGTCTCACGTCAAATTTGTCAGATACTGCCAAACGAATTATTTCACCATCGTCAAACAAATACAGAGCGAATCTCAGTGGAGGAGGATTAAACTGCTGCAATACCTCAACTTCCCACCGATCAATTTCGATGGTATCTCCAGCTATCATAATCGACTTGCATTCTTCTCGAAGAGTTTGGCAACAAATTGACTGTAGTTCCTCACTGCGTAGACGAATTTTAAGACACACCAAAGGTGAAATAGGTGAGGACTGATCACTGGTGGTAGACCAGACAAGAATCGAACCGTCTCGAGACGCCACAAAGAGCAGATCAGCACGTACATCGAGATGGACAACGGTCGATACCTTTACATTTCCAAAGCTGAAAGCTCGTTTCTTCTCCAAGGCCTTGACTGATTTTGTTCCCTGTGGTAGGATCCACATTCCAGCGTGTCGATACGATTTCGCTGTGGTCGTAGCGTACAGTTGCGTTTGAATTTCTCCAGAGGGCAAATGTTTTTCCACCACTTGGAATAATGCCTGAAAGTTGCCCACCTGAGTCACTTGCAAGTTGAAATGACACAGAATTTCTCCTGTTCCAGCGCACGCAACCCAAAGAATAGTCTCTGACCCCGTCAGAAATACAATCTTGGATCCGTCCTTAGTTACTTTAAATTGTTTCACAACACCACTAGAAGAGCCACAGTCACTTTTCTTCGTGTGGCCACGTTTGGAACCTTTGCCTGGAATTGTAGACAGCTCCACCTTGACATGCTCTACTGCCACCTGACGAATAGGACACACAAAATTGTTTGCCAAGCGGAAAAAGCGGAAAGTTTCACTACCGGACTCCTGCAAAATTGATGAATTCACACACAGAACGGAATCCCACGCACAAAAGCGAACTAGAGCACCAGAGGCTCCTGTCGAGCGTTTGAACTGGCGAATCCGCGACGACGATCGCTGTACTTCTGGAGATTTCAAAGACGATGAACCCGTTTGATTGGCGTCCATGCAAGCTTGCATATAACTTTTGCTAGTTGACTCCTCCTCAGATCGTTCCTTCTTCCCTTTAGAGAAAGATTTCTTTGTTGAAAACAGCACTATTGTTTTAGATTCCTGTTTTGTCAAAAACAAATAGTAAGTCGATGCAAATTAAAGAATTGAATCGTTAGGCTTCAAACGCACCAGTACAAAACTGTTACTCGAGAGGTTCCACACTTCCACGCAGCCATCAAAGTAGAGAACCAGCACTCGTGATGTGTGTATCCCGGATACAAGCTCAGCAACTTCTCCACTACCAGACACACGCTTCCCTTCCACGAGAGCGTCTCCAGTGTCCAGTGAAGGAAACATCTCGGGTGTCATCAAACGTTTGTTGTATCTCACAAAATACACGATTTCAGGCCACATGAGTAGACCAGAACGCTGGCTGTCTACAAAGGCTCTTTCCAAGTCTTGACACACGGTAAGGGTTAGCTCAACCCCTTCCGTATTCTCTTGCGGGTCATCCGATACAACACGAGTGTGATCTTGAACGTCCTTTTGAACCCGACGCAGCAACTCAAACGCTTGAACAGATTTATATCCGGTAGTTAAACTCGTTGCTGCTTGGAGTAGAAGCTGAAAATGCTTTCTCAAATAGGTAAACGGAAGTTGTAGTTTGGCTTCGTTTTCCTCGTCACAATTTAGCAAAACAGAACGTTTTGGAAGTTGAAAAAAGGCGCGAAATTCTTCATAGGTCACCTGAAAGTCGTCGCTCTTTGAGCTAAATAGCTGGTCCTCCTCAATCTCTTGTGGCAGCATCAAGGAAAGATATGCGTTCCGATGAACAACCTGCTTGACATCACGTAGACGCACTTTTTTGTTGGATATTCCTGCTTGAAGAAGAATTCCCTCCCAATACGCTTGTAATTTACGGTCTGACAGTTGATCCTTGATAATTGACACCCCTGGCGAGTCAGAGTCACTGTTCGAAGCTGCAATGTATCGCATCGACGGCCCAACGCACAAATTTGACGAAGTTAATGACACAATTTGAATAGGTTCGAACGAAGTCACGAGCGTAGTCACCAAGTTCGTGACCGGAAGCTCCTTCGAGCAGCTCTCCATAGTCATTGGTGATTTCCCCACAGCTTTCGCCACAACATTGATAATGATTTCTCGTGCAAACGTCTGATTTTTTACAAAAATCAAGCCAATTACACATATTTATCAGTGGAAACTTAGAACCCAATTATTAAAGGACGAACTCACCTGCGTATCCGATATTTCGAGGCATTTCGTGAGCTCTACTGATGATAACAAAACAGTCGACACCAGTTCCTTCGCCGGATGGAAAAATCGTAGCGGAATTCCGAGACGAAGTTTCGTTAAACCTTGAGTGTGTTCGTCACTGGAGGCCTCGACCACCATTCGCTCCTCGTGCAAGTCTGGAATTCCAGCTCCGATACGCATATACGCTCCTCGAAGCACAAACTGACCCCTTTGAACTACAATAGTATCAGCTCCGGCTGAAGCATTTGCGGCCAAAACCATCGAGTGGCCATTCTACAACATAAATTCCAGGGAAATATGGTTAGGACGTGAAAAAATGAATAATTATCAGGTAGAAGGAACATTTACTATACGGCTGGCGGTGGTTTGTTCGGTGCCCTCCGTTGCACCTGTTTCCTGTTCATTGATGATCGATTGTGCTCCATAATTGCTGCTTTGCGTGGTAGAGTACTACCAGCAGAGCGTTGACGAGTGAACGTTCTGGTCGCATTACCACGAGACTTCACCTCATCATGAGGAACATCCGCCAGTATCTCCTGTTCGATTGGATCTTCTAACGTCCTTGCCGAGTGTGGTCGCTGTTTCAGAGGAACAGGATTTGTTTTTATTTTCCGTGCAGTAACTGGGCCTCGATGAGTTGTTTTAGCGTTTTGTTGGCGGGTTTTAGGTGCTTGTAGCATTTTTTTCTTCTGTTCCAAGTGTTCTCTCGTTCCGAAAGCTGGTTTAGCGACAACGTTTCCCTCCTTTGGTTGGCTTCGACTGCTTTGACTCAATGTTTGGGGTTCAATAGTTGAGTCGTTGGTGGTTAATCGCAGATGTAGTAAAGCCAAACCAACCTCAAGTTCCAGTCGTCGTGCCCACATTACATCCAGAGAAGTGTCCAGAGGAATAGCCAACGTACCAGAATCGGTCTCTCGAAAGCCAATGGAAAGCAGAAGCTCCAATCCTCCCTGCACACAATTAACGATATTTGTGAACGTATTGGTGGCAGTATTGATCTCTCGATAACGGGGATTCTCCGGTTGGTTTTCGATATTCATCAGACATTTCACAGCCAATTGAACGACTCGCGCCCAGTTCTCTGAACAGCGTTCCGCCGTTGAAATGGCTCTCGATACGGCACTAACATCACTCACAGAAGGGTTCTTTATTCCACGATAATGCCCTGCCAACATCGCCGCAATAGTTTGAATTCTAGAAATCGTAACCGTATCTAGAGACGTGGGTAGTTCAGATACACTTTTTGAGGTTTTGAAGCGCACTCGTTGCGGTTGAAGCTCATAGTTTCTGATGTTTTCGTCGTCTGGATGCGAAGATTCTCGAAATCCAACAAGACGTAGCAATTCTCGACCAGCTGTGAAGCGGAGAAGCTTGGTTCCCACTGGTTCTTTATCGCTTATTGACCACAACAAGGAGTTCCCAGGCTCCTGGATAATACAGAAAAGGTGGTTTAGAAAACCTTCCAGCACAGTTGCAGCTACGGCACAGCTCGTTTGCAATCGCAAACCTCCTACAGCTAAGGAGGTGGCTTCACACAGAGTTGGATCAGTATTATCTTCTAAAAGAGAGGCGACTTGTTCACCATTTTTGTCAGTTTTAAGTTCGTATGGATGATCCAGCAGAGGTCCTAGAGCTGCCACGAAGTCGTGAATATCCACCTTTCCATCCTTTCCAATGTCGAAAGCTTCAAATCTAGACCAAGCTGGAATCGAGGATGGGGATCCAAACACGCGTGAAAAGTCCGCTTCAAGTAGAAACACCTTTTGATCGACATCCATGGCTTTGAATACATCGCGCATCATGTCGATCTGGCGTCTTTGAATCGACGTCTTGTTGAATGTCTCGATAGCGTTCGTCCCGTAAGGATACATCTTCACAATAGCGGCATCTCGTGCTTCGGTACTAGCTTGAAATTGTCCATCCGTACTATTTTTCTTTACATTATTTTGAGATTGAGAAAACTGGCCAACGATATCGTGAAGATAGCGCATCTCGTCTTCTAGAAGACTGTCAATCTCCTGCTTCCGACGCCACAAAAACCACTCCATCTGACTGCTGACACTGGAAAACGCAAAATTCGACAAACTAGCAGATAATTGTGTATCTTGGCCAGATTTTTTGGTTATCGGTCCTGTCATACCCGTTCCTCTAAGAGTGTAGACATTGCCATGTGAAGTTTGCACGAGATCGAACCCAATGGACTCCATCAGTTCCGTAGCGTAGGGCAAATATCCGATTTGTCGTTGAAACGTGCGGTTAGCTTCTCGAATTCTCCAACATCTCGAATCTTTTGGATTTTTCAGGATATTTTCAATATACGAGGACAAGTTCTTTAACGTCATCTGACACTCCTCCAGTGCAAAGTGGCTGCCTTCACGTTCACACGCTTTAGATATTCTCTCCAGAATAGAGCTGAGACTTTCCACACCGTCGAAAAGTGACAATTCGCCGTCCAGTTGGACACATTTCTCCCGTAACGAGTCCAGTGCGGATTTTTCAAGTGCACTGACGCGTTTTCCTTCGGAATCCCGTGCACCTCGCAACTCATAGTGCGTTTTCTGGTGTTCCACGAAACCTACAGCCTCTAAGAGACTCGTTGCGCCATCAAAACGCCCAATCTTCTGCTGGAAAGCGGCATTATCTACTCGAATTCTCCAATAATCTGCATTATTCGGGAATCGCAAGATCTTGACGCAAATATTCCGGACTATCCCGACAATCCGACGTACATCTGCCAAATCTACACGCATTCTCATCTTCTCGACGACGTTTCGGATAGTAGGCGCAGACGTCAATTCATCGATAATGAAGCCACAACTCCCGTAAATTTCCACTAACGAGACCGCACCAGATCGTTTACGAAGTGTAGTCAAAGCCGGTTCCAACTGCGACGGATCAGGTACCACTTTAGCGGCAAAAACAGATAACTGCGAGGTTTCCAGTAACAATTCTTCCTGTGAATTTCCCCCACCCGTATTCGTACTAAGCAACGACTCGAAAGCTTCTCGAAATCTCAGAATAAAGTCCACTTGAGCTGGAGTTCTCCCCACACAAAGACGACGTACGAGATCTCCGTGACGTTTGCAGACAATGTCACCATTCGAGAACAAACAAGACGCAACGAACGCGATGGGTCTCAACTCAACTGCACCACTATAACGTGAAAGAGTCGAATTTTCGGATCCGTAAAGTTGGTAGTAGCAACATAAAAATTCTGGAAGTAGCAGCGTGTGATGGGGAAATAACTGCTGCTGTTGTAAATACACGTCCAGGGGTTTATTGGGTATCGCCTGTCGAGCCACTTGCTCGAAGATTAGCGAGAGTTCGGACACTCGAATGCGCGATGGGATCATGTGAGGCAACGCGTGATCGTGAAAATTCCGCTGGAGCGTCTGAAAAAGTCGATATCCTAATTTCTGCTGCCATATTTCCAGTTGTCGTTTGTTCTCGTGATACGAAGCGAATCTTCCTTCCAATACAGTAGCGACACTTTGCTCCATTCGTAGTTTTCCGAGTCGACATTTAGCGTAGGCGAACGCCAACATTAGGGTTTTGAACTTGAAATGGCGGTGGATACGGAGATCGTCGTGGGTTGCGAACCATTCGCTCAGGATGTGGCTGACGGAGTGGCTGTCGTCGTTGATTCGGCTTTCTTTGGTGGGTCTGGAGGCTGAAATGAGGTTTTCCACGAGAGCGATTATCCGACTTCGGGAGATTTTACCAGAGTTTTTGACGTCGTTCTCCTTAAACATTCGCTTGTAGTTTTGCAGAGAACTTGAATCAAAGAGTCTTTTTAGCACCTGCAGTCGATATGAGGATATGAGATAAACGGTAAGACTGATGTAATTACCAAGCGACTGTACCTTGTCCACCTCGTTCCTCTTACTTGACTTGTACGCCTCTGATCCACTTTCGGTACTGGAGGAAGAGGAATCGGAGCTGGAGCTGTCGTCTTCTCCACGAAGTAGCTGCAACTTGGGCTTCTTCTTTAAAAAACCTTCTTCAAAAAGCTAGTTTGAAAGCAACATCAAGCAAATGTTAGCATATAAACAAGACGAACTAAATAGTGTTAATCTCAAACCGTCATAGCAAGCTGCTCCAGAAGAAACAGAGATTCCGTGCCGATCCCGCTGCTCAAAAAACAACAAGACTTGCTGTTAACAAAAATCGTTGCAAGAAAAGCATGAACGGAATGCAATTGTACCCTCTAAACTCTCGCTTTCGTTTCCTGCGTGGCGCGTCACTCTTTCCCGAACTTCCGTCTGAGTCCGAGTGAGTGTTCTTCTTCTTACTCGGCTTCAGTGCTTCTGACGGTACGTCTTCTTCCACTACCCCATCGCTGTATCGAATCTTCACAACCAGCATCATGAAATTAACGAAGCGAAAAACACTAGAACGATTTTAGAGAATAACGTACCGTGTAAGTTCCGTCAGCGTTTTTCTCGAGCACCATAGCCTTTGTCCACTTTTCAGTCATCCGCGGCTTGGAAAGTTTACTCGAACGTCGCCAACTTGACAAAACGCGTTCATGGCGACGGAAAATCGGTCCTTCTTTGGTCTTCACAACTTTTTTACTCGGTGGTTCATCGTCGGAACCCTCCGAATCGGAGCACTCTACCAGAAGTTTCCTCGCTACCCGTTTGGACGTCTCACCGTGATCGTATTGAACGTCGCAGCTTCCATCGGAATGCACCTTACGAACGATTCCAATTCGTCGAGACTTTGAATCCTCCGCTTTCCGATACGTGACTCTAGCTCCTTTTTTAATTGGAGCTTGCGTCTCATGGTCAGATCCCGGAGACTCCGACGATGAATGCTTTTTCGACTTTTTCGATTTGGATTTAGGAGGTTCTTGATCCGAATTCGACGACTTAGACTTGGTCCTCTTCTTTGGGTCCTTAGTTTTGTCACCACTTTCTTGATTGTCACCAACCGTTTTAATATCTTCAACTTGTACGTGTCCTTCCGAGGCCCCGACGTCGTATTCAATGTCAAACGTGCCATCCGACCTCACCCGTACAATTTTTCCTCGATGAAACTTGCCTTTTTGCTTGAAATTGGCTTCCACAACGTCTCCGACTTTAATCACCGCACTCTTCCTGCTCTTCTTGGTCTTATCGTCTGAATCCGAGTCGCCGAAGATATCGTCCTTGTCTAAACTCGCTTTTGCCTCGATTTTCTTCGGTTTACTATCAGGAATTAACTCGATCGCTGAGCTTTTCACCCGTAACTCAGTGTCGCCATCGTCGTATTCAATGTCATAAGTGCCGTCCATTCTGACTTTGAGAATTTTACCAGGGAATCTCTTCAATCCTCCTTTGTATCTCGCATTTACCTTATCACCAACTGTAAAGCTTTCAGGTTTCTTGTCTTGTGATGATAATTCTTCTTCAGCTTCTATGTGGGAGCTTTCAACGTGCATCTCGGTATCTCCGTCATCGTATTTTATATCGTACGTGCCGTCCGATCTCACGCGGGTGATTTTACCAGAGAAGAGCTTTGTTCCCTTCTTGTATCGAGCCTTAACCACGTCTCCAACCTCAAAGCGTTTCATTTTACTTACCGGTTTTGTAGCAGTCTCAGACTCAGTACTTACAATGAGAGACGCGTCCACGTGAGTTTCCGAGTCTCCGTCATCGTATTCAATGTCGTAGGTCCCATCCGATCGAATCCGCGCAATTTTACCGGGGAAATACTTGGTTCCCATCTTGTACTTTGCCTTGACAGCGTCCCCAATGGAAAATCCGTTTTTCTTTTTTGGTAAGTTATCCTCTTTCGATTTCGATCTGATGCGAGATCGAGGCACGCGTCGTTCGGAGTCTCCGTCATTAAACGTGATATCGTATGTGCCATCGGAATGTATGCGAGATATTTTACCAGGAAACATCTTGACTCCATTCTTGTAGCTCGCTTTTACTGAATCTCCCACCCTCAGCGTGCTAGAACTCTTTGATTCGGGCTCTCGTTCCTCTATTTCAATGTCCTTAGCCGCAACATTCTTCTCCTTATCGCCGTCTTCGTATCGGATATCGTACGTGCCGTCACGATGTACTGCTGCAATCTCCCCACTAATCATCTTGCTCCCCTTGTTATACCGAGCACGCACTTTATCCCCAACCTTTAGACTCTTCTTACTCTTTAACGAACCGGATTTTACGTCGTCGTCGCTCTTTTTGCCCTCGGGAACTTCGATCATTTCGATATCAACTCGCATTTCGACGTCTCCGTCGTCGTATTCGATATCGTACGTTCCATCACTGCGTACTCGGGTAACTTTACCATCGAAGAGTTTCTTGCCTTTCTTGTACCGAGCATTTACACTATCGCCGACCTTTAAAGTATTTTTCTTTGGCTTCTCATCGCGAGGATCGGATTCTTCAGATTGAATTAAATTCGCTGGAACATGAGAGTCTTTATCTCCATCGTCAAATGCGACGTCGTACGTTCCATCGCTACGTACACGAGAGATTTTACCTCGAAATAGTTTGTTACCTCGTTGGAACGGGGCTTTCACAACGTCTCCAACTTCAAAATTTCTCTTCTTCTTGGATTTATCTTCATCGTCATCTCGTTGGATTAAATCCGCCTCAACACGCTCCTCAACATCGCCGTCTTCGTACTTGATATCAAACGTTCCATCCATGCGCGCACGGGTGATCTTTCCAGAGAAAAACTTTGCTCCACGCTTATACTTCGCCTTCACAGAGTCGCCTACACGCAGTGGCTCCTTCAAACTCTTAGATTTCGGACTATCTGAAGAGTTTGTGGATGTTAGCTTCTCTTTGTCGTCTTCGGCATCTTGAATCAGGCTCGAATCCACGCGAAGTTCTGAGTCGCCGTCGTCATATTTGATATCGTACGTTCCGTTCATGTGAAGTTTAGCGATTTTGCCGGGGAACAACCGCTTCCCTTTTCCATAATAGGCCTTCACGCGATCACCAACGATCCACTTTTTCTTCTTTGTTGTGGTCTTAGGCTTCTTGTCTTCATCGGAATCTGCAAACAGATCTTCTTCGTCGTCTACTTCGATCTGAGCTGCTTCCACGCGAGTCTCGATCTCGCCGTCGTCGTAGTCAATATCGTAGGTTCCGTCGGAGCGTACGCGAGTGATTTTACCGGGGAACAACCGCTTCCCCTTCTTATAGTGCGCCTTCACCTTCTTCCCAACTGTAAGAGGCTTCGAACGAGAAGACGTCTTAACGGGTTTTATATCCTCGTCCCTGCCATCTTTCACGTTCGTGGCTTCGATATGCTCCGCCTTCACTCTCTTCTCCTCGTCTCCATCTTCGTATAAAACATCGTACGTTCCATCGCTGTGTACGCGTTTAATCTTCCCTGGAAACAGCTTCTTGCCTCCGTTATACCGTGCTTTAACACTCTGATCCACGCGGAATCCACTCTTCCTCATTATTGGAGCTTCATCGCTTTCACGTTTCCCTTCCGAGTTCGGTTCAATCAGATCTCTAGCCACTCGCGTCTCGACATCCCCATCGTCATATTTGATGTCGTACGTGCCATCCGAACGCACTCTTGTGATTTTCCCACTGAAAAGCTTGGAACCTTTCTGGTATCTCGCCTTCACCATGTCCCCCACTGTCAAATTCTCGAGTTTCTTGTCATTTTTCAGCACAAATTCGACATCTGCCGGTGCCATTTTCTTCTCAATATCACCGTCGGAATACTCAACGTCGTACGTTCCGTCTCGATTTACTCTGAGGATTTTACCGGGGAACCATCGACTGCCTCCGTTGCATCTCGCTCGAACCGAATCGCCAATTTCCAACGTTGTTTTGACCTTATCGGGACTTTTAACCGGCATCGACGCGAGTTTCGTGGGTTTTACCGGTGATTCACCAAGTCGAATGGGGGTCTTGTTCCCCTTGGTGTCGCTCATGTCCTTGGCCTCTTCAACGTCTTCCAACGGCACATTTTTCTTAAGTGTGCCGTTGTTAAGTTTAATAACGCACGTGTTGGACGACGCTCGGATCTGGATCAACACGCCAATGTCCTCCGAGCCCACAATGCCCACCAACATGCCCGTCTTGAGCGTCATGATGAACCGACGGCGCGATCTTGCAAGACGTTTAGAGGTAGTCGCCGTTAAATCGACCGCATACAGATCCGTTACGACATTGACCACTATTCCTGGCCTTCATTCTGGTGCCTGGTAGACTGTCGATTCTAGCCCCATGCCATCGCTGAGAGCTATCAAACCGATGGACCCTCTCAGTGCTTCGGTAGGCGCAGTGCCTCAAGTTCCTCGACAGAAAACTGCAGTCGACCGCACCAGCTCCACGTTGGACAAGTTGCAGACAGTTCGAGGCGGTCTTATGAATTCCACGTCGTTTTCAGGCTTCACAACGCGTCGACTGCAGTCGCAGGTCGTTCCGGAGAGTCCAGCGGATAAACGAGCACGAGAGAGCTCCGTATCGAGAGCCACAGCTGTGAATGAGTTCATTCTGTTCCTTAAAATCATGGACGAAGTGGCCATCCACCACATCACGCTCTACTTTATCAACATCAACACTCTGGCCGTGATCCTCAAGATGGAGCAGTCGTTCGCCAAATACTACGCCAGTTCACAGCGTAAATTGTATCTACGCGGTCTGCTGACGCTTATCGGCTTCATGATATCGACGTTCGTGTACGACTACATTGTGCTCTGGGAAGACTACAGCGTCGGCACGAATGCCACTGCAGACGGCGTGGTGAGCACGAAAGTGCCGAAATTCACGGTAGTTGTGGTGTTAAAACTCGCAGTTGTGCTGCCTTTACTGTTTTTAACGTTTTTTCGAGCGAGAAAACACCCTTATCACGAAGACTTTAAGCTCACGTGGATCTGCATCTTCGTGGTCGCGTGCTATCCGGTTGTATACAACAAGATCACTAACGACTATGGTGTATCGTGGGTCTGCCTCGTCATCATGTACGTCTACAGCTGCACGCCCATCCGGTTCTTTCCCGTCTCGATATTCTGCTTAGGATATCTGGCAACATACGTCGTTGTTATGCTCGCTTATGTCCCCGGAAGTGCCAATTCCTCTGCGTCCTCTAGCCGACAAGAAATCGCAAACGAGACGCTGTATGCTTGTCTGTTCTTCTTCTTGATTTTACTACCAAGTCAGCCACGAGAATTTGCTATTCGAGTGAGCTACATGAGTGAACTTATGGTTTTATTACAGCAAGAACAGCTGAAAATGGAGGAAACTCGATCCAAAGCGTTACTTAACAGTATGCTCCCAGAATCGATTGTGGTGCAGCTACAATGTGGACGAGAGCTTATAGCAGATGAATACGCAGAGGCTACAGTTCTCTTCGCTGAAGTATGTGACTTTGACCTCTTCTCGTCCAAGTTACAGCCTCAACAAGTGGTCGAGTTACTTAACATTCTCTTTTACAAATTTGACAAACTGGTGGACGTTCATCACGTACACAAAGTGGAGACTATTGGCGCTGTCTACATGGTAGTCGGTGGATGTCCCGATGTGATTCATAACCACGCAGAACTCGTCGCAAACTTGGCGTTGGATATGATCCGTTGTATTCCAGAAGTTAGTGCGAAAATTGCTCGAAAGAATTGGGGACACATGGTCACGAATCTCAACATCCGTGTGGGGATTAATACTGGAGGGTTAATGGCTGGAGTGGTGGGGATCCGGAACCCTCGCTTCAAGTTGTTCGGAGACACGGTGAACGTTGCTTCACGTATGGAGACGACCAATTTACCTGGACAGATTCAGATCACAGAATCAACACATAACGCTATTTACCACAAGTTCCACACAGCGCTAAGAGGTAAAGTTTTCGTCAAAGGACGAGGAGATATGAACACGTATTTCTTACGTGGCAAGGACGGATACATCGTACCACCAGCTTCAGTTGTGACGAGAGAACACGAGGTGGTAGCGGAGACTGCAGCTTCAAGTCCGACATCGGGAAGACGACGCACTAGTCGCATGCCTGGAGCTAACATCAACGCCATCCCTGAAGACAACAAGACTGATGCTCCGAAATCCAATCCAAGCGAGGAAAATCTAGCCCCTTTACCGACGATCTCGAAGACTCCGAACGCTCGTCAACCGCGACGTGCAAGTCGCTTGGGAGCACTCGACGCCTCGAATAAACAGAAAACCATCGCGGATTTATTGGCATTAGCCCCGGCATCTGGACGAAAACACTCCATCATGCAGCTACCTGAGGGAACCAAACTTCCCCCAATTCCTCAATCCAGTAGAGAAGACACTGCTCCTTCCCAATCTCTACTTGCTTTAGCTGACCAGCCTCCGTCACCGTCGGCACCTTCACGTCTAGCTCAGCGACGAGGAACCGTGAGTGCACTTAGAGGCCACAGTTTGAGTCAAATCGCTACGGTCCGTAGATCGCTCTTCCGAGAAAATATCTTTGATATTGTGGAAGATATCGACGCGAACGGAGATCCTGGAAACGACGAAAACTTCGTCTTCAGCGCCACGATCATGACGTTACCCAAAGGTTTGACGCGAACAGAAGTGCTGTTCCGAGTGCACGGCAATCGCTCAGGCTTTCGTAGTCTCACGAAAGAGGCATACGAGTTCGAAGAGAGTTACCGCGTGGAAAATCGCGCTCGCTGGCTGCGATTCCTTCGCTTGTCGGTGGCTGTTTTCCTGGTTCTTAAACCGTTTTTGACGCTGTACCAGACGATCCGCTTGTCGACTATCCGCTCATTCGGCGAAAGCCAACTCATTTTCTTTCTCAATTTCTGCATCATGTACCCGGTTATGGTGGCCTTCCTACTGCAATCTTTCTCCCCAAATTTCAGCCATTGGGAACAGGTCGCGTCGGTGGTTGTCATCTCGGTCGTCGCCGTGATATTGTGCACTGAAAGTCTCCTTACCAACTCTCTGGGCCACGCTTATATGAGTGCTCTAGCGTTGTACCAGTGCTACTTCGCCAACGTGTCGTTCCTGCTCCGCGTCATCAATGGATTTGAGATTTTGGCGCTGTATTTACTCGCCAACCTCCTGATCGCACCGTACCTTGGCTGGGAAATCAACGCCACGCAGCTCCGGGTGTTAAGAAATGCTCTCTACATTTTCATGTTCTTCGCGAGTCAGGCGTGGGTAGTTTTCAACTCGGAGTTTAAACAACGTATCAACCATTATCGCGACATTACGCTCAATTCTCAGAAGCAGAAACTGGTCGAAGAAGAGGCGCGAATCACCAAATTGCTGCTGAATTTACTACCGGAGACCATCGTACATAAGCTCAAGGAGGACCCACAAACCACCATCGCAGATTTCTTCGACAACGTGACTGTACTATTCACCGATATGGTGAATTTTACGGCTTATTCGTCCAAAGTTTCGGCTATGGAGCTCGTGCAGTTCCTCAACGACATGTATACGCGCTTCGATACGATCGCCGAGCGTGAGGTGCTGTACAAAGTGGAAATCATCGGAGACGCCTACTTCGTGGTGGGTGGCTGTCCCATAGTGAATACCAATAACGCGTTGGCTGTAGTGACTGCTGCCACCGACATGTTCGCAGCGCTGCCACTACTACGACGTAACTGTGGGGTTCCAGATCTGAATATCCGGATCGGAGTGCACTCGGGTCCAGTGTTGGCTGGAGTTGTGGGTAGTAAGGATCCTCGCTACCACCTTTTCGGTGATACTGTGAGTATTGCACATTTCCTCGAGAGCAGCGGCGTACCCGGTCGCATTCACATTAGCGAGAGCACGTGGGCTAGTATGAACAAGGAGACACCCGGCCACGGATTCAAAGTCGAGTACCACACGCTGCTCTCCGTCAACGGCAGCTCCAAGAAACTCCGCACGTATTTTGTGCTCTGAGCGACGTACGAGATGATATTTAAACCTGCGTGTTCTGTACCAGTAGTAGTAAACTGAGGTATAATAGACTTGACTTGCTCACATCGCAGATACGTACCAGCAGACCAAATGATGTGACCCCCCCCCCCCCGCCGCCTCATTCTTGCGTGGCTTGGCCTGCTTTCGACGTTGTCAAGGTCGACAGAGCTGGTTATCAGATACTTAAATATGGCGTTGGCTAAGCTCGGTTCTGTATTATACCCCATGCAAGCAATCAACCATGTAGCGACAGGAAAATCCCGAACTGTTCGGAGCCTACGGAGGCGAAATTACCAGCTCCGTGCAGTGTCGTCGGCTTGGAAACTGCAACAAAACAAGCAAGCAAGGTGAGACCTGACTGACGTGGCACGCCACATACAAACTCCAAGAGTAGCAACAGCATCGGCGTGTCACTACTCTGAAACCTAAACCTAGTATACAGATCCGTACATGTACAAGTATAATTTTACGCGAGAAAAATTGCGTACTTTTTGTAAATCACTTAATTTTTGGGGAAACCTTGTTTTTAGCAAGAGTGAGCGGAGAAACAAAAAAGATGATCTACCTCAGACCAAATGACCAAGGACAGATGATCGGGTCAAACTCGTCCAGATTGTCACCAACTACTTGCCTTTTCATCCGTACCTGAAGTCAATATGTATACAGCCCAAATGCTCGCTAAATTTGACACGGATCTCACAAGTACTTAAGAGCTGAGACGTGTCAGAACTACGCGACATAGTACGTCGGCTTGGCATAAATGTAAGCATACGATTCCTGCAACCTAGACTTGCTCGTGTCTGCAAACCTTGCGGCGCAAAGGCACAAGCCAAATTTCCTGCAACGCCCCATGGCATGTCGTTCGTCTGTCGTCGTTCGTCGACAAACACATCGCCAGGGCATCGTCCGCCCCTCTATCCGGACAGCACACCACTGTATACATTATACATCGCTTCAACCGTATAAAATCCCCCATAATCGAAACGGCATCTTCGCGCACAAGTCTCACAATGAGCTCGGACGCGTCCTCCCCCGCAGCGAAAGACGCAGACGGCAGCACCAGCCCCTTCTCCCTCAACTCACCCCTTAACGTACGCGTGGAGCCCGCAGACGCCCCCAAGACACCGCTGCTGAACGTGCACGAGGAGGCGGAGCATCTGTATCCGGCCGTGATCGAGTGGTCTCGCCCCTGTGAATCCGTAGGCGTCACAGGCAGCTTCAACAAGTGCGTCACTTTGAAATTCTAGTTTTAAATCACTATTTTCTAACGTGATATTTGTGCTCCAGTTGGGGCTCGCAGATCCTCCTCAAGAAGCAGAAGATTACGGACACTGACGCCCCACTCGTCAGCGTCAAACTGTGGCTGCCTGTGGGTACGCACCTGTTCAAGTTCTGTGTGGACGGAGCGTGGCAATACGACCCCGAGGTAACGTTCGCTCCGGATGAGTACGGGAACCTCAACAACTTCATCAAGATCGCCCCCAACGTGGACTCTCAGACCAAGGAAAAGCCTCTACAACGTGCTATCCGTACCATCATCCGCGACGCCAATGAGGGACTCCCCGTCATGAATCCCGTGGCCAGTGAGGAGCTCATGAAGCTCCGATTGCTGAATTCCCCAGTGCAAAAAGCGCGATCCCCCAGCTCCAAGATACGTCGCGAGAATCGACCGGATCCGACGTCCCGGGCGACGCCACTGACAGCTCCTCGTAAGCCTCAGGAGATGGAGGACTCAGAGTACGGAATCGAGGTAAGCGAGCGACGTATGAGTAGCCACAACATCACTATGCCCCGACCTCGCGCTGGAACGTTGACGCGGTCCAAGAGTGAGGAATCGCTGAGCCAAGCGGCGAACTTGGCGGCTGCTGATGTGGCGGTCGTTGCGACGCCCAAGTACACGAACTACATAGACGACGCCATTACCAATTCGGTGCTTTTAGCGGCCACGACGCAGCACTTTGGCGGCGATTTAGTGACGCACGAGCACAATACTCGCGCTCAATTAGGCGGGCACCGCTCCGTGCTGGTACGAGGTCCTCATACTGCCAAGCAGACATCGCAGACCACTCCACAGCAACGTAGCGGCGGCAAACTCATGATCTTCCTGGTGGGGCTTCCTGGTCGCGGTAAGACGTACATTGGCCACATTCTCGCGCGTCACTTGACGTGGATGGGACACCAGTCGCGCACGTTTAACACGGGCGAATACCGCCGCCGACTCGTTGGATCCAACGTGAACCACGCCTTCTGGGACCCGTTCAACGAGGAATCCTTCCAGATCCGCACCGAGCTGTCGAAAAAGTGTCTGGAGGACTCGATCGCGGCGCTGGAGAGCAACGACTGCGACTGCGTCATCTTCGACGCCACCAACGTCACGCGTAAACGTCGTCAGATGCTGCTGAGCGAGGTGCATCAGCGCTACAAGTGCGAGATGATGTTCATCGAGTCTGTGTGCGACGACCCGGACCTCATCGCGTCTTCGATCAACGAGATGAAGCTCAACTCGGCCGACTACGCTGGCCAGACGATGGAGGAGGCCGCTGCAGACTACAACAACCGCATCAACCACTACCAGTCGCTGTACGAACCGCTTGCCGCTGACCTCGAGGGTGCCCCGTTCATCAAGATCATCGATGTGGGGCGCCAGATCTTCTGCAACCAGGTGTACGGCTACTTGCAGTCGCGAATCATGTTCCTGATGGCCAATCTGAACCTCAAGCCGCGTCCGATCTGGCTCAGTCGCCACGGTGAGAGCATGTACAACACACAGAAGCGTATTGGAGGTGACGCGCCGCTGAGTCCTCTCGGAGTGCAGTACGCTGAACAACTGGACCGGTTTGTCGACGCGTACTACCCCACGCATGACACTGAACTCGCTGTCTGGACCTCGACGATGCTGCGTACAGGAATGACTGTCGAGCGTATTGCCGCCCGTGGTCGGTCCATTGTCAAGTGGAAACAGCTAGACGAGATCGATGCCGGTATCTGCGACGGGATGACGTACGAGCAGGTGGCCGAGGAGATGCCGGAGGAGTATCTGGCGCGCAAGAACAACAAACTACACTACCGCTACCCGCGTGGCGAGTCGTACCAGGACGTGATCCACCGCCTCGAGCCGGTGATCACTGAGCTCATGCGAATGGACCAGCCCGTGCTCATCGTGGCGCACCAGGCGATCCTGCGTGTGCTGTACGCTTACCTGACCAACAAGTCTCCGCACGAGTGCCCCACACTCAACATCCCTCTCCACGTGGTCATTCAGGTCACCCCCAAGGCCTACAAGTGCGAGGAAGTGTGGCACCGCCCCATGTAGACAAAACAGAAACCCAGCCACACGAGTGCAAACCCCTTTGTCTGGTCTTAAGTTTGCGTCTTCATTCTGTCTCCAGATCTAGATAATACACCTCTAATCGATTGTTGGTGGTGCCGATGGTTTCCTCGTCCAGTCTGCACTGGAGTTTGGTCTGCTTATCCACGAAATCCAGAAATTTGTCGATGCCGTCCTGGTTACGCCGCTCGACGCCCATGAGCACGACGCACTTGGGGTTCGCTAAGCACAAGAGCTCCATCGTCTGCGCTAGTGCACGCCAAGACGTGCCGTACAGAGGCTCGTAGATGCAGTCGCACGACAGCACCACGTCTACCTTCTCGTTGGGATATTGAGCCAGATATTCCTTCGTCTGCTGCACGCCCCAGCTCAGCGATCTCGCTACGATTCCTCCTTTATCGTCGACGTCTTCTTCGCCACTTGGAAGATTCAGCACATCCGCATTAGCAGCCAAATTCACGTGCATCAGGCGCAGCAACTCGTCCTGCTCCGTAAGCACCACGTGTTTAGCACCAGCGACTCGCGCCGCCATACCCGGTACGCCACTGCATTAAAACGCAATTAAATGACCACTATCAGTTGCAACTTCACTGCAAAATTCATCAATTGAACGCACATGCCGGCACCCAGTTCGATGACACCCAGCGAATTACTCGGATCTTCGAGTTGGAGGCGATAGTCCGTCAAGAAACGACGAGCCAAGTGCACAGCAGCATCCCACAGCAACGTCCCGGCCCACGCAGCACCAGAAAACAATGGGGCAAGCTCATCCGCTTGCTATAGCGACGATAGTCGAGTCAGACGTGGCATCAGAGAGCTTGAAAACTACAACTCATACGTGTAATTGTCAACGGAATTATCGTTCGTACCATCAGCAGCGTCAAATTCAGGTCTTTGCCGTTCACACGCACGCGCGTGGACTCCTCCACCTTGTCCACATTCTCCTCGGGGAAGACCTGTACGGCCGCCATCTTCGACCACCCAATTCGTGACTATAAACCGCCACGGTTTTCTGACATCCTACAAGTACCGTAGCTAATCAGTTTAATGATTTCCTCTTCCCTTACAAACATCCAGTGAAATCACTTTCAAAAGGGATTGAATTCACGTGTTCAGTCAAGGATTTTCCATCCGAAGAACCGAAAGTCCTGAATGGCGCATTGGTGGCGACGCGACGAGCTGCTGGCGCTGTTGCAGGCGTGGGAGCAGACGCTAGATGCGCCTCGTGACCGCGATGAACTCACGGAGCTGGAGCTCCAGCGACTGTATGCGAAGTTCGACGCGTTGCGGCCGCGTGACGGCGCGTCCGTGCCTGTCCAAGAGGTGGAAGCCCAACGCCAGCGTTTAGTCCGCACCTTCCTGTTCCTACGCGCATTTAACGCTGAAAGCACACGTGCTGGACGCCCCACATGGTTCGAACTACCTACGCAGCAACAGGACAGCCTACGCCACATGAACGGGCGACTGGGGGAGCTGGCAACCGTGGCGCCGGATGAGTTCGAAGTACTCCGACGGATCTGTGAGGAACTGCCACCGCCGCCCCCCGTCCAGACGGAAACGCCCCAAAGGCAAGTACAAGCGCAGGATCGCCCCATGGTGGACGAGATGAAGGCAGCAGCTGAGGCACTCGCGGGGTTGCCCATGTTCCGTCCGAACCCGACGCCGCAGCTGTCGCCCCCATTGTCACCCGTTGCCACAGTGAATAAGGGGACATTGGAGAGTGAATCGAAACGAGAAGGGATGTCGGAATCCGACGGGTTGGCCGAGAGTGAGTCGGAGGACGAGTATATCCCAAGGAAGATTCGGAAGAGAGAAGTGGACACGGACTACACGCCACCGAAAGCCAAAGGCAAGAGTAAGGTCAAGATGACCTCCAAGTGGTCAAAGCGAGACGAGCAAAGACTCTTGTCGGCGTGGCACGAGGTGGTCACGGTACTAGCGGACGATGGGTTCGCCGGGTCTTTTGCCTCTCGGAACGAGGGGCTCCGGTTAAATTCTCTGATCCACCAACGGTACGCCGAGCTTTGTGGCGACAACAGTACGCCCCGCACGAACCAGTCGACGGGTGCTAAGAAACATGCCATTGTGATGGCGTTCCGAGCTCTGCGCAATGTACTCCGCACATTGGCGTCGCAGAGTGATCGTCCGAACTGGTTCGGAATGACGCCCGAGGAACGCATGGAGTTGCAGATGAAATTTGGACACCACAACGAACAGGCTGTCTTTATTGAGAAAGAAACGTATCAGAGACTCGTCCAGATTGATAAGGCGCAGCAGATCGTGTTAACACCAGCTGCTGATGCGCCTCGCGCTCCAGCCACACTGGATGAACTTCTTGGACGGACAAAAGGGGGACCTCGAAAAAAAGTGGGAAGGAAATCCTCAAAGGAAAAATACGCTTCTGGTCCGCCTAGAGGCTTCGTTATTGCAGATAAATCGTCCGAGGAATCGGAAGAGGAATCGTCTGATGACGCCGCGTCAATCCGAAATGAAAGATCCGAAAACTCCAGTCGAGGCGCTAATTCACAACCACGACCAAAGAAACTGGCAAGAAAATCCTTTCGCGAAGTGGACCTTGCGGACGACAGTGTGACTAATTCTCCTCTTAAACGCCGTCGCTCGGGCTTGAGTGATGCCAAGTGGGTGACTCGGTTGTTGGATACCCAGACACAGCGGTTCGAGGCGCTTCTTGCTGAGTTCCAGGAGGAGCGACGACAAGAGCGTCAGCACAACGTGGAGATCATCCTCGAAGCGCTCAAGTTGCGCAGTGCATCCGCTCAGAAAGCGGATCAGCCGTCTCCGTTCGTGGAAGCGTTGGTGGATAAGCAACGCCAGCACCTGCTGGGTCTGTTCAACCAGCTGCAGGACGAACGTTCCCAAGAACGCGAACAAGCTCGAGTGCTGCTGCGAGAGCTGGGAAATGCTCGTCTCGTCCAAGATCAAGAGCAGAAAGACTGACGGGGTAAGTGCATGAATGGATCGGGTACAGTAGACCCCTTTTAGTAGTAAGTAGTTGCCTTAATTTCGACGTTGCATTGACTCCTCCAACCTTACGAGGAACTTAGTATCAGATATCCGTCCGCAGGCATCAAGTACCCCACTTCCAATTCTTAAAACTCGTCGCTATAAAAACAAATATAGGATTTATTTTAACTTGATATTTGTAGGCTCGTTCATTTTTCGACAAATCGGTTCCCTAGCCAGTGAGATTTTTCGAGACCAAAGACGCCAACCCGTCACTTCCAGACCCCCCCACCAGCTCGTGAACGGCTCGCTCTCAGCGTCTTCTAAGTGCGTGACATGCCACCCACAAGTGTCAATGCTCGTGTCAACTCGGCGTGGGCCAGCGATGAATTGTTGCACCTGGTTGAGGCCTGGGAGGAGGTCGTGGACGACCCCAAAGACCGGCTACTGCTCTCCACGGGGGAGCGCGCCACGCTACACGCGCGTTTCTGCGCCATCGCAGGCTCGAACAAACGCAGTTTATCGTCGGTAACCCGCCAACACCATCGGCTGTGCACGTCGTACCGCCTCATTGTGGCCACCAACAAGAAAAGTCTCAAAAAAGGCACCCCCGGGTGGTTCGGCCTGTCGGCGGCCGAGCAGCACGAACTGCGTCGGGTGCACAATAAGAAGGAGAAGGGGATGACTCTAGTGACACCCGAACTCTTTCGCAGACTCGACCGCATCTGTGGCGGTAACGGGGTCGCTAATAACCCCCAAAAGACGAAGAAGAAGGAGCCGAAACAGTCGACACGTGGCAACCTGAACAAGAAAAACGTCGAACCCGAGGAAGCGGACGTTGTTGATACTCCAAAGAACGCGTGGACTACACGTGATTGGGCGTTGTTCGTGGACGCGTGGCAGGAAGCCGTGGACGACTTCATCGACTACGGGAACGAACCGGACGAGAAGGTTAAGTTGCCCAATTGGTTGATCCGCCAGAAGTTCGTGGCTCTTGGAGGACCGCAGGATACGACGGTGGGGTCCATTACGGCCAAGAAACGATGTATCATCCATTCCTACAACTTCATCCGCCAATGCGTGACCCAGTTGGAAACGCTGGACGGGTCGGATTGGTTCAACCACACGTTTAACGAAAGATTCCGCTTGCAACGGAAGCTCGTGAGTCCCAAGTCCAGTCAGCGCGTGGGCTGCGAGATCGACCGTGAGACGTACCACAAGATAACCATTGTCCTCGATAAGGAGGAAGTACTGGGAAGGGTGACGGTCTCCGGTCACAAACGGAAGCGAGGGCAGAAGAAACCTCGCAACGCGTCGGTATCGTCCGAGGAATTGTCAGAAGAGTCTGTACCGCGATCGTCCAGTCCTTCGCGTTCCGTTGACGATGAAGCGTCCGTTCCGGAAGATTCCGAGCTCAAGAGTCCGGTTCCTACGGGCTATGAAGAGGAGGAATCACAGGTTGATGAACAGGTCGTGGAAGCCTTGCTGGAGGCGCAAAATGCTCGTTTCGAGCAGCTTATGCACGACCTGCGGGAGGAGCGAATGGAGGAGCGCAAACAGAACCAAGCGATGCTGCTGGAGATTCTGCACCAGCGCAACCCGCCGGAAGACCCGAATCAGAACGTCTCCTACATGGAGTCACTGGTCGGAAAGCAACAGGAACAACTCATGGATTTATTCGCACAGATGCACAAGGAGCGGCAACAGGAGAGAGAAGACTTCCACACATTGCTGCGTCAACTGTGCGCCTCGTAGCGAACGGTAGTACGGGTAGCTGTATTTTTCAGGAAGAGTTAAGACTTTCAATCCCACCGTTTTATTGAGAAATTTGTTGGGACGGGGACTACAAAACCAGCGTGTTCGTTTATCATTTGGAGACTCGAGAACGCACCCACGATGCCCAACGTCATTTCATGGACCGAGACAGAGATCACCGTCCTGATTCAAACGTGGGCTGAGGTTGAGGCCAAGTATCCTTTACTGCGTTGTCCGCGAGGATCAGTCACGCTTCACTCGAAGATGTACGCTCTGTATTCGAAGCGATGTCCCTTTGCTCGCTCGTCCACGGCTGTCAACCGGATGAAGAACCACTTGCGCGTCTTCGTTCTGTTCGTGCACAAGTTTAATGAAGACTGTCGCCACAAAGGAGAGCGGCTGTGGTTTGACCACAACGCGAAAGAACGGCGAGCCGCTGCGCCGATGAAGCTGCGCGGTCTGGCAACAACTGTGAACCAGAAGCTTTATGCTAGACTAATGACGATGGAACGGGCTCAAAGATGGCTGCTTGCCTCGACGGAAGAAAAACAACAAGATGAAGAGCAAGAGCTTCATTCCGACTCGAGTTTTCTGTCTCCATCGCCACAATTTGGCGCCGCCAGTGCCTCAAACGGTGACGAGTTATCGCTATCGTCTGAGGCCAGCACCCCATGCACCGAGCAAGGTGGAGATAAAGCTGAAAGCCGGGCTTCCTTTGCGGCACCAAGCAGTTCGTACAGCCCGTCTTCTCTCTTTGATGATGACAGCGACTTGTCCAGCTCACCTTCGCCAAGTACGACGAAGTCCCAAAGAAAAGTGAAGAAACCGGAGCTGCCGGTCAAGCTGAAGCATCGAGACTGTAACATTCTCCTGGAGAACATGATGAAGTTACAAGACGAGCAAATGCGTCAGGCTGTCACCAAGCTACGAGCGGATGTGGCAGGTGAAATCCAAAGTAGCTCGGAGATGCTGCTCTCGATCATCAGCAACCAATTCGAAGATCCGGAGAGCAGTGGAGACGTCGCGTTCGTGACCAAAGTGCTGAATATGCAGAAGCAGCAGGTGCAGGATCGATTCGATCAGTTCGAGGAGAAACAGACCCGTCAAGACGCTGCCTACCGTGCTCTTATCGGGTAATGGAGGTACTCAGGGTTGCCAAGGAAGGATCAAGTGTGCATTTTTCACGAATTTAAGGGTAAAAATGGATAAAAAGTTCTCATGCTATTTCTTTTTTGCTTTTTGTTGTTGTTGCTTGCAAGGGGGTTCAAATTCCATCAGCGTGTCACTATCGAAAGACGTCGTTAGAGTGGCTTTTGCTAAGAATTAGGGGGTCAAGCATCATGCCGAATGTCACTACGTGGACGGAGACTGAGATCAACGCGGTCGTTGACACTTGGAGCGAAGTGGAGGCCCAGTATCCCTTTTTGCGCAATGAGCGTGGCAAAAGCAATCTTCACGCGAAGATGTACGCGCTGTACTCGCAAAGAATCACCTTTCCGCGCACGTCTAATGCCGTCCAAAATTGCAAACAACATATTCGCGAGTTCGTGTTGTTTGTGGCCAAGTACGACACAGAGCGCCAGAAGGACGGAGGTCGGCTGTGGTTTGATCTCAGTGTTCGCGAACGTGATCAACGTCGCGGGTTGGTGCCACGTAGACCCCGAGGCTTGGCAACGTCTCTGAGTAAAAAAGCGTTTGCGAAGTTACTCCAAATGGAGCGAGTTCAGAGATGGTTGGGTGGAAACACAGTCGCGAAGGACGAGGAACAGCAAGAAGAGACTCAAGGAGTGCAGTTCAACACGAGTTTTACTTCACCAGTACAACCTGATCCCGATATAAAACCGTCCTTTAGGCCGAGGGCTGGTTCGTTTGGAGTCTTAAACGTAGGCGATTTCTTCCCGCTGCCAGAGTCTACTGCTGAGCAAGAAGACGAGCTGGAGGAAAAGAGTCATGTCCCCGTACAGGATCGCTCTGATACCAGTACGTGCAGTCTGTACTCGGAAGACGAAGATTCGCTGCAATCTACGCCTGAGTCACTTACCATGCCGAGTACGACTAAGGCTGAAGAAGACACAAAGAAATCTACGACTGATCTGGGACTACGACCGACGCTAAAACACCGAGATTGCAAGCTTCTTCTTGAGAAAATGATGGAGTTCCAGGACAAGACGAAACGTCGAGCTGTCGCCAAGCTGCGAGCTGAGATCGAAAGTGAAATCCAACGCAACTCGGAGATGTTGATGTCTATCATAAGCGATCAATTCGAGGACCCGGAGAGCAGTGAAGACGTCGCTGTCTTGACCACAGTGTTGAATAAGCAGAAGCAACAGGTGCAGGATCGATTCGAGCAGTTGGAAGTGGAGCGAGCCCGTGATGAAGCTGCCAACCGTGCCCTCCTTAGCCAACGTTAAATAGGAGTGGAATCTACGTTGAAGGTGCAAATGATACTGCACATTTACTATTTCTTCTTGTTGAACAATATGATTGTTCAACCCCGTTCTCCCTTTCCCGAGTTCTTCAATTCCGTCTTTTTGAGCACTTATGAATCCCCCGAGGATGGTAGATCGAAGTGACGCCAGCTATCTCCATCCAGGGTGGACAGAAGAGGAGACGACGATGCTAGTTAAAACCTGGAGCGCCGTTGAATCCAGCTCGAAAAACTACCGTCCAACGCGTAACAAATTTGGAGGAGGTCTCGATGATCACATTGCAGCGCAGTTTTCTCTTCGTAGCAGTAAAAATCGGACTCCAAGTGGCATTCACGTCCAGCGATGTAAGTTGTACGACGCGATCCGGTTTATCCATCGCTTTGACGAGATGCAACAAACGTGCGGAGGAACACTGTGGTTTGATCTATCGAATCAAGAACGGGACCGAGTGGCAATGACTGACAGGGCTACAAAAACGAGTCTTAATCTTACGCGGAAGGCATTCAACACTCTCGTTAAGCTGAAGTCCGTGCGTAAGTGGACCAAAGTTCGGCATGCGGTAGTTCCCAAACCCAAGGCCTACGTGGAAGCTGATGTTTGTAGCCCGGAGAAGTGCCACTCGTGCTGGTCTACATTCGAAGTGAAGTCGCTTGTGCGTTCCTGGAGTCTCTTTATGAAGAAATCCAGCAGTTCGGTCACTGCTTTCGTGACCCAAAGCTCTGCTGAGTCTGCAACATCGTACACCCCGTGGAATCATTCAACCGTGAGTGCGTGGCGCAAAATGATGCGGATTGCGACGTCGTATCTGTTCATTCGAGACTTTAACAAGCGATATGCCCCGGCAAAGTGGTTCCAGCTATCAGATGGAGTGCAAGATATGTGGCTCGACTGGACTACGCTTCCATCAGACTTTGAAGACATTTCCAAAGATATCTATGAAGAAATTCATAGGGTGGACTTCCCATTGTCATCACAAACCGTTGCCATTGGCAAGGTCAGCAGCAAAGCACTTGGATTCAATACTGGAAGTCCGTCGAAAGAATTGAGAGAATCTTCTCTGATTGCTCACAATCCACCAAGGCCGAAACTGCGCACCGAGTCGCCACATCTTGCCGACTCAAACCCGACTCACACTCAAGAAGGCGCTAAACATGCTCGTGACCAGCACAAAGAGTGCAATGATCTGTACGAGTACATGGAGAAACTTCAAAACAAGCAGTTTAAGCAAGGCATTCAACGATTGCGCGCTGACATCGAGCGAGACATTCGCGAAGGTGCCGACGCAGCACGTGCTGTTCTCTTCGACCAGCTTGGAAACCCAGGCGAAAATGGAGATGCCACATTTGTGGCGAATCTCCTGGCCGATCAGCAGCGACAGCTTCGTGACCGGTTTGCCCAATTTCAAAGGGATGAGAGTGTGGTAAACCAGAATTTGTTTGATACATCCTCGGAGAATCTGGGTTAAAAGTGGACGCGTCTTGTAAGAAGAAAAAACTTGTGACATCTATGGTTGTATTTACTCAATTTTGAAGATCACTTGGAGTAGTGGGAGGTTTATCACTGCTGCTGTACGGAGCTATCGTCCGTTTGTTGCGTGGGGCTCTCCTCAGACTGGGTTGAGCTGCTACTCTGGTCCAGCTGTGAAAAGTTAATTTGTGTTTGCGGCGTATGAGAAGTGGTAGGAGCAATAATAGGAGTTGACCCGTTGCCTCCATGAGACGAACCGAACATGTAGATCGACGAGAGAGCCTTGGCGTACGTATCCGGCCAATTGTCCCAGTTGACGCTGAAAAGCAGATTCGATCCACAGGCACTACCAAGTCCAGGCACTGAGATATACCCCGGTTCCCAGTAGAAAATGCCAGCACCAAGTCCGTTCGGCAAGCCCTCCAACACGTCCATAATAGCCATCACCCACTCGCGTTGTCCACGCGCACTGACTGAGTATTTCTCACTAAGCGTGACTGTGGTGCAGTTCGTGGGCCAGTCGGTCTCCGCTACGTAGATCAGTTTGTTGTAAGTGTTGGCCATTTGAGTCAGTGACGAGGTCAGTGCGTCGAGTGTCGCGTCCACATTGTAGTACGGGTAAAAGGAGAACCCAAACGCATCCACATCCTCTGTAGTCACTGTTCCTTCGGCGAACAAACCTTTGAAAAACCACGACACAGTCTCGAATTTCCACCCGTTATCCAAGTGAATCATGACCTTCGGTTGCTTCGTTCCCGCCGATACGGCGTCCGTCACACCTTCACGCGCTGCTTTCCAGAGCTTAGCAAACGGTCCAAAGTCGTCGTTACTGATCTTGCCAGTCGGATACAGGAATCCGTCCGTGATCTCATTGCCAATCGACAAAATGTCGAGCTCAACTCCTCCTTCCGTAAAGGCCTTCAGGGTCGAGCTAACGTGGTCACGGCAAGCCGCTGCCAACGCTTCCACGGATGAATTATCCCAAGCTGAAGGAGTTTGCTGGTCGGTTGGCTGCGCCCACGTATCGGAGAAGTGCAAGTCGAGGAAAACCTTGTAACCCTTTTTGGAATATCGTTGAGCCAGAGACAGCGTGTAGTTCAAGCCGTACTCTTCTCCGGTCCAGAGCCTGCATAGTTTTGAAGACTTCATTAATTTCTAGCTCACGGAATTATCCGTACCAGGTCAGGAACGCACCGTAGTCGCACGCTGTCCATACCTCCTTCGCCCAGGATGTCTTCGATCGCCTTTTCCTTGCCTGCCGTGTTGTACCAGATCGTGCCCTGTTCCGTCTCCATGCGCGGAGCTGACGACAGGTCATGGCCCTTTGTCAGCGCCTGTACTCTATTAACCAGCGCCACCGTACACGCCCCAGCCCAAAGCAGCGTCCGCCGGAGGAACATGGCTGTTGGTTGACACCGAGAGGCGGAAAGGCGTCAAATGATGCGAGCACATCCGAACTGTGCACTGTGCACGACCATAGAGGCCGAGGATTCGAGAGCAGGCAATATAATACTGTTGACAGTATTACTGTCATCCATGTACTGTCAGTATCCCATCCTGTCTCGAGCAACCAAGATGTAATACAGCAAATCCGGAACTGGACTTGCTAATAGACCTCGCAGATGTAGTGGAGACGTACAGAGACGAGGACGGCGCAAAACCAGTGCATGTACTGAATTAACCGAGAGGAGGAGGGAAATGCTCATCACTTTGGTAGTGCAACGTGAATGCATCAGTTGCTGCATTGCAGTGGTAAATGAAAGGCTGGTAGTGAACATTATGTATTGCAGTGCCCCAGGAGAAGATTTCAATATTCACTGCGATGCGTTGGGCAAAATTGGCGTGGGATACTGTGAAGCCCGAGTCTATTAGGAACTGCTGGTCGCATTCAGGTATCGTGGAGAGATCAAGCTCGAAAATGGCGATGCGCCGAATCCTCAGCTATTAAATGTCTAATTGCAGTACATGGTCGCCTCACTCAAACCCTGTGCAAAACTTTTACACTCGCAGTCTTTCACCTTTCCGGATTTGCCGGGGAATACTGTATACAATTTGTATCCTAAGGTTAGTTAGCCCCATCCTGTCAGGATTTCTGAGCTCCTGCCACCCTTGCAGCTGGTGCCAACACCATCAATAAACTGCACCAATACATATTATACCTTCAAGCTCCTCGCAAACACAGGAACAAGGGTATCGCTGTTTACATGCTCGAAGCTGTGCGAGTTGCTTAAGATATGTAGCTGGTGGATGAACTGTATTCAGGGATTAGGTCTTTCTGCATACAAATATCAAGCCAAAAGCACCAGACACCTTGCTTGTCAACTTTGACTTCAACTGTTAGATCATGTGAACATGTTGACCGACGAGAGCGCGGTGGCGTACGCCTTGGGTCCGTTGTCCCACTTGACACTGAAGAGCAGCGCCGACTCGCACGAGCTTCCGAGACTCGCCACAGTCAGATATGCAGGTTCCCAGTAGAAGATACCGGCGCCCAAACTACTGGGCAGGCTCTCCAGCACCTTCATGACGGCGACCACCCACTCGCTCTGACCCTGGGCGCTCACCGCGTAGGAAGCACTCAGTGTGACCTTTGTACATTCCGTCGGCCAGTCGGTCTCAGCGATGTATATAGGCTTCTTGTACGTGTTGGCCAGCTGAGTTAGCGACGAAGTCAGCGCTTCAATCGTGGCCTCCGTGTCGTAGTACGGGTAGAACGAGAAGCCGAACACGTCCACGTCGTCTGTAGTCACCGTTCCTTCGGCAAATAGGCTCTTGAAGAACCACGACATGGTCTCGTACTTCCAGCCGTTGTCGAGATGGATCATCACCTTCGGTTGTGTAGTGCCGGCCGAAACAGCGTCGGTCACGCCTTGACGCGCCGCCTTCCACAGAGTAGCAAAGTTACTGTAGTCGTCTTTGATCTTGCCCGTCGGGAAGAGGAAGCCGTTGGTGATTTCATTGCCCAGTGACAGGATCTCAAGGTCGACACCGCCGTCCGTGAAGGACTTTAGCGTCGACGTTACGTAAGCTTGCAGATCAGCAGCCAGTGTAGTGACCGAGGAATCGTCCCATGATGAAGGGATGGCCTGGTCAGTTGGATCAGCCCAAGTGTCGGAGAAATGCATGTCCAGGTAGATCTTATATCCCGCCTTGGAGAAGCGTTGAGCTAGCGCCAACGTATAGTCTAGATCGTAGTCGCCGCTCGTCCAAATGCGGAGACGCACGGTGTCCATTCCACCAGCGCCAAGGATGGATTCGATGCTCGTAGTGTTGCCGGAGGTGGAGATCCAGTTGGCGCCTTGGCTGGTCTCCATGAGTCCGACAGAGGACAGGTCGTGGCCCTTTACTAATGCTGCTGTGGCGTCGAGCATGCTAGCAAAGCATGCGCCGAAGAGTAGCGCCGTCTGGAGGAGCATGTTTGCGGTTCCGAGACTTGAGGAATGAGCGAACTCGACTTACGCTGTCGACTCTGATGATCCTTTACGTTCAAGGATGGATCTCGCGGTGATATTCTACATGATCTGCGAGATCGAGCGGGAACTGCAGCTGCAATTGCGGCACGCTAATGACGAAGACTCCAGGACGCCAGCTACACATACTGTACAACATCCATACGTGGCGTGCAAACTTGAGCGTGACAGTGCCAGACTGGAGCAATCTTTTCCTAAGGTCCGGCTGGAAAGCTAAACAGAAAACTAAAAACTCAACTTTTTGAAGCAGATTTTCGTCCGGGTGAACCCGCTTACTTACACGTTAGCAAACATGTTGACGGACGAAAGCGCCGTGGCGTAGGTCGTGGGCCAGTTGCTCCAATCGACGTCGAAAACAAGCGCCGATTGACACGAACTGCCCAGACTTGCCACCGACAGGTAGGCCGGTTCCCAGTAGAAGATGCCCGCACCCAAGTCGTTTGGCAAGGCTTCCAGCACGTCTTTGATCGCAGTCACCCACTGCGTTTGTCCCTCAGCACTGACCGGGTAGTCGGCACTCAGCGTGACATTCTCACATGCCACCGGCCAGTCCGTCTCCGCCACGTAGAGTGGTTTGTTGTAGTCCTTGGCAATTTGAGTAAACGACGACTCGAGCGCATCGATCGTGGCTTCCACGCCGTAGAACGGGTAGAACGAGAAGCCGAACACGTCCACGTCGTCGGGGGTCACAGTGCCGTTAGCGAAGAGGCCCGTGAAGAAGTCGGACACGTACGTGTAGTTCCACCCGTTGTCCACGTGGATCATGATCTCCGGTTTCTTGGTTCCAGCGGCAACAGCATCCGTCACACCTTGACGCGCCGCCTTCCACAGCGTCGCAAAGTCGTTGAAGTAACCTGTAGTGAGCTTCCCCGTAGGCCACAGGAATCCGATCGTGATCTCGTTGCCCAGCGACAGGATGTCAAGGTCGATTCCGCCTTCTGTGAACGCCTGCAGTGTCGCCGTCACGTACGCTTGCAGGTCGGCGGCCAGTGTGGCAACTGACGAGTTGTCCCATGCTGCTGGAATGTTTTGGTGGTGTGGATCCGCCCAGGTGTCCGAGAAATGCATGTCGAGGTAGATCTTGAATCCTGCCTTGGAGAATCGCTGAGCCAGAGCCAACGTGTAGTTCAGGTCGTACTCGCCAGCCGTCCAGATGCTGCAAAGAGGAGTCAAAGGAGTCAATAGATTGGTATCAATCGAAGCGGGGGATTTACATACCGAAGTCGAACAGCGTCCATGCCTCCCTCGCTGAAGATGCTTTCGATGGTAGTCGTGTTGCCGTCGGTGTCAATCCATTGGGCGCCATGAACTGTCTCCATCAGTGCGACGGAAGACAAGTCATGGCCATTGGTGAGTACCGCACCAGCAGTATTGAGCACACTCGTGACGCAGGCACCGGCAAAGAGGAGTGCCGATCCGAAGAACATCCCGGCTGCTTATGATCTCGAGGCTTGAATGGCTTGCGGTCGAGACCGGAAAATGGGGAATGGATGAAGATATCGACAAGATACAGACTGTTTGAAAAGAGGGATGCTGGCGAAATCTGACAGTTCTCAGCTAGAGAAATGCAGCGCGTCTGACGCATCTTAAAAAAACCCGACAGTGACCAGCATTTGCCTGATGTAAACATCTTCGTCTTGTTTAAAGTTGAAGCATGTCATACCTCAATACACAACCAGTGATTACAACTCTCGGTTTTAGGATCGAAAGCGGCGGTGTCCGAAGTCCGATACACATGTAACCAGATTGCTTCGTCGGTGGTTGGTTGAAGCCCCCGGGTTGAAGTCAACGCTGCAAAGCGCTTCGGCACATTAACGGATACGTTGGTAGTCGAGCTTCGAAAAGCCAGACCAAGTTGGCTGCAACGAGGGAACTGCTCTGAAGTTCGCGATCACATCACGCGCACGACGTTGAACATGTTGACGTCGACGGTATTATGCCTCCAAGTACATCCACCTTCGAACACCGTCCTCCATACCACGATCAGGGTTCTGTAGTAGTCACCAAAATAGTATCATTAGTACTACTTGTTTAGTAGTACTAATCATAATATGATCACGATGTGGACTTTTGTAGAACCAAACACTTTAGTAGTGTAAAATTTCGAATATTTAGTACTAACACCACTACTAATTTCCTGAAGCACGCACGCAATGGATGATTAACCTGATTTCTCAGGCTCCTTCGACCTCATTCTCCGATTTCCGTCGCTCTATTCACAGCGATGAAGTGCGTCAAGGTCGGCTGCTGCTTCGGGGACTTAGAGGAGACATCTCCTTGTTGTATTTGTGGCAGGCAGATGCACCACACCTGCTGCAACGAGCTTTGTAGTAATGCAGAGCTATCGAAACGGTCTGTATACCAAAGTTGACGTGATGGGTAGGCTTTCTAAAGCAAACTATCAACAGGTTTTGCAGCAGCACGTGCGTCAATATCTACGTCGGTAATGGCAACAATTCACAGGAGCAGACACCAAGTATCTCGTCTGGTATCTCGATATCTCAAGTCAGAATACGGTGACCGATCTGGTCAAAGTAGAAACGGACGAAGACACTACTCGCCCGAGAATACACGCTTAGGTAGAAAGGTGGCCGTCATATCATATCTACTGGGCTGAAGTGGTAAACCTTGATACCACGGATGAAACTGAGCGCGAGGACATCTTGGCGAATCTGACAATGCGCAACAGAGAAGGGAAGAGCGTGTGGAACGTAGAGCATCTCTGCCAACGCATTGATGGTTGCAAGTGGTTCGCTGAGTCCGGAGATAAAATCTTTCCGTCGATCGCGAAACTCGCTCGAGTTTGGTTGGGGCGAAGTACTTCAACAGCATTTCAGGAATGCTTTTTTCTTCTACCGGGTCCTATGCAATGAACTCACTCAGAACTCATACAGATAACGAGTGTGCCCAACGCCAGCTCGGTCTGCGCCATAATCGAGCTGAAATCGTGCTAACCATTTTAGTACTAACAGTAGCGATATTTAGTTTTATTGTGAAAACCGATTAGTTTGTCTAATTGGATTGTGAATCGGCTGATTTAGGGTCTTAATTAGAATACGCAGTCACGATTAAAAGCTAAATCATGCTACACTCTCTTTTAAACTCCCCTGTAGATTTGCGTCAAGGTACTTTTTATTTGTTGCTCTACCAACGATTAATTAAGCGCCACTAATCGCGAGACAAACTGATCGGTTTTCACAATAGTACTATTGTGAAATGCGGCTAGAATGTCCACTCTCTATTACCTTGGCGATTTATCTTAATCGGATTTGCATATCCGCAAAACAGGGCACAGAACCGACTATGGCGCAATTTCTGTTCATTAATGGGAGTGTTCTAGAATTAGCCACCTCGCCTAAGTGCCCAAATGAGCCTCATGTGTCTACCGAGTGAAATAGGCACTATTTGCAAATTGTATGCAGGGTTCGGTAGTAGTCCGCAAGATACTACTATTTGTAGTGCTATAAGTACAAATAGTACTTTCTACTATAGCACTCACGAAACGCCATTAGTAGAGCTATAGTAGATAGTAGTTTGAAAAACTGGAGATAGTAGTACTATTTGTACTAATTGAACTACTAAGACTCGAACGAATTGAAAATCGCTCGCAACTGCCTTCTACCTCGCGCATTCTCCACAACTCTGGGTTTGCCTTGCATCATGCGGTGTACATGATCAACTACTGCTGGTAAGACGTGCGGGAGGCGTCTCCGTATCACGTTTGAGGCCGAAAGGTTCATCGTCTATGCAGTAAAAGCTGTGTTCGACTGGGTCTTTGGTAAGGACACAAATCTCGAACAGGTGGGAAACTTTACTGAAATGCCCCGATTTTAATACGAAATGGGAGCAGGTGTTGCAGTTATGTGGAAGATAAGTTGCTGGGTTATCTGGTCAACTGTGAGGAAGTAGCGAAGCACCAGGTCTCCGACACTGAGGAGTATGAAAACCAAGCTCAACACGACACAGGCCGGAAAACTTGCAGGGAGGTTCATCGAGCGAATATGCCAGCAAGTTTGTGTATGCCCCTGGTTTGCCGAGTCTGAGCAGAAGATCTTCTCGTCGGTCACAGGTCTGGTTGGGCCGTTGCTCCTTCCCGGAAAGGTATTCTCGATAGGTTCTTTCCTAATGCGTCCTCTGCGCCCTAGCACGGACACGAACGGGTTAAAATGCAGCTATTTCTGCGTCAGGATCCCCAGCACACGAAGGAGAGCAAACACTAGATTATGTAGCCATTTACATTGTGCTATTAGTAGTACTACTAGTAGTGATAATGCAAACGCCTTCGGGCAAACTACAAAGATATTACTAGCTTGTATTTTGAAGTATCTAATGTGCTTATCATTATCACTACTATTCAAAATTCACACTACTACCGAACCCTGCTTGTATGTCATCTAAACCTTCTATCGAGCTTCCTTTTAGCTACCAGATGCCTCATAGTTCTTGGCGTCACTTACGATTCACCTAGCCATGCTGGAGCACGGCTAGTTCCCTAGATTTATATAGCCGAATGAGCTCGTAATGTCGAGTTTGAAAGGGACATTCCGGCATATTTACTTACAAATCGGTTCCGAATCCGATTAAGCATATGGTTCTGTTTGCTAATCACCAGAATATATTTGAGTCTAAAATAGAGACTGGGAAACTAAATAGGAGACCAGATTAGATAAATAAGGATTTGAAGTCTAAATAAGCCATAATACCAACCGATTTAGACATTCGGGGTGCCGATCACAATAAATCGTTGCTGGTCTAATTAGTAGAACCAAAATAGTATTCCAAAGAAGAAAAACGATTTAGTATTAATACTAAATACAAAAAAATCCCACTACTACAGAACCCTGATCACGATGAACCCACCCATGACGGTCGAAGCTAATACTCGCTTTGGCAGTCAACCGTGGATTAAGGTGAACGAAAAAAAAACACATTAAAAACGGCATTCCGTTATTTACCGTAGTACTTGAAGTAGTTTGTAGACTAGCCACCAAAAGAGTCATGGTCCAAGACACTAGGTCTGGCGGGCTTTGAGGAGCCTGTCACGGAGCTGTACGGGTAAGGAGATCGCCTAGCACGTTTCTCCAGGGAATCCCTTACGCATACATGTAGACGGACGAGAGCGCCGTGGCGTACGTTGTCGGCCAATTGTCCCAGTTGGCACTGAAGAGTAGAGCCGACTCGCAGGAACTGCCAAGTCCTGCAACCGTCAGGTACGCAGGCTCCCAGTAGAAAATACCAGCTCCCAAACTGTTTGGCAGACCATTAAGCACACTCATAATAGCAGCCACCCACTGACGTTGACCCAAGGCATTGACCGGGTAGGAAGCACTCAGCGTGACCTTCGTGCACTGCGTCGGCCAGTCAGTCTCCGCAATGTAGATTGGCTTTTTGTACGTGTTGGCGATCTGCGTCAGAGACGACGTGAGCGCCGAAATGGTAGCCCCCGTGCCGTAGAACGGGTAGTACGAGAAGCCAAAGACGTCCACATCGCTGGTGGTCACCGTGCCAGTCGCGAAAAGCCCCTTGAAGAAGGCCGAGACGGAGCTGTACCTCCAACCGTTGTCAATGTGGATCATGACTTTGGGCTGCTTTGTACCAGCAGCAACCGCAGCCGTCACGCCCTGGCGAGCAGCTTTCCACAGCGTTGCAAACTTGCTGTAATCGCCGTTAGAGATCCTACCCGTTGGCCAGAGCATCCCGTACGTGACCTCGTTGCCCAACGACAAGATGTCGATATTGACTCCAGCACTTGTGAAGGTCTTCAACGTTGCGGTAACGTACGATTTCACGGCCGCCGACAGCGTGGTGATCGACGTGCTGTCCCAGGCTGTAGGGGTGCCTTGCTTTGTAGGATCCGCCCACGTGTCGGAGAAGTGCATGTCCAGGTAGATCTTGTAGCCCGCCTTGGAGAACCGTTTGGCCATCGATAGAATGTACGTTAGGTTGTAATCGCCCGACGTCCAAAGGCTGCAGAATACAGTGGTTAGAGTCTTGTTGCTAGACTTAAGATGAGGAAAGGAGCTTACCGAAGTCGCACAGTGTCCATGCCGCCACCACCGAGAATGGACTCGATCGTCGTCGTCTTGCCCGAGGTGGAGATCCACTTGGCTCCTTGAGAAGCCTCCATGATGCCGACGGAGGACAAGTCATGGCCCTTGGTCAGTGCCACAGTGGAGGTAAGTGCGCTCGCGACGCAGACACCGACGAAGAGCAGTGCCTTGAGGAACATGAAGTTGACAACCCGAAGCTTGAAAGACTTGTACTCGAGACTGGAAGATGAATAATGAGCATAGCTTTGGAATAGTACTTGGCTGCTTTCAAGTGACGAGCATTCAGCTACAGAAATCCAGCACTTCAAGCACTTCATCACGCCCTTCCAGGTTTTCGTCTTCGACTACCAAGAGAGTTGTTTTACCTACGTCTGATCTCGTTGAAGCATGTCGTTCCTCAATACACAAGCAGTCATGGTCGACTACTTAGTTGGACGGTTGAAGTTGAAGACATTCTAACCAATGATGACTTCGCAGGAATACTACAGTTGTGAGTTTGGGAGCCGTACTGTTGTTGTTGTTGTCAGCAGAAAACAAATACTTAGAAGTACATGTAGTAACCCTGGCAAAATCTAACGGTCAGTTAGCTGCAGCCTAGTCCCAAGCTCCTTTCGCAATGGCGTCAAGCTGGTGCGTCACTTAGCACTCATCGCAGTGCACCTTCTCCCAAGGCCAAAGCTCTGCGAGTTGTGCGGCGTCATTCGATCACTTTAACGATGGAGTGCAAGGGCGCCTTGAAGATCCGATGGACTACGGTCGAGGTCGCGATGCTGACTGAGGAATGGGCGAACGTTTGTGCCTCGCCCGGCTACAAAGTCCTGAAAGGTGACGATCTGAATCAAGCCATTTTCAACCGCTACAATGCACGCTGCGCTCGGACTCGGCAGCTCCGTCGGTCTCCGCATGCGGTTGCCACTCAACGTGATCGTATGGTCCGGTTTGCCCGATTCGTGGCCGATTTCGACCGTGCTGAACTGGCAAAGGGACGTCGCGTTTGGCTCGATCTGTCCAACGAGGAGCAGCTTCAGTTTAATATCCCGAACAAGTGGAGACGACAGGTGGCTACCTTCACGCTAGATATTCTAAACACATTCAAGCGCTCCATCCTGCCAGCGGAGAACGCGCACAATATTGCGAAGCACAAGAAAGCGAAGAAATTGGCAGTCGAGCACAAGAGAGTAATCTCTAAGTGCAGCGCTAAACACAAGAAAGTGAGCTCTCAGTCGATCGCTAAACACAAGAAAGTGACCACTTCCGTCGAGCCACAGCCGTGCTGGACAACCGAGGAGAAGGTGCACGTGGTCAAACGTTGCGCGAAATTTATGAAGCACAAAGGGTTCACGTTAGAAGACGTCGAGAAGATGACCTTCGACAAGTCATACAAGTGTCTTGCCTCTTCCAAGCGGTCGTCCTTCTCGACGTGGCGCAAGCTTCGCACTCTGCTGAGTTCGTGGCGCTTCATTCACAGTTTTAACGTCAAACATCAGCCAGGATGGTTCGAGCTTTCGGAGACGGAGCGAGATTTGCTGATTGCATGGGGAGATCTACCTGACAATTTCGAGGACATTGAGGTCGCAGTGTTTGCAGCGATGGAAGGTCTTGCTCCCAAGGACATTCAAGACGTGAAAGACGAACGAGACCCTCCAGTTCAATCGCCTAGACCCCCATCTCCGATGGCCATTTCTCTTCTTCAGCCAGCTCCTCTAGGACCCATACCGCTGCTCACGGAATTATGCCCGAAAGACGTGAATAGCGAATCAACGGAGACTGATGAGACTATTGAACGACTCCTACTAGAAGATGAAGGAGTTGATACTTTGGGTACGAACGATGAACTGCGGGAGCCAGAAGCCTGCGTGATTGAACCTCTAGGTGGCAAAGTGTTCGTTCCAGATGACTGCATTTTTGTCGCGGAGAGGACCCATGGAATGCCAGAAGCTCCTGTAGTTAAACACGAAGTCGTTCGGGATCAACCGCTCGAGCCTGCGCCGATTAATTCTTCTGAAGGAAGAGCCAAACCGCTGCAGTTGATGCTACAGACTCGCAAGGGCAAGATACTGGCAGATCTCCGTCAGCTCCAAGCGACTCTAGAGCAGGAAAATAAGTGCATTCTGGAGTCGATCCCTGCCGAACAATTTACAGATACCAACGCCTTTGGTCTGCTAAAGTACGTAAATTTGGTGCTGGAGCAACAGAACAACCGAGTGTTGTCTGTGCTTCGTCTTGCGGAGGAGACGTGCAGCCAAAATGATGCTGAACTGGAATCTCTGGTGCAGAATTGGCTTGGAAGCGGATTGAACCCATCTTGCAATGGCACAATCAGGCTTGGAGTTGAGGTTCACGGTACAGCTCCAAATGGATTCACGCTGTAGGGAAGTGCCTACTGGAAGGTTGGAAGCAATAGTGAAGTTGTTGTGCGAGTACATTTAAGACCGTCACACGCATTTTTCCTGAGGTTGTCATTGTGCAAAATTATCTTTTCTTTCATTCCAGTATCTGCCTCGAGGAGAGATGGTGACTCTCTGCTGTGCGATCATTGGTTCGGCACGTAATGTGTTCTCTGTGGACGTCAACTCCAATCTTATGAGGAACTGATTAAGGGCGAAGAACGAGAACGCTTTGAAGGATGTCGACGGATACATGATGCAACTTTTCCTGGTAAAGACGAAGGACGGCACGTGGCTGCCAGAAGACGACGCTTTGCTGCGCTGGAGCTGGTGAAAGGAGCGATTCATCCCTCGGTCCAGACCATGATCAAAGCTGATGAGTTGAAGACTACTTGGACAATTGAAGATGTGTTGACAACCAACGGCTTGATAGAAGAACACGCACCAAAGTCGGGGCAAATCCACGTGCTGGTGGTGATACCGAAGCTCTTGAGTAAACGACCTCGAGTAGATGGCGACGACGGTCTTTCCGTTCAATCGAAGAAGCGTAAAATGGGAGATGAAGATAACGGAGACGATCGTGTGTTGCGGTATTTCACGATGGCTGGGTTTCCACCCTTGGAGCACCCAAGGACGTTGTACAAAACGATCATGGAAAGAGACTCATATATTGTGATTTTCCGGGAGTTAATGCGCAAGGTGAAGATGTGTTTTAAAGACAAGTCGGATTCCAACATAGTCGTGACGGGGAATCCTGGTACGGGGAAGAGTCGTTTCTACCTCTATTGCATCTTTCAACTTATTCGTTGCCACCGAGTCGAAGTCCAGGAGCTTTCGTCGTTTGAATTGGTGCTGAACTGTAATAACAATTTTCAAGTGTATCAGCCTGACACGAAAGAGTTCGTCTACTTGAGCGTCGCTGATGTCAAGGAGCTTATGACTCGGGGCCGTGTTCTTCGGCTTACCGATGGAACTTCGTCAATGCTTTGCGGTTGGCATGGAGTTTCGATCCTGTTTGCTGCCCCTGACACTCCACGCATGAGTAATTATGCAAAAGTCGAATCGTTCAAGTACATCATGCCAGCGTGGAGCTTGGAAGAGCTTCAAGACTACAACTCGCTTCTCAGTGACAAGCTGGAACTACCTGACGATGTTTTGATTTCAAGATACAAGAAATTTGGTGGAATTCCGAGGTACATTTTCACCTGGACTGAGCGTGGAAATGTAGAAGAACAGCGTAGGGCAATCGCCTCGTGCAATGCCCAGGACATGATTTCATACGTCTCAAGAAAGCTACCGGTACCTGTGAATAGTCGAGATCACAGCGACAGCATTCTGGTGATGGTTCCAAGCGAAAAAGATTTCCGAGCGAAATTCCATTTGGAGTTTGTGTCCGAGTACGTCGCCGGTAAAATCAGTTCCAGAGGATAGATACTGCCAGATATGATATAAGCGCTCCAAGTTGGAGTCCACGGATATCTAGGATTTGTCATCGTCTAATTATCTCGAATTTAACAAAAAAAAGAATACATGATAATGAGCTGCGTCATCGTGGTTTAGCTGTGCATTTATATATCAGGCTCTTGGCAGTCAAATATACTACGAAGTGGTGGGATAAGGAATGGTCTCACAAACATTTGTACATCTTTTCAAAAATAAGTTTCAGCGACCCTGAAGAGCTCGTGCATGGGAGCCAAATGGTGGACAAGTGGGACGAAGCACCTACATGCATGAACTAGTTTGAGAGCAATGGGAAATGGGTGCCTGTCCTGTCCAGGCTAATACTCACCCACCACTCTCCTTGCAATCAGTCAGGAAGGGACGGGCTGCCTCCAGCCGATTTCTGGACGCACCGCAACACGTGCCCAGACAAAAAAAGTATAGCCGTTATGCGGATCTGCTTCTCCGCGTGTTCTCGCATTGAGACTTGGACGACGAATCTGCTCTTGGAGGAAAATGCTTCCCAGTCTTATCGTAGAAAATGGCATTGAGAGTGACTACTTCAATAATACTAGTGACTACTTCATTGATACTTGAAACGGTCCGTGAGCGGGGAACATTTCCAAACGGCCGGGCCGTTAGATCAACGCATCCATGCTTCAGCCGATTTTAGAAGACGAGCATGCAGGAACGCGACGCAGAACATGGCGATACCGTCGAAACTGTTGCCCGAGGCATTGGCAACGACTCGCCACTTCTCAATTATCCCCGCTAAATAGGAGACGCCGACGCCCGTTAAATATTCCATAGCCAAATGGCCGATAGTCTTCCCCTTTCCTTCCCAGCGCTGTACAGCTGTGCACAGTCAGCTCGATCAGGACCCAAAGTGATGCCCGGTGTCCCGCTATCTGCATGGAGGAAGGACGATCACGTGCTGCGATGCGGGATCTGCGCTAAAAAGTTCGGACTGCTGCGCTGGAAGCACCACTGCCGAGCTGTAAGTTGCGCGTTCTCTCTTCATTTTTCCAGGCATAGTACTGACAACTCCTTGCTATCTTGGCAGTGTGGAGACGTTTGTTGTCGGCGGTGTCTTGGTTTCTGCTTGGTGGACGTCCCGGAGCAAGGTGTGGACTTGGCGTACACATGTGCCCGTTGTGTACAGAAGAACACCAAGCCCACACTTGTCGGAGATATCAACTGGCCGTTCGCAGGAGACGTCCAGGGCCCCAGACTTCACTTGAGCAGGTCAGCAGATTCTCTCGCGACGATGGCCATGAGCGACTCGCCGTCTACAATCTCGCCGTGTTCTTTCTCCTGGTCGATCACACCAACCGCGTCGCCACCGCAGCGTACACATGAGTTCGACGTTGTCGTCAGTCAGTACCGTAACCAGAAACTCCACTCAGTCTGCTCCTTGCTTGTAGACTATCTTGAATGTGTGGGAGGAGCCATCGTTCTCGTGCAGGATCAGCATCTCTGGGTTATCGCACACAAAGGTCTCCACCCGCGTGTGCTCCACGACCCCACGTTCCTCTCCATCTGCAGTCGAGCTCTTAGCACTCAAACCGCGTTCACTGTACCCGATCCCGCTAGTTTCCCGTCCACTTCGTCCCCCGATCCCAGCACGTTTCAGTTTTTCGGAGCTTCTCCATTGTTTGATGTTCGTGAGACAGCTGGTCCAGCTCTCGGTTGTCTTGTGGCGCTGGATACTCGTGCTCGCACTGCTGCTGCCGCCTCCAAGATGGAAGTGACGCTGGAAAACCTCGCAGATCACGTAATGGATCTGCTAGCACAGGAAGAGACCATCTTACGTATCTACGCGTCCGGAGACTTCAAGATCTTCGCTTCAGCCGCTTCAGATAACCGTGCGCCGAGTGGATCTTTTGATGGCTTCAGTAGCACCTCGTCGACTGCAGCTTCGGGTTCTCTCTTCTCTTCCATGCACGCGAGACCCCGGCGATCCAGCAGCTTTGCGTCAGGTGACGAGTATTTCTCCCGGAACACGAACCTCAAGGGAGACGTAGCTGCATGTCGTAAAGTTGTCGATGCCACCTTCCCTGCTCCAAGCCTCAAGAAGGAGCAAAAGCGACCAGCTCTTGGCAACTCTCGTAGCGTATCAACCCTAAAAGCAGCCTAAACGTCAGCAACCACCACAAAGCCCAGCGTTCTGAGTAAACTGTGGCAACTCGTAAATACTATTATAACTTGACCAAAGAACAGTTACCACCAACATCTCCCTCCTGCACTCTCACACTCACCGATCGTACCCCATGTCGCGTTGGTACAAAGCTCTGTCTCGTGCTGTGGGGCGATCGGCCAACCAATTGCCGCTGCTTGTCCGTCTCGCGAACTTCTTCTTCTTGCGGATATCGGTCGTCTCGAAGATAGCCTCCAGGTTGCAAGTGTCCACAAAGTCCTGGAAAATCGCAGGCGAGGGATCGATGGCGTTCTTGCCAAACTGCGCGTGAAGAATCTTGTTGAGATGGTCCTTCTGGGCCCATCTAGGCACCTTCTTCTTTCCGTGACGCTCCGAGTCCGAGTCGCTGTCCCCGCCCGAGGACTCGGCGTTATCCGACATCTCATAATTCACGACATCGGGCGAATGGCTCTTGGGGGGATGTTTGGCTGGTACAGGGGACAGCATTGGAGGCTTAGACACGGGTTTCGACACTGGCTTCGATACTGGAGCTGCCTGGGACGTGAGAGGCTTCGAAATCGGCTTCGATACGGGCTTCGGTTGTGGCTTCGAACTGGGCTTCGCAGTAGGCTGAGATGATTCCGATGCACTTGCCAGCCCTCGAGACTTATGCGAGGCCGCGGCTGAAGATGCAAGTCTAGCTGCCATAGCTGTACTGGATGCGAGGCCCGCCTTCTTCTCGGCTGCAATCATCGCTCGCTTCTTTTCTAGCCCTGCACGCATCTCCATCAGCCTCTGCTGGCGCTTTCTCGCTAGTTCGGCCTCTCGCTTCTTCCGCTCGTTCAAGCGTTCTTGTTCTCGCTTCGCCTGCGCGTCTGTCTCCGCCTTCTCCTTTAGTGCCGCAGCCTTCTTATGCTCTTCCATCTTCTTCTTCAAAAGCGCCTTCCGCTTCTCCTTCTCCAACCTCTTCTTCTCCTCGGCTACACGTGATCTCTCCGCAAGCTTCAGCGCGTTCACCACGGGTGCACTGCGGCTATTATTGTTGCTTGACTGAGAGGTATCCTTCTCCAGCAAAGACGTGAAAGAGTGTAGACCACTGACGAGATTCGCGATTGGCCTTCGGTTCCTATTGGCAGCCATCGCAGCACCGGATTTCAGAGCGTTTTCCACAACGGAAGCCTCAGGAACCGACGAGACCGTGGAAGATAATGAGTCGGATCTGTCTCGGTTCGACAGAGTCTCGATAGTCTGCGGCATCGGCTTTTTGGTGTTGTCTACACCCTTCTGCAAGGCCGTTGATGACGTCAAGGCGGATGATTCCTGTACTGGTCGATGCAGCTCCTGCTTAGACGGGCGTGATGTCGAGTCTTTTGCTGTTTCCACGGTAGATGGCATGGACTTTGCCGTCGGTTTATCTGCGGCTCGAAGAGACGACGAACGCTCGGCTTGTTGCTTGTCCTCCACAACAGAATACGTGGATCTGACCTCGAGTCGCGAGCTTTCGAAGGCGGACGACACGTCTGAGATGCTTTCCACTTGTTGGCGGGCCATGGACCGCATAAAATCGTGATCTTTGGCTTCTTCCGGATCCTCTCGAGTTGTTTCAACCGTGTGTTGAGGTTGTTTGGCCTCCTTCGATGCTGAAGTAGTCAGGCGGGTGGACTCTGACGAGACACTTTCAGCAGGAGTCGAAGTAGATGGAGAAACCTGATCAGACACTTTCTCAGACGCCACAGGCGTGAAAGCGCTCTTCCGCTTTTCGCCGACGGATGAAGCTCTCAACTTTGCCTTCAACTGGTCGCGCTTCGCCCAGAACGCTTTGCTTGCTTTAGCTTCTTCAAGTCGCTTCTGGGCCGATAACTTCGCAGCAGCGCGAAGCTTCTGAGCCTCACGCTGGACACTCTCATCGAACTCTCGCTTTCTCCGCTGCTCGTCGGTCTCTTTTTCGGGTTCAATCCGCGTAGGAGGGTCCTCGGGTGTGGTTGCGGTCGATGCAGTAGCCACAGACGACTTGACGGTTGTCGGCTTCGACTCAGCTTCCGGTAGTGAGTCAGACCTAGTCTTCTGAACGTCTTCTCGCGGGGTGTGCACTTCTTTTGCTTCATTTAACGACGGAGCCTTCTCTGGACTGGGCTCAGGCTGGGTGGAATCAGTCTGAGAGCTCTCGACAATGATATCCACCTGGTTGTTAGGAGCGAAGCTGACCTTCCGATTACCGCGAGAGCTCGGCGCTAGAGACGAAGCCTTCCGTAGAATCGATTTCCTCTTCCATCCTAGTGGACTCGTGAGTTCCCTCCTCCCGCTGACCTGCATCGACTGTCTTGTCCAGTTGATCTCATCGTGGGTAATCAACTCTCCTGCCCTGTCCGCAGTAGAAAACTCCACGTCATGTCCTGAGCTATCGTCATCCGCCTCGGAAGAAACCTGCTGTTGCTTCTGAACCGCTGTGTCTGCATCCGGGGCAATTTCTGCTGCATCCAGCGCAGTGGATGACGCTTCTTCTGTCTGTGAAGAGCGACCTGTGGTTGCGTCTTTATCCCTCTTATCCTGCGGTGACCTGTGTGGTGCTTTGTTGTCCTTCTCCGCCTTCTCCTCTGCTGTGGGTCCTGCCGTTTCCTTCTCGTCTTCTGCTGCAGCTTTCGGCGACGTCGACTGACTCCGTTGCGACTTGTTGGATCCCAGGCTTTCTCGGACGATTTCGTCTCTATCACTATCATCGATCATGGTCACCTCGTGCTCTTTGACGCCTTCCTCTGGCACCTGGTTCAAGTGTTTGTCGTCCTCCTTCTGCTCTACTTCCAGCGCGTCCAGCAGGCGATCAAACAGCACAGCCTTCAGTCCACTAGTTCTCAGCCCTCTCTTCTTCAGTTCGGACCGCAACTCCGCCACCTTGAGCTTCCCTGGATCTCTCAGCAGCCCCTCAGAGGGACGTCCTCTCTTCCTCGTCTTCTTGTGTTCGCCAGTCACGTCCTCACTCTGCGCCCTCGGACGCAGTCGCATCGACAGCCTCGTGCTCATTCTCTTCTGCTTCTGTGCATTCGCAGGCGGGGCTGCGTCTTCCCGCTGCGTCTCGATCTTCTGCTTCTTCTTTGCCGGTTCCGTCGCATCGGAAGCGTTTTCTGGGGCTCTACAGAGCGAAATTATAGCGGAAAACCACGTACACAAACAGATATGAGTCTCTAGAACTGTGTACTACCCCCAATTGCGGTCATAGAGCCTTGGTTTACCTGGGATAAGGCGATGCAGCGACCGCCGGCTTGGCCTCGAAGCGCGCCTTGATCTCCAGCGAGCGCGAGATCTGCACCAGTTCGCCTCGCAGCCACGACACGTTGCGCACATGTTTCTCCTCCAGCGTCGACCAGTTCTCGCGCGCCAGGCTCTGCAGGTGGCCGCGCACGCGCAGCACGGCGTCGCCCATGCAGCTTTCTATTGCCTTTTTCGCGGGTTTAAATTTTAAACGGAGATCGGAAACTTAACGATAAAAAGATGCAAAGAGGTTGCGCAACTTAAGTTGGCAGCTTGGGAAAGTGTAATTTTGTCGTCAAAAATGAAAATTCACATTAGCTGGCCGCTATAATGCACTGCCCCACCCGCTTGCTGCGTCGTTCGCAGCCTTCCTGCCCCGTCCTGCTACTGTCTATTTACTAATAGTAGTGTCTATACTGGCACCTCGGGTGTCCTGTTCTCGCTTCGTCCACCACCTTTATCGATCGTCACGGACCTGGAGTTGATGCCCGATAGTCTGCGAGTACATCCGACTGACAGACGACCTCGATCTCTCGTCTTGCACCCCAGTAACGCTACAGAATGGAACACGAGCTCTTCTTTTGCTTGGGCACTTTCTTCCGACGCACCTCGCGCACAAACGTCTCGAACACCGCCGTCACGTTCGCTCCTGTCAGCGCACTCGTCTCTATGTAGCGCGCGTTGTACGAGTGTGCTATCCGTCGGCCTTCCTCCGTGCTCACTTGGCATTTGCTCGGGTCACGATCCACCACGTCCTTCTTATTGGCCACGAGGATAATAGGAGGCAGTGGACGGCGACTCTCGTTGATCTGGAGGTGCAGGTCGAAGAACGGTTGCAATTCCTACAAAAATGCCAAACATCAGCAAAACTATCGACTCATATCTCCCAAGATGATCAACAAGAAGATCATCAAAACTAGGTCCATGCTTACATGAAGCGAGATCCGCGAGTCCATACTATACACAAAAACATAGCCATCCTTGTCCATCATCCACTGCCCTCGCAACGACTCAAAGTCCTGAACACCGCAGCATAAAAGCTGATAAGCCATCGAGTTTATCAACAAACCAGGGCATCGCAACGACGTACATCTTGACCTGCGGTATCCAAAATCTCCAGCATGCAGAGGCCATCGTCCACCGTGATAGCTTTTCTGTACGCGTCCTCGATCGTAGGGTCCCAGTCTTTGACGAAGTAGTCTCTCACGAAGCGCAGCGTGAGTGCACTCTTGCCCACACCACCTGAGCCCAGTACGGACATGTGGAAGGTCTCCTGTCCGTTTGCAGGACCTGTTCAACACAACAGCTAAATGTGAGCCTCGATCCTGCAACCGCAACACATCAGGGCAGTCCCGTACCGAGGGACTTGTAGAAGGCCTCGCCCTGTGAGACGTAGAGCGTGTCGTTGTTCTGCAACTCGTCCACGTCCGAGATCTCGGCGCCGCTAGCGAGAAACAGCCGCTTGGCGCGCACGCCCAGCTTCTTGCTCGCCACCTTCTTGAGTCGCGCGATGCTGTCCTTGGACTTGAGGTTCATCACCTGTGCAGCACACAGTTACAGAGCATCAGTCCCTTTGGTCACTTCATGGATGGTCTCCTCTGTCGCCAACCTTGCCCTCGGAGCCCGCCTCATTGCGGTAGATGAACAGCCGCATGTCGCTCATGGTGCTCACGCTACGGGGCGTCCGTGGGTCGGTCCTGTAGGCGAGGAGCGAGCGCCTGCCTGAGTTCTCGCCTTCCGAGTGCGCAACCTTACAACAAATCGCGCTGCGGAATCGGGGTGTCCCCCCTGCCGCAGTAACTCCATTGGGGTCATATTTGCAATCAGGGTTTCAATGACTTGGGAACTGTAACCTCCAAAACAGATGGTGTTACGAAACAATATCTACTATTTCAGATATGACCAAATAATCGCCGTAAGTCACATAACAGTGGTACCCGCATTGACATTGGATAGGCCACACTCTCAATGGTCTCACCAAGGGCGAAGTAGTAGTGTCCCCAACGCCGGTAGCACCAATAATAACATGTCGTCACTGCTAATATGCACATGTAGTACGTGCTGGCTGGAAATTATGGATACACGTGTGTGTGGTTATCATTGATGGCCTGCATCGCTTTCGCTGGCCGCGGATGAAAAAAAAACTCCCATTACAAATTGTGTGATTGGACAATTCGCGCGCGGGTTCTGCACCCGCCCCGCTCACAAAGAGGAACCATCCGAGCATGCAGCCAACAGCGCCGCCATGAAGCAAGCCGTCGCCGGTATTTTCCACCATTACTTTTGTCCAGCAGCCTCCATCTGGAGTGCATCGCTCGTGGTGCCATTGGCACTGCCAAGGCAGAGAGTCTCACCTACGTGCGTCGCAGCCTTATTACCCCATCCTCCTAGTCAGCGCTCAAGTTGCGTACAAGTTGCTCCATCTTTGTTTACGTTGCGTCAAAGTTGCGCTCCAGTGATTCAGCAACTTAATCCAAGCAACAAGGACGAAGAAGGGCCTTCTTCCCCTGCTGTAGCTCTTATCTTGCAGGTGATCGCAAAGCTTGTTCACTGCGCTCTATTCGTCTACGCCTGCATACAGATATCCTTCTCCTTCCTGGCTTTTCGCGCCCCGAAAGGCGAATTTTCAGGCGATCTTTCCAGTGCGACCGGTCGACAGCGGTGCCGTAGCAACCACAGCGCTCTCTCTCACACACACAAGTTCATTAGTCTCGACGGAAGCGATGCGCTCGCTCGACGACGTGCAGGTGCAGGATCAACAGCAGGAGGCCGTGCTTCGCCGTAAGAGCTGCGCGGGTTCGTCTCCCACGCGACGGCGGCGATCTCGAGAGGAAGAAGTGGGCGCACCGGCCGTGTGGATCGCTCCAGACTGGGCAACACACCCCATTATCGAGAGCTTCTACGGTCATGCGCGGTGTGCGCGCGCCAGCTCCTTCTACGAAGTCATGTGCTCGCCTATGAACGCTACAGCCACCACGACGTTGGGTGAGAGCTGCTGCAGTTACAAGGCGACGGGTGAGGAGGACGAGGGCCAGGGACTCCATAGTCGGACGCGCCGTCCGTTCGGCTCGTTCGCTTATTCCTGCACGACCGACACAAGCGAGGAAGCGGCCGAGAGCCCGCTCTACGACCGCAACGCCGCCATGGGCGCGAGCGGCGACAGCAGCGTGTGCAGCAGCTCTGGGTTCGCTCAGTGGAACAGGATGCGTCACACTATGAATCTCAATGGCGGGCTCGTGCCAGTGCCTCCAGATCATCACTTCACAAGTGATAGAGCCTCAATATTGGAGAACCCTCAAGGCAGCGGAGACCTCGCAAGACTCAGCCTCAGTCCTGCATCGTCTTCCGACCTGGACAGTCTGGATCGTCCTCATTCACCCCCGACATCCGCCAGGTTACGAGCGAAACTACAGGAAAGTCTACAGGACATGGATACTCGTATCGCCGAGGAGCACAAGCGTTTAAATCAGGCACAAAAAGTGGTCAAGAAATCGAAGAAACAACCAGCAGAGCCTGCCAACGTCATGTGGAGTTTACTATGTGGTGCACGAACGGACGGAGCGTCTCAAGCTGATGGCTTGGCCTTCCTGACGGAGAAACTGGGCATGGCAGTGTCCAATCGAGCGTTGAATCAGCTACAGCGACACCGCCGACATGTGCGCGGCATCTTGCAAATCGTGACTGCACACAACCCGGACTTGGAGCTCACGGAGCGGCAGCTTGACTCGTTCGAAGCAGCGGACGCGATGCTGGTCAACGACATCAAGTACAGCGTGCTGAAGCAGCAGTACAAGCTGCTCGTGACTAGTGCAACTCAACGGCGACGTGCTGTAGCCCAGGCCAAGCTCCACAACGGCAACGATTGCTTCGAGAAACCGCATGTGAAGAGTGTGATGCTGTCTAAGTTGCTTGAAGCTGTGAGCTGGTATCGATTGGTGCAACGTAATGCACGGGAAGAAGCAGCGTCGAGCTCTGTGGGCGTGGCATCAGCTCCAGGATCAAGCGTATCATCCGCTCCAAGCTCTGGAGGACTGCAGGAGCTTCAGGTGGATAAAATTCTGGACGTTCTGGCAGGAGAGGAGTTTTACTCAGACTACAACGAACTGATGTGTCAGTCAGACTGGTGGGAGATTGCTCAGGCCCATTTTGAGAACCTCATCTTCTCGTCCAAGAACTCGCGGATCTGCCAGTGGGTACTGCAGCTTTCGAAGGATGTTGCAGCTGTAAGTTATGAAGAACTGGACGAAAACGAGCGTGGGAGACTGCGTTCGCGGACCAATTCCATGGTAGGTGGCCACACAAACACTATCCAGCAGGCCTCGTGGACGAAAGACCCGCCACCTGAGCAGATTCTCGACTTCTTGGAGCGACTTACAGGTCGAGTACGTCGAGAGTTTGACGTTCCTGCAGACGTTAGCAAGAGCTTGAACGTGTTCATCCAGCGTACGGTATTCCCTCGTATTGCTGTCCTCTGCTTCAACCAAAGATCGACACGTGACTGTCAGAGGAGGGACAAGTTGTGGCGTAAGAAATGCGTGGAGCTCGGTGGATTGCCCATGGAAAACCTAGGTGTATCGCCCGAGTTGGTCGCCAAGATCCGCTCCAGTTTGCCCAGTCACCGGATCCGCGGACCCAGTGGCAATGGCAGTACCAGTCCGTGTCAACGGCGAGTGTTCCTCGTTCGGGCGATCGAGGCTTTTAACGGCATGGAGAGTGTCGTTCCCTGTGATCTGCTGGATGAACTCATGCATGGTGTAGTGATTCTCCACCACGAGGCGGCTCTCGTGTTGGGCACGACCCAGTTCTCGGTGGAGACGTTCTTCCCGTTGTTAGCGTACGTGCTGGTGCACTGTCGACTGCCAACTATCCACGCTCAGCTGCATCTTCTCGAGAACTTCGCTATCACTGCCGATAACGCGAACGGTGAAGAATCCTATTACGTCTACTGTGTCCACGCCGCCGTCGAGTACGTCTGCAATACAGCGGGACTTGGAGTCATTGCCAACCCTGGAAGTACGGTCAGTTCGACTTCAAGTGCCGTCTCGATGCCTGGTGGTTCCCCTGTCGTGCCTATAATCAGTGCATCGCCGCCTAAGAACCACACTGCGTTCTCGTTGGAACTCGAATTGGAGAGTGAACTGGAGGTGAAAGTATTAAGTTCTCCGAGCATGGAGCAGCCGGAGGTAACGGGGGTCTGCAATACCGGAGCTGCACCTGAGTCAGGCAACGAAAGTAGTTAGCTAGTCGTGAGATGCCAGGAGCATCAAGCCAATATCCTTTATTTATGTCGCGTGCAACGATGCGAGGGACGCACACGGACAGAGCCATCCCTTGAATCTAAATAAACGTGTCGAGGCGGTTCCGTGCACGTCTTCTTTGATCTGTAGGAGCCTAGTGTGGCTTGGGTACGTGACCGTCGACGTAAAAGTTGCGCGTGGCTTTGGGGAGCATCACTGTGGTGCCCTCGAAGTCCTCGGTTACGAACACTTGGCAGCCTAATCTGGACGTATCGGTGAGGCCGAATGCCATGTCCAGCATATCTTCCTCGTCCTCGCAGGCCTCCTCTAGCTCATCAAACACTGGGTCTTCCAGGATCACGTGGCAAGTGGAGCAGGCCATAGACGACTCGCAGGCGCCCTCCAGGTCGATATCGTTGGCGTGAGCCACATCCAGAATGGACATACCGGTCTTGGCTTCCACCTCCTTGATAGAGTCGTCGCGCAGCTTGAACTTGATGTGCACACTGCCAATAAAAGTTTAGTATATCATTTGCATCTTGTCTGTATCATGGAATTGTGTGGCCGGCGTACGTCGGGTTGTTGGCGAACTTGGACATATCACCGTGCAGCGCAGCGGCCGACGCGTGGAAGAAACGCGGGGCGTGGGAGGGGCTTGCGCGTGACAGGAGACGCTGGCCAAGTACTCGGAGCATTGCGGACCAGGAAGTGAAAATGTGTGAAGGAGAAGAGCTCAGAATGCTGGTAACCCAGATGGTAATCTATTCGTTTTTCGTTTAACAAAACTTATGACCAATCATATCGCGAGAAAATATAAATGAAGTGTTCAATTAGTTGAAATAAATTACAAAATATATTACAATGCTCAGCTGCAGCCTAGCCATGTCTCCTCTTTAGGATCGCAGCGTTCTCCCACACCTCTCGCAATCTGCAGACGCCGCATCTTCTCGTACTCTCCGAACACGTCACAATGCACAACTTGCATGCGGCCATTGTAGCAGATACCGCGAATGCCGTTCATGTTGCACTCTCGATAGAGCACCCCTTGACACATGCCATCCGTGGATTGCAGTGTTGGCTCGGACGCCTGTACATTCTGCGTGATGTTCTTTCTACATAGAAACCCATCGACACGGTCAATGACTGCCAGGTCTTCGGCTGGAATTCGATCGTTCACGCATTGCACAGTGGGTTCGTTCTCTCGGGGTAGACACTGGAAGTTCGTCAAGTCGCAGTACCCGGTAGCCCAACCATTGCAGCAGATTTCGTTACGTCGGAAGAGAGCAAAGTTTTTGAGATTCGTGAGACCGACAAGAGAGGGGAGACTGTAGGCGTGGATAGCGTCGGCGATGTAGAGAGTGGTTAGTCCGGAGAGGTCGTCGAGGTTAGGCAGCTCTTTCAAATTGTGGACAATCGTCAATACGAGAGTCGACAATTTGTGCAAACCCGCGAGAGACGGATATTCGGTCAAAGCTGTAGCACCTCCCGTTCGCAGGAATCGGAGGTTGTGCATGTTCGAAAACGTGTCGGGTGGTAGGTACTGCAGGCTTGAGTGGATGAGATCATTCTCGACGTGACTGTACAATAAACAGCGTTAGTCGTGCAATTTTTAAGCAATCATTTCTGGAGAATGGCGACGTACAAGTATTCCAAGCGGGTGAATTCTTTCATCCACTCAGGAAATCTTCGCGTCTTCGTGTAAACAAGAATCCTGTAAAAAAAAAAAAAATTGAGTCCGTAACAGTTTCCAAAAGAATAATGAAACTTACAGCTCTTTCAATTTTGTGCACAATCGAAGCTCTTCGGGCAGCTCCGGCACCGCGCGATTGATGATTTGTACTATCTGTAAATAACCGTTCGATGACAGTGCACGTAAATCTTCCGTCACGTCCGGCGCATTGATCCAATCGTTGTATGTTCTCGGTGCCAAGTCAAGATCCATGAATACGATACAGCGGCATGTCGATTTGTGCCCCCAATCCCAGCGATAAGAGTAAACCGGACAATGTTGATATGGTGCACAATTCTCGATGCTCGTTGAGATGGAAAGTGCTGTGTAGATAGCGATCCCCATACTGCAGCAGATAAAAATGAAGCCTCCAACCATCGTGTGCTTTCTCGAATGAGGGTGCGCACGAGCTTTGGCAACGCCTTTATCTTCTCTCCGACTGCGATTGGCCAGAATGAGGTATGCGATTACCTTCTTCCACTTGTATATTCCCAGCAAGTTCAGGAAACATTTGACAAGGATATACTCTCCTTCCGTGATCTGTAGATTGGCGAAACTCGTTTTAACAAGTTGAACCTGGATCGGGTCGGCAAAGAGCCGTGCGATTCGGTCAAAGCTGCCGGGGGTGAGTGTTTCCTCTCGGATAACAAAGTTGTCGCGATCCACGTGGAAATTGTAGTACGAGTACATCAGCATCACAATAGGCGCGAAGACCGCGAAGAAGAGGTCGAATCTACACGTATAACAGTTCGTATAGTTTACGTTAGCCATGTTAGAAACACTAAAAAAAATATTGGCACTTACAGATAGAAAACCCGAGCAACTACAAGCATCGGGTCTGGTTTGGTCCGCTGAAATCTGTAGAATGAGATGAGCCAATTGAAACCTAGTGGCAGCACGTAGAAAAAGATAATTGGCAGAGGGAAGCCTTTGCTTAGATACGTCGTAAGGCTCATCGTCTGAAGGATTAGCTTGGGGAAATCCAGCAAAGCATCCTATCGTTGATGAAAGTGAAGTATTAGTTTCTAGTACTAAGTAATCCAGATAAAAAAAAGTCGATACACTTACATAGTAACGATGATATGTGCCCTCCATGCTTGTGAAGTCGAAGATCAATTTACTGGCTGCATGTGAGCCAAACGATGATGTACGCTGGATCTTGGCGCTAAAACTCTTAAGGTTCTCGAGCGACCTTACTCTGGACGAAGCGTTTCCAATAGAAGCTGTCCTCTGTCTCGGTACACCTCCCGTTTGAGCTTGTAAGCGTCTCAAAAATGGTAAAAGTTTTTGTGACAGACGATAACTCAGCGACTTTGGATCTGGAGCTTGAGAAAGATTGTTGACGGTTGACTCACTGTTGTAGGAGAGCATGAAGACAATCAACCACAGATACAAACACGCAAACACCGACAGCATTACTGTAGACGTGACGACGATGGTAAGTGAAGGCTTCGACATGAGCAGGAATTCGCCGTTGTCCAGTGTATCGGTCCCCATGAGGAAGTTGGCTGTCCAATTGGGAAAAACTTGCACCACCGTCATGTACACCATTGCAAGCAGTGATAGTGTGAATGCCAGTAACATCACGAGTCCCAAGTAGCCGTAAACCTCGTAGAAACTCTCTTTGAAGTAAACAACTCGCATCGATGATCGAGCACGACGCAATGCTCGACCACCACTGACTTTCAAAGACGCTCTCCGTGGAGAAGAACTCACCGATTTCACTTGAGGTGTTGTTGAAGATCGTCGAATCGGTGGGAAGTACAACGAGTCCATGGTATCGATGAGTTCGGCTATTTTCGCTAAACCGTGATCGGATGCTTGATCCAGAGACATTCGACGTTGAGCTCTCAGATCGGTGTGACCCAGAATCTGGTCACCTTCGGAGCTTGGTAGTCGCGTAGCCGTTCGCACTAAGTCGTGACAACTCTTTCGACGGCGAGCTTCCATTATCGACGTCGCTGTGAGATGATATGTGTGTTTCCTAGCGTGTGGACTGTCCTGGTCGCAGCTTGAAATACCTCGCTTTTCGAGTTAATTTTGGTTTGTTGATAAACACGTCAATGCAGCCGTGTCACTTGTACTGAGAAACGTTTCCCCTTCACTTTATTGCAAATATATTGGGGGGGGCATCTTTTTAAACGATAAGTCATGACGTGTGTTGAATTCTTTGAAGTTCTAAATAATGTAGTTTTGCTCGCTATCGATTGGCGTCCACTAGTATATCACATTTTCTGCAGACAATGATCGGACGAAGTTTGTTGTTTTCGCTAAGTATGATACTTGTGGTATTCCGATAAAACAAAATCTGCGATAAACGATTATTGAATGAGAATCAGCTTACTCAAAACTTGTGGACTACTTCCGGCAAAGACATAAAGAAATACACTGTCGTCCATAAACTATTCACCGTGCTCGTCATCGTCTTCAGCTCTCACGTCTTCTGTACATCATTTTCGAGAGCAATCGACAGACGTCTTTGACTTACTCGACGGGTCCTCTGAATTATCAGACGATCACATTGGCAATTCTTGGTGTCGTCGGATATCGTATCTCGGTATGTGTCTTCCGGAAATCATTTGTACTTGGACACAACCTCCAGATGGAATTTCGCTTGGAACCATCACCAGAATGCTGTCGCTGTGATCTCGACTATTCACAGGTACCGGTAGCTTTCTTGAGACGTATGAAATCATGTCCTGGGCATTGCACGAGGCGATTGCCCTACGCTGTTCTTCTACATTTCCACGCTCAGTCCAGGTGAAAATGTACCTCGGAATTCCACCAAATTTCTTGTATCTTGAAATCAAAACATCGTCAGGTAGTTCCAGCTTGTCACTGAGAAGCGAGTTGTAGTCTTGAAGCTCTTCCAAGCTCCACGCTGGCATGATGTACTTGAACGATTCGACTTTTGCATAATTACTCATGCGTGGAGTGTCAGGGGCAGCAAACAGGATCGAAACTCCATGCCAACCGCAAAGCATTGACGAAGTTCCATCGGTAAGCCGAAGAACACGGCCCCGAGTCATAAGCTCCTTGACATCAGCGACGCTCAAGTAGACGAACTCTTTCGTGTCAGGCTGATACACTTGAAAATTGTTATTACAGTTCAGCACCAATTCAAACGACGAAAGCTCCTGGACTTCGACTCGGTGGCAACGAATAAGTTGAAAGATGCAATAGAGGTAGAAACGACTCTTCCCCGTACCAGGATTCCCCGTCACGACTATGTTGGAATCCGACTTGTCTTTAAAACACATCTTCACCTTGCGCATTAACTCCCGGAAAATCACAATATATGAGTCTCTTTCCATGATCGTTTTGTACAACGTCCTTGGGTGCTCCAAGGGTGGAAACCCAGCCATCGTGAAATACCGCAACACACGATCGTCTCCGTTATCTTCATCTCCCATTTTACGCTTCTTCGATTGAACGGAAAGACCGTCGTCGCCATCTACTCGAGGTCGTTTACTCAAGAGCTTCGGTATCACCACCAGCACGTGGATTTGCCCCGACTTTGGTGCGTGTTCTTCTATCAAGCCGTTGGTTGTCAACACATCTTCAATTGTCCAAGTAGTCTTCAACTCATCAGCTTTGATCATGGTCTGGACCGAGGGATGAATCGCTCCTTTCACCAGCTCCAGCGCAGCAAAGCGTCGTCTTCTGGCAGCCACGTGCCTTCCTTCGTCTTCGCCAAGAAAAGCTGTAGCTTGGAGGCGTCGATGTCCTTCAAAACGTTCTCGTTCATCGCCTTAATCGCTTCCTTCAGGTGATCCACCGACAGACTCTTGTCGATGTCCACAGGGAACACCCTTTCCGCCGCACCAACGATCGCATACAACAGCTTCACCATAGGCGTCAGATTCCGGAATGAGGGAAAAAATAGATAGTTTTTTTGCATGATTGATGGGTGGACTTCTTGACAAGGATAAGCGAATCAAATACGAAGTAGAGAACTGTACTATTAATGTATGGACATTTTGAGCAATTCAAAGGGGCGAGCGAACTATTTTCAGCCAGTTCAAGCCTGAACGCAGAAAATTTGTCCCTCTCTCTCGGATCGATATGACGGACAGCGACCAACTTGCCGTCTCCACGTTGATCTTGGTCGGCGATAACGAATATGTACTGTGTGCATCACAAGGTCGAGTGCTGTTCAATACCTACAGTGGATTCGAGGTAAGAGACGTTAGTCAGGGCTGCTACAAGAGACACTAACGTCGTATCGTCTTACTTGCTAGGCGAGTTTAGAGCAAGAATTCACACTCACGCTCGACAGTAGCCACGAGCGCGACTTCGATAGAGCATCGCCAGAGGACGTGGCCGTCCCAATCATACTTTCTACCCCTTCAACACCTCGGTTTGAGTTGTCAACGGACGACTCGACGCGGTCTCCGTTCGAGAGCATGCTGAGCCTCAGCTCACCACGGACATTCATCATCCACTTCAGACCCCCGCAGGTATCCGAGAGCGACTACGCCTGGGACAACTTCCAGGATGAAATCGTCATTCATGCGAAGCTAAGTAAACTTGTCATCCATCTTGAAGCCTGGAAGCACGCGTTCTTGCCTGAACAAGAGAATAGTTTGCTGTATCCAGCTTCTCTACCTGATGTAAAAGCCCCGCCGTTGAGGCTCTTTGGTGCAATCGAGCGAAACGCTGGCAAGAAAGACCCAGCACCGTCTCCTACCTTTGTCAACAATCCTGCATTGGCATCAAAGAAGAATAACAACGTTGACGTACTTTTGAAGCCGAGAACTCCACGAACAGAGAGCTTACCATCGCTTTCACGACCTACATCCAGAGATCGACAGTCTGTAAACGTCGCCCGTGTTCCGTTCCCCGTCGTGACTGCGATTCAGTCCGAGCGCGAGGCTCGAGAGGTGATTATGAAGCTACGAAGGCGGCGAAATTATCAGACCAACACTGAAGTACTGGCTGATTCGTCTCCGACTTCAGTGGCAGATACCGCGTTGTTCCCGGAGACGGTAGCCCTTGACGCACACACGAAAGCCGATCTCGAAGAATTTAACCATCTGGTTGTCGCTGCGAAGGACCAAGTCATGAAGGAGACTGCACAGGCAAAGAGTGAACTATCGTACTATCAGCAGCTGCTACCGAAGCCTCCATCGCGCGAATCTGCTTCAGAAACATCGACTACACGAAGACCCCGACACATGTCTGCAGCAAATAGGCGGCCATCTAAACTTCCATCACTTGCGCGACCTTCTTCAAGAGAAGCAGCCACTGAAATGATCTCTTCAGTAGATAACCAAGAGACTTCTTCGGAACAAATGCCGAAACCTCAGAGATCGTCGGCAAACCAGCGTTTTATGAGGAATACCAAGCTGGAGTCTCTTTCAGCCTCAGCGGAACGCTCGCAAAGGTCCCAACAACAAGAACTTACAACGTTGCCGACCAAATTCAACACACAGATGAGCATTTCTGATGATTTCGATGATCCCGATCCTGAAGTGGACGAAGCTCCCATCGTTCCGGATGATCTCAGTGGTGTCGCCGCCTTAGATGCAGACGACTGCTAGTAGTATTAACGTGCTTAACAAAAATGTTTTTTTCTTCTTCAGATTACCTTGAAATTTAACACTGAACAAGTTCAATGACGATCCACACTCTACCTGCATTAACTGCCGCGATAAGTGGAGTACCCGAATGGGTTGAGGAGTAAGGGCACATGGTAGTGCTGTGTCGGGTTTTTGACGATGAAGGCGATGGTCACTTCCGGGTAGAAAAACTCCGTGATCCCGTTGGCTTCGAAGTATTCTCGGGTAGAAAACACCATGCGATAGGTGCCAGCTTCAAAGCGTGCAGCTTCAGGCACCAAGTGACTGGCGACGCGTCCGTCGGCGTTCGTTCTTCCGTCGTCGATGCGGATCCATTCGCCCGAGCGCAAATACTGCAGCTCCACGCGAACGTTGGCGGCCGGTCGCCCGAGCGAAGTGTCGAGGATGTGAGACGTCACGGGGGACTTGTAGCTCATGGCGGAATTACTCGAGAGGTGGCGGTTAACGGCGTTGACGCGGCGCGAAGGAGAAGACATCAAAGTGACAGAATGAAGAAGATTTGCTGATCATTTTTCGCGACTGAAAATGACGGAATTTTACGGAATTGTGACGCAATATTACGGAATTGTGACCTACAGTACATGTACTAACGTGAATTTTGACGCAATTCCTGGGCTACAGCATCGCCTTGAGTTTGCCTACCGAAGCTTTGTCGACGATAATGTAGGTTTCCAACCCGATAGGTGTGCCCCTGGCAAGCCATTCATTAACCTTTTGTTTCACGATAGCGTACCGTCGGTCTTTCAGCCCTTCCTGACTCCGTTAAAGCGGGAACATTTCGTGGTGCAATTTAACGAACTGTTCCCCGCTCCAGAGCTCCACTACGCACTAGAACGGCCAGATCCCCACGTGGTTGAAACCAGTTTGAGCAAACCGCTGATGCAAAGCTGGCAGATCTCTCCTCATGATGAAGTCGGAGTGCTCCGCTGTGTTCTCCTCGAGTCCCAGCTCTTTGTTCGCCGCTGCGTGGCCACGCAGCGGCGAACGTTCGGGAGATCCCCAAATGGTGTGCCCTGCAATACCGTCGGAGGTTAGCACTCGTTTCGCTTCACGGAGCATGGCATCGGGATCGGGTGCGAGTTGGAGGCAGAGACTGGCAACGTATCGACCCATTGAACCCGTCGCGATTTCAGCCAAGTCATGACCTGTGCATATCGATTAGTCTTCGTAAGTTTTACAAATGTTGTTAAGCTCCAACCTACCGTTGGCTTCCTTGAATTTGATGCAGACACCTCTCGAGTTCACGTCGCTGAAGTTCTCCTTGGCCATCCTGACCATCACTGGCGACAAGTCCGTGACGGTGAACGTCCGCTTGGTCTCTCGGGGTAGCTTGGACTCAAACAGGTGCTGGGAGACGTCAAGTGAGCCCAGTCCAGCTCCCGCAGCGATCTCAAGATCATTTCGAGCGCGATCCAACTGCATGTGCGAGTGCAGCTGTTTAGCGCATTGCAGCGTCATGTGCTTGTTCTTGTTCGCCGTCTCAGTGAAGACCACAGCGAAGTTGCTCCAATTCTTCCGCATCATCGCGAGGCGGTCAACCATGATTCCCTTGCGTGTTCGGTCTAAGCAAATCAACGCCGCGTCAATGGATACAGATCACGCCTGACTACTTGGTCGACAACTTCAAGCAGAATTCACCCCAGCTATGATAACGTGTGCCTGACATGTTTTACCAGCCACGTCAGCGTTTTTTAGGTGTTCACCTTAATCGCCACCCTATCAAATTCGAGTCGAAAAAAGAAGCAAGTAGCTGTCCACTTCCTACGAAAATGCAAAGATGGTAAGTCGGGCAAAGCCCAGTGGAGTCCACTGTGATTCGTGTCCACTGAGTGGACACGAATCACCACTTAGTGGTGGCCGTGGACGAAGGGGCTCACGCCCTTCTTCTGGTCCAGATTCGCGAACGCGTGGTTCACGTCGCGGTGGCTGCACTCGTCCGCGCGCACGCACTTGACCATGTCGTACACGGACGCGTCCTCCGGCAGCTTGTAGTACGTCTGCGCGATGAGCGGCGCCTTCTTCTCCTTCCACGCGTCCAGGTGGCCGTCCTCGATGTCCTTGAGCAGACATGTGTACGTCTTGACAGCCTCCTCTTCGAGGTAACCCACGAAGCGGTGGCACGTCTTGGGTGAGACCAAGTAGGTGAGGAAGAAGCCGTTGAAGAAGACGCCTTGAGCTCCCAAGACCAAGGCACGGAACATGTAACCAGGCTGTTTGATGTTCATGAAAATGAGCAGGTGCATGCGCTCGTTCTCAGCCTCCTCCAGCAGCGTGTGGATCCAGCCGTAGTCGCGCTTGAACTTGCGCAGCGAGCGCAGGTGGCGCAGCATGCCGCCCACCATGCCGGGCACACCCGCCACGGACTCGAGGAAGAGGCAGCGGTGGAGCCAGTCCTTCTCGGTCATGGCACCGCCCGGGCCGCGATAGCCTGAGATTACATCGAAACCCGTACGGAGGGTTTGGACGGCCAAGTAGGCGACGCGTTCGTGCATTTTGACGATGGGGTGGTGGGTCTGCTCCATGGTGGAGATCTTGTCGAGATCATAGACGGCATGGTTGATCGGGTTCTCCCAGATAGGTTCTCCATCGGCCGCCGTGGGGCCGAGCGGATGACGAGAGGGATATTGGTTGAAATGAGCTTTGTACGCCGGCTCATCCGTGACGTTGGTTGGTTCCTTGTCGTTGATTTCGGGCGGGTGCCTAGCGACAGTCGAAGCGAACCGAGTCGTGAAGTTTGGCGCGAGGCAAGGAATTGGTTTAGGGTTCACAGTGAACGGCGAACGCTGGCACTTGAGTAGATTCATCGCCTGGCGACGAAATTGCTGCTGCTTGATGGAGCGCTCCATCATCTTGGCCGTCGACGCGTAGTGCATGACTGTGGGGGGGGGGGTTCTTCAGCTGAAGCTGAATCTGGGTTGCGAGGTGGTGGAAGTTACTCGAGACTTAAAAGTCGAATTAGGGAATGACGAAGTGAGAGTGATGGAAAGCGAGACGGAGAAGCGTGCCAAGCGGATAAATCAACGGTTACAACTTCAGGTTTTGTAGGTGTGCTGCACCACCGAATTTTCATCAGGCTAGGTAGGACTTGGTCGACCGGCCACTCGCCCTGATTGCTTCAGTGATTTGAACCCGGCACAGCTCATCGTCGTCCGCTGATATATTCTCGCGTACATGCGATTCACAAGAATTCCAAGACGCCATCTCCATCCATGCCGGCGGATGGTTTACTACATGTAGGATACTTTGCCTGAGCAGTGTTAACGTGGTTCGCCCGCCTATCGCTGTGATGAAAAACGCAGAATCACATGGACAGACCCTACGGGCATTGTCAAATGGACATCACAATACAATCCCCTCGGTAGTAATCCTTAGACTTGGAATACTCCCTCAACAGCAAAAAAGCGGCTCCCAATGACCAGTAGCATACAAACTCAAGTAAATATTCCCTCTCCACCCTCAGTCGTCAATAGGAATATAAATTTGGCGAAAATTCCTATTCTGGGGTGCATAACTATGAGAAAAGTCCTAATTGTACAGGACGCCCGAAGGAATCTGCATAACAACGACGTACTTGCTTCCGATCTATATTTTCATGTGCACTTCTCGTAGTCCTCTCAATCATCTGCCTATCTGACATCCAGTAGCACAGGTATGAACGAAAAACCTTCCAATCCACCACTAGGCAATCGCTGGAAGCCGATGCTCTTGGTGGTGACGTAGAACGTCGACCTATCGATTGTTGTGGAGCAATGGGGATAGGAGCTGTAACTGCAACTTGGCCCGGTAAACGAATTTGCGCTGCCGATTCCGAGCTCGTCATCTCACATCTTTGATTCGGTGCATGTCATTGCGCTATTTCACACCATGAATATCGTTACACAACCGATGCCCGCTAGCATGGACGCAACGTCCCTTACTGCCGTGACTACACCCCTCGAAGCAAATCACGTAGTCTCGGACTACTAATCTGCATCGGGGATAGTGTGTCACTACGAACGCTCCAGCTTCCCCGCCCGCCAAGACTTCAAGATACCTTTCCGTGTCGGGGTTCAACGCGTAAAAGTATCCGCCTTGAAACGATGCCGCAAGTCGATGGGATTGTCCATCGTGGCAGTTTGATGAGGTTGCACCTTGCCGTCCAGCACGACAGGACTGTCCGAGTTGTCGGGGAGATCGCCCAGAGCCTCGGTCATGGCGTCTCGTAGTTCTTCAAGGTCTCGGGGATGGAAATGTGTTCGTATGAGCTGCACACTCTCGCTTTGGCTTCACGTTGAATTCGACTCTTACGTTAGATAGTCATGATGCACAACACCAGCCCGACGCGCGAGTTCCTTGACGCAGTACGCGTTATTTGTCTCCTGCAATCCGCGCTGCGAGTTCATAGAGAGCTGGACGCTGGAAGGGACGAGATAGTTTTTCCTTTGGCTGCTTCTGACAGTAAAAACTTGTACTTTGGCGCAAAATTGGACGGTAAAGCTAACGAGCTTTCCACTAAGTGGAGGCATGAGGCCTACCCACGATACAGTCGACATTCCGATTACAACTCGTTCACGTCACCCACTGCCAAGTGTTATGAATTCAATTTCGTGTTGATCGTATCTTTGAGGGAGTACAATCAGTATATTTCTGCACGGGTGTGGCTCGTAGATTTTCAGGGTCCAATAGCCAAAAGTTAAGTAGTCAGCATCACTACTTACTGAGAAGCAGCAAGAGTTTACACATTCAATCTGCAGATTTCAGACCCAACGTATGCATCACATATTTTCAAAGTTTTGTGTCCTTAAGAACCCAACTGACCCCTACGACTGCAGCTTTCGCCTCCGTTACCTCTGGATTTTGGTGATGTTCGTTCATACGATCGAGCGGATACTCTACTATCTCCGAATAATATCTCAAGACTTCCTGTACGCTTCGAAGCTCCCAAAGGAGTTGCTCATAGACCAACCTACAGGTCGCTTGGACGTCCTGCAGTCTCACGAGTCTCGTGGTGAGCTTTCAACCTAAACCACTTTGAGCTATACTTGAGTAAACAGCATTTTGGCGCTAAAGATCAACGGTGGGTGTTAGAAATTCTCGTTAAGGCTCTATGCAGGGGGCTGTGTAAGAAGGCAAGCGATGGCGAGTCAAAGTGAAAAAGTTAACCGAGATAATGCCAGCATATATGGGTTATACATTTGGTAAGCTTAACCGGCCCTTACGGTACTATTGGCTGTTGGATTGAAGTCAATGGTAAACTGATGATCCATTATTATGGTACATCCCGCGATAGGAAACCCTTTAGACAGAAATAAAAAGCAGGTTCCAGACGATATGACTACCGAGGGGATTGTCTGTATGTAAGCATTATTAATGCAGCATTAATACCAGCGCCTGACTGCCGATCGCTACACATGTGTTTTCACATGTGACACGGCAGGACAGGCACAACTTGTGCCTGACGTTGCATGTTGTGCCGCACAACATGCAACAGCGGAACAGATGGAATGGTGACGCCCATCCTTGTAGTATTCCATCGCCTTTCATGCGATACCTTCAAGTGCATCCAATACCCGACTACAGCACATGTATGCTTACTATATTTATGCCAAGGCAGGTGCGGCCTGGATTCAATCCATGATCGATCGATCAATCCACTGGATTGATCGATCGGCGCCATTTCCTACGGCTTCGCTTGCAAATCACATACCCAACACGCCATGTTGAAGCAAAGTTACAGACTTCCAGAAATCCTCGAGCTAGACTCCCAAAGTCTTATAGCTTCTCGTTGCTACTTCCTGGCCAGGATGATGTAGGTCTCCAGCCCGATCGGGGCGCCCTTGGCGAGCCATTCATCGCCCATGCGCTTAACAATAGCGAGTCTCTTGACCTTCAGCTCTTCGTCCTCGAGAGGGTGTACTTCCTGGTGGAACTTGGCGAAGTCCTCGCCGCTCCAAAGCTCCACAACGCACTGGTACGCCCAGATCTGCACATTCTTAAACCCGGCCGCAGCGAACCGCTGGCGCAGCGCTGGTAGGTCTTTCCCCATGGCGAAGTTGGTGTGCTCGCCCGCATTCTCCTCAAGGCCCAGCTCCTTGTTGGCTGCAGCGGTAATAGTAAACATGCCGCTGCGAGCGGGGGATCCCCAAATAGTGAAACCCGCACTACCGTCAGCAGTCAAGACGCGACTCGCCTCAAGGAGCAGATCATCCGGGCCCGGAGCGAGCTGCAGACAAAGGCTGGCAATGTAGCGGTCCACCGTACCGGTGGCTACTTCTGTCAAATCTTGGCCTTCAACAATCCCAAAACAGTTTAGTAGGCTGAATAAAGACACCGAAGTATTGGTCTACGTACCATTAGCTTCTTTGCATTTGATCTCGACGGTCTCCGTGCCAACACCGCTCAGGTTCTTTTCAGCCAGGTCGACCATCACGGGCGACAAGTCTGTGACCGTGAACGTTCGTTTGGTGTCGTCAGGGAGTTTGGACCGACCGTCAAGGAGATACTGGACGGCGTCAAGTGAGCCCAGTCCAGCTCCAGCTGCGACCTCGAGGACGTTGTGGGCGATGTCGAGCTGCATGTGCGAGTGCAGGTGTTGCGAGCACTGCAGCGTCATGCGCTTGTTCGCCGTCTCCGTGAAGCGCACAGCGAATTTGTTCCAGTTGTCTTTCACCATCTCGAGGCGGTTGGACATGGCTGCTGATCCGTATTGCGAAGTTTTGGCGATTTCGAAAGTGATAGGCTATCCTGCGGGAGATGCAACCGTGCAAGGTTTAATCTCAGCGCGACAGTCACTCCTGGCATTAGCTGGTGCCAATGCGAGAAGAGTGCGTGCGGCTTACACACTCCGGAACTTTAAGACAAAGAGTTTCTGACCTGTCAGCGATTATCGTCACGAGCATCGTGATGACATCATGAAGGCGCTGTTCGATCCGCCAGCGGTGTGTAAAACTCCACATCCTAAGTCAGGCAGGCAATGCTCCATCGCGTAAACGCTCATCTCAAGAACGGATGACCCTGTTTAGATTAGTGATCATGCTAGCCACTTCGTCTACAGCCATACTTCGTACTGTGTACAGTTCGTGTCTAATACTTGTTTTCAGGCATGAGATCATTACGGAGTCTAGCTTGGTACATGTAGCTGCCTGGTATATGTAATGGAAACTTTGCCCTTTTCCTTCACAGATATTTTGCCTGATCAGGGAACAAGTAACTTAGAAGCAGTTGAAGCATAAGTTCCAGACTTTTACTGTCGAACATAACTCGCCTCGCCACAAAACCTGGCAGTGGAGGCTACAATACAAGCTTTTTTTTTTTACTGTGCCGACTACGGCACGTCGTTGAAGCGTTGACAGAAAAAAAAGTTACTCGGCCCCAAACCTCGTACAATATATTAATCTATTATACTTGTTTATACATTTACCTATTCCTGGCGCGATCTACAGAGGCTGTCGTTCCTAGATCTTCACCCAGTCCACTGTTTGCGCTGAAGAGCGGTAATTATTAACTCTAGTTTCGAAGAGGATGGATGCTGATAGGCAAACTGGTCAGAACTTGAAGTGTGTATCGACTTCTTGACCTCTGGTTATTAAAACCAGTGTTAATCGTCGACTGTCCCGCTTCACCTACATGTGCATGCACAGCACCTCCTATCGTAGTTTCGTGTAGAGCTTTTAATACAAGTGGTAGCGGACCGCTACTAGCGGTGCGTGAACTAGCCAGCACGTGCTGCTCCCAGTTGACCAAAGCGTCCCGTGTGAATCCAGTACATTCACTCCAACCCACCCCACCACAAAGATTTCTCAGACGATCACGAGCATGTTCTGGCAGTGTTGGGTGAAGCTAGGTGCTGCCAGCCTTGCAGGCAAATAGATAACAGAGCTGCCGTGCTGCAGCTCCGGATCAGCGTGTGAGCGACTTGGTCAACAATTTGCATTTTTGACAAATCGCGCTTTTTATCCACCCACCGAAAAATTAGGCTTACTGAACGCAAGTAGTAAATGTTTTGTCGAAACCTATTATACTCCCTTTCTGGCAGATTTCATTCAACAAGTAATCGTGTTGATTCGGATTGATGAGACAGCGCATCACCGCGTGCCTTGAATACTTATTGGCCTCGCTTCCTGGCCCCACGTTTGTCTACCGCCAATTCAACTCGCGGCTCCGATGGCATTCAACATGGCGACAACCTTATTGAGACCAATATCCATGCTGGGCGGTGGTCGGCGTGGACGGCTTGAGCCGATTCCATGCAGCCGTCAAAAACTCACTCTCCAATTCAGCACTTGCTACTCACTTCAAGCTCTTTTCGTCGACTGTCGCCCCGAAGATGCAGTTTGCCACTACCAACTTCGTCCAGCGATCGGTTCTCAGCCCACTCTACCGTCGCCAGGCCTTTGGGTTGTTCAAGCGCCAACGGTTCGCCTCTACGGCAGCAACCACCACGACGGGTAATGCCGAGAAGCTCAATCACCCCGAACCGACCGATCCTACAAACGAACCTGCCTACAAGGCCCACTTCAAGCAAACTCGTGTAACCACTAGCGAGAGTGGGGAGCCCATCTGGGAGAACCCAATCAACCATGCCGTCTATGATCTCGACAAGATCTCCACCATGGAGCAGACCCACCACCCCATCGTCAAAATGCACGAACGCGTCGCCTACTTGGCCGTCCAAACCCTCCGTACGGGTTTCGATGTAATCTCAGGCTATCGCGGCCCGGGCGGTGCCATGACCGAGAAGGACTGGCTCCACCGCTGCCTCTTCCTCGAGTCCGTGGCGGGTGTGCCCGGCATGGTGGGCGGCATGCTGCGCCACCTGCGCTCGCTGCGCAAGTTCAAGCGCGACTACGGCTGGATCCACACGCTGCTGGAGGAGGCTGAGAACGAGCGCATGCACCTGCTCATTTTCATGAACATCAAACAGCCTGGTTACATGTTCCGTGCCTTGGTCTTGGGAGCTCAAGGCGTCTTCTTCAACGGCTTCTTCCTCACCTACTTGGTCTCACCCAAGACGTGCCACCGCTTCGTGGGTTACCTCGAAGAGGAGGCTGTCAAGACGTACACATGTCTGCTCAAGGACATCGAGGACGGCCACCTGGACGCGTGGAAGGAGAAGAAGGCGCCGCTCATCGCGCAGACGTACTACAAGCTGCCGGAGGACGCGTCCGTGTACGACATGGTCAAGTGCGTGCGCGCGGACGAGTGCAGCCACCGCGACGTGAACCACGCGTTCGCGAATCTGGACCAGAAGAAGGGCGTGAGCCCCTTCGTCTACAGCCACCACTAGGCGTTTACATGTACCTGATCCCGAAGTACATATAGTTGAGATGGGGTGCGCAGATATTTGACTTTGTTGTACATGTAAGCCTCGTCGCACAGAGAAAAAAATCCACAGATCAAAATGACACAGTCAGTATGACTGTCTCACGATGCGTACCACCGTCCGTCACTCTTGGCTCTCGCAGTTTTCTCGCTACGTTTCCTCATTCTCCAATTTGACTTTCAACATCCACAAGCACTAAAAAGACACAGCCAAGAAGATGATGACAATCCGACCGCTCCTCCGCTGCCACGCTCTGCGTGTGCTCAAGTCCCAACGTGTCTCGATCCCTGCAGCTCCAGCAGCAGTCAATTTCTTCTCAACTGCAGCGATGGACGCGACACCAGCTAAGAAGGAAGGGGCCAAGGCCCACCCAGAGCCTGCCGATGCTTTCAGCGAACCTGCTTACAAGGCGCACTTCCTCGAGTCCAAGGACGTCCACCCACTTCATCCTGTGACTACAAACGGCGAGCCTGTGTGGGACAACCCGATCAACCACGCCGTGTACGATCTGGACAAGATCACCGTGATGGAACAGACGCACTATCCTGTGGTCACCATGAGCGAGCGTGTAGCTTACTTCGCCATCAAATCGCTGCGTGTGGGCTTCGACAAGGTGTCCGGGTATCGTGGTCCAGGCGGTGAGATGACGGAGAAGGACTGGCTTCACCGCTGCCTCTTCTTGGAGTCCGTCGCTGGTGTCCCCGGTATGGTTGGAGGCATGCTACGTCACCTCCGTTCGCTACGCCGTATGAAGCGAGACTATGGGTGGATCCACACTCTTCTGGAAGAAGCTGAGAATGAACGAATGCACCTGCTTATCTTCATGAACCTCAAGCAACCAGGTTGGTTCTTCCGGATGCTCGTGATTGGAGCTCAAGGCGTGTTCTTTAACGGCTTCTTCCTCACGTACCTGGTATCGCCTAAGACTTGCCATCGCTTTGTGGGATATTTGGAGGAGGAAGCGGTGAAGACGTACACGTATCTGCTGCAAGATATCGAGGATGGCTATCTGGACGTGTGGAAGCAGAAGCAGGCGCCGCTTATTGCCCAGACGTACTACAAGTTACCCGAAGAAAGCAACATTTATGACATGATCAAGTGTATTCGTGCCGACGAGTGCAACCACAGAGACGTGAACCACAAGTTTGCAGACCTGGATCAAAACAAGGGCGTCAGCCCATTCGTAAACAACCACCACTAAGCGTCGGTGAACAGACTGAGGCGTGGGAGGGATACAGAGAATCCTACGACCAGGAAGCTTCAGCTGAAGGAAAGAAAAACTTCATTTCTTAGGGATATATGGAGTAGGTAATATAAACTTTAGTTCATAATAAAAACATACATGAGCAGCAAATGTGTGATATATGACTCTGTCTTTGTGGAACATGAACCCATCGGTGTATTACCTCACCTTGTTTGCATCCGTGATGGCTACTATACAGGTACCTTGTCATTTACGTAACGGTTGAATTCATCCCAACGGAAGGGACAAGAAAACATGAGCTCGCTCTCATGACTTGAGACCTCACTGTTCAATTGTGCTCTGACTGCACAGGTCTCTTTCGCAGTAGTTGGGATCACTCCAAACAAACCATGGCGGATACTAACCCAGCGTCGCCAAGCACTGCCACGTCCTATGAGACGTTGACAACTGACAAGACCAAGCCTGATGAGCTCGCGTTACCTGTCGACATTTCCACCATACCGAAGAACCCGTGCACCCTCAGCTGGAAGAACCTCACCTACACAGTCGACATTAAGAAGACTGCTCAATGTCCTAATGGGAAGAAGATTATCCTTAGCAACGTCTCCGGACGCTGTGCCCCAGGTGAACTAACCGCCGTCATGGGACCCTCCGGGTGTGGCAAGACCACGTTACTCGACATTTTGGCTGACCGGATCAGCTCCGGCACCATCCAGGGTGGTATCGCGCTTAATGGTGAGACTCGCAACATTAAAACCTTCCGAGCTGTGACGAGCTACGTGGCTCAAGAGGACTCACTATTGGGCTCGTTTACCGTTCTGGAGACGCTGGAGATGGCAGCGAGACTCAGTCTACCCAACTCCATCACACACCAAGCTATCGTGGAACGGGTACAGAACGTCATCGACGCTATGGGTCTGCGCGTTTGTGAGCATACGTTGGTCGGAGATATCTTCAGGAAGGGTATTTCAGGCGGCCAGAAGCGACGTCTAAGTATCGCCATCGAGTTGCTGTCAGACCCGTCGATCTTGTTACTGGACGAACCGACTTCGGGTCTGGACTCGGCGTCGACGCATAACGTCATGCAGTTCGTGTCCAAGTTGTGTCAGGAGAACAAGACCGTGATCTGTACGATCCACCAGCCTTCGTCTCTCGTGTACGAAATGTTCTCGAACGTGGTGATCCTTACAGCCGGGGAGATCGTATACTTCGGAGCTCGACAGCACATTATCGACCACTTCTCGGCGTCCGGATACTCGTGTCCAATGTACATGAACCCGGCCGAGTACTTCATTAGTCTGGTGAATTCCGACTTTGAAGGACACGCAGATATCAAGCGCCTTATCGAGAGTTACTCTGCTAGTTCTATGGCTACCAACGTCGTGAAAGCGATCGAATCCGATGCTGCGAGTGTACGCAATGCTCCAATTATTCCAGTCAAGCCGTCGGCTCTTCGACAGTTCGTCGTGCTCATGCAGCGTAACTCGCTCAACAATGTCCGAAACCCAGGGATTTACTGGGTTCGACTCGCAATGTACACGATGCTGGCCTTCATGGTCGGCACCATGTACCTCTACACCAACGACGACATCTCGGATGAAGACATGGTGCCTCTGCTCTTCTACGTACAGGCTTTCTTGGTCTTCATGTCGGTGGCGGTCCTTCCTTTCTTCATTGACCAGCGAGCAGTGTTCCTACGAGAACGTGCCAATAGCAGTCTCAACGTCTTCAGCTTCGCTCTATCCAACTTTATCGCCAGCTTGCCGGGCATCTTCCTGATTGCTCTTGTGTCGACGCTTCTGGTTGTGCTGCTGTCCGGTCTTAACGGGTTCTGGTGGTTCCTGCTCAACTTGTTCCTGTCGCTGGTAGTGGCCGAGTCGTTGATGCACGTCATTGGAGCTGCTGTTCCTCACTATATTATCGGTATCGCGTTGGGGGCTGGTGTCTACGGTATGTTCATGTTGTGCGAGGGGTTCATGGTGCCCAAGGAGACGATCCCGGACTACTGGATCTGGGCCTACTACCTCGCCTTCCACACGTACTCGTTCCAGTCGTTCGTGTACGAACACTTCATCCACGTCGACAGTCCGACGGCAAAGGCGATCCTCGTTCGTCTGAATCTGGAAGACGTGGACACGGCGCACAATATGATCATCCTCGCAGGCTACGCCGTCGCGCTGGAGCTCATTTTCACCTTCATCCTGTACAAGTTCCACACGGGTCGTAGATAAATCAAACACGACACACTTGAAATTACAAGCATTCAAACGTTTCCATGAGATTTCACAACCACAAGCCTTCGTCATCCGTGCATCCCACCCGTGCGGTTTTGTATGGGACGTCACGGGTGGAGAATTCCAGCTATTCACAGACCTAATGCGAAGTTGTTCTAGGCCTCGTCTTGGCTGTCCTCAATTCAAGCCCTCATAACTAATCTATCGACATAAGAAGCAGGCATTAATGGACAGCGATACTGGCGTAGTGAAGCCCACAGGCATCACCGTTCATGTTGATCCTCCTACCACCAAGAACAACTACTCCAATTCTGCAGGGAAACCACTTCGGGTAACGACCCATCCGTTCACTTTGAGCTGGAGCAATCTCTCGTACACTGTCAACATCAAGAAGAAGACTCCGAAGCATCCCGATGGAAAGAAGGCCATTCTTACCAACGTCACTGGACGTTGTGCCCCTGGAGAGTTGACTGCCGTAATGGGGCCATCTGGTTCAGGAAAAACGACGCTACTCGACATCCTGGCGGACCGTATCAGTTCAGGAGTGATCTCCGGCGACATCTTTCTCAATGGCGAGACGCGAAACCTCAAGACCTTCCGAGCCGTATCTAGCTACGTAGCTCAAGAGGACTCTTTATTAGGTTCATTCACCGTACGTGAAACCCTCGAGATGGCAGCAAAACTGAGTCTACCGAGCTCCATCACGCACCACGAGATTGTAGAGCGCGTGCAAACGGTGATCGACGAAATGGGTCTACGCGTATGCGAGCACACGCTGGTCGGAGATGTCTTCCGGAAGGGCATTTCAGGCGGTCAAAAGCGCAGACTCAGTATCGCCATCGAGCTGCTGTCGGAGCCTTCAATCCTGCTGCTGGATGAGCCAACGTCGGGACTTGACTCTGCATCGACCTACAACGTCATGAAGTTCGTTTCTCGACTCTGTAAGGAAAACATAACGGTGATCTGCACGATTCACCAGCCGTCGTCGTTAGTGTATGATATGTTCTCGAATGTGGTGATCCTTACAGCAGGTGAGACCGTCTACTTCGGCCCAAGACTCAACATGATGTCGCACTTCGCTTCGCTCGGCTACGTTTGCCCCGAGCATGAGGATCCAGCTGAGCACTACATTAGTATTGCAAACACGGACTTCGTAGGACACGGCGATATCCCGTCGCTGGTTTCTGGATATGCCGCTAGTCCGATTGCTGGTAAGATTCAAGATGCCATTAACGCCGACTCGACGAGTTTACACGGCGTTAGAGCGATTGAACGCGCTCCAAACTCGCCACTACGTCAGCTCGTAGTGTTACTGAAGCGGAATTTAATCGACAACCTGCGCAACCCAGGTATCTTTTGGGTTCGACTGGTCATGTACACGGTGCTATCTTTCATGATGGGTACCATGTTCCTCTCGAGCAACAAGCGTATCATTCCTCAGGACGTCGTGTATCTACTCACGTACGCCAACTGCTTCCTCGTGTTCATGTCCATCGCCGTCCTGCCGTTCTTCATTGAGCAACGCGCTGTGTTCCTTCGTGAGCGAGCCAACAGCAATCTCAACGTCTTCAGCTACGTGATCGCCAACTTCTTGGGTGCTTTACCAGGCATTTTCTTGATCGCACTGAGCTCGACTCTGCTAGTCGGATACCTCGCGGGTCTAAACTCGTACGGTATCTTCTTACTGATCGTTTTCTTATCGCTGGTGGTGGCCGAGAGTTTGATGCACCTCGTAGCGGCGTGTGTGTCGCAATTTATCATCGGAATGGCGATCGGTGCTGCACTCTTCGGCTGGTTCATCCTGTGCATGGGTTTGTTCGTGCCACGACCCGCTATCCCGGACTACTGGATCTGGGGCCATTATCTAGGCTTCCTATCGTACGGATTTGAGGCTCTCATGCACAACCAATTCCACAATGAAACCTCACCCGAAGCCCAGTTTATTTTGGCCAGATTCGGCATGGAAGACGCTGATCTAGGGCGTGACCTCGCTATCGTAGCTGCTAATGCTGTGGCCTTCGAGATCCTCTTCACCTTCGTCTTGTACAAGTTTCACACTGGGCGTCGCTGATAGACTCAAACGCAACACCTTTTTACTACATTAAATTAAAGGTTTATCTTATTTCATTATGTTGATAGCGGAGTGGATGATTCACTTTCCAGTGATAACATATTTATGACTGTTGGAAGTGCCAATAGCATTTCAATGTGAGAATGATGGTCGCAGATCGGCAAAAATAGCTTCACCACATTAACTTCAGTCTGAGAAAGCTTCCTTCTGTTGCGGAGCATCATGAGGTTGGCGCTTTTGGTGCAGAAGCTCGTCGAGTATTGGGAAAGTACACAAGTGGAACTCCGTGGCTTTTACTCCGTCGAGCGCGTTCGAGAGCTGACCGACTATAATCAACGAGCCAGCATCTTTCGGGCCCTTGTCGTGTTGGTACTCATACCATGGCCCTGCGTCATTATAACGATTCTCGTCGACATGATCCCGTTGCGTCCGCCATCCGAAGGCCTTGGTGCTAATTACCTCTTCATTGTCCGAGTGTTTCTCGCATTTTGGGTCGCAACTATCGTCATCAATCTGCAGTTCCGACACAGCGTCCCAACTGCTCCCCTATCCAACAAACGTATCATCATATCGGGTGCATTCACAGCCGTGTTTACAACTGGCGTCGTGTACGCGCTGTCGATGGCGATTGGCTTCCCACTACCCTTTGGAATTATCACCGTCTCGCCGATGTGGGTTGTATTTATGCTAATCCCACTACTGTCGTTCCTGAAGAAAGCTCGTTCGGATCCAGAAGTGTGGCCACTTGTGATCAATACCCTGAAAGTTTGGGTTTGTCAGGAGAGTCTTGTAGTGATCTATCCGACGTACTTCTATATTTTTACAACGCTTCCCGCCGACGCGAAATCTCCGTATGCTTTTCTCCTTCCGATCATCAAAATATTCTTGCGCAATGTCATGTCACGGACTGTGGTGCATCTGAACGACGAGATCCCGGAAGTTGTGCTTATGAATGTTGAAGTGTTTAATTCGCTCTTCATGTCGTACTGTATGCAGAACACTCCTTCGATATGGACAACACTCGGTTTAATAGCAATTGACGGCGCTCAGATGATCGCGTCGATGCACGATGTTGCAGTTGTGATCCAGAGACTGCGAATTCTGAAGGAGCGAGTTAATGCAGAGCGAGCGCGACAACTACTGGCTAATCCCACATCGACCCAGATAAAAATTCTACGCAGGAAGACGATTCTCGTGTACACTCAGGACATTCTCGATCGATACAAACAAACAGCTCAAGTCTCAGTCGCTTCCACTACAGTCACTGATTCCTCTTCGCCCAGTGTTGAGATTCTAGACTTAAAACCCAAAACAATGAGCTTCAAAGGAGTGCCCAAGCAGATTCTGTACTCACCTAGCACTTTAGGGCGATCAAAAGGCGTCAGTTTGCGTAAAATTTTCTCTGTGGATGGAGCGCCAGACAAAGAAGACATCACGCAACTCGAGCTTGATTACGCGCAACAGGTCCGAAAAGTGCTCTACATCACCGAGTTCATGCTCTTGATCAACTACGTGGAAGTGATCGTGCCGGTTATTTTCTGTGAGTTCTATTATCTTTATATTTTAACGTTGATTCCCAGCTAATTACTGTTGCTTGTAACCTAGCGGCGAATTTGTTGGTGATGTACTACCTACCCAACCGCGTTTACTACTCCCAAATTGACAGTATGGACGACGCCAAACTCTGGAGTACCCTCGGAAACGTGATGCTGTATTGCTTCTTGCAGCTGGTATCACTAGTTATCATGTTTATGTTATTGTGGCACAAGCTCCACATTTCAGCTGTGAGGCAGCTAGCGTTTGTTCTGGAAAAGCAGGGCGAGCAAGTACAGACGAAGCTCGTGTTTTGGGTCTTCTACAATGTACAGGCGACGCTGCAGCACTTTGGTGAGTTACATTTGTGGCCTCTGTCTGTCTTCACACCTTACAGCTAACTCTAATTGTTATTTTACAGCATCGGATTATACCTTTAAATTTGCTTGGCTGCACCACACACCAACATGAACACGGCTCCAACGCTACATACTGTATAATAGTACTACAACCGCTATTGTACATACTGTAGTAATAGTTTGATTGAGCTTCGGTTTTTTGCTGTGTGGCATATCAGTCTGTCACTCTTTAAAATTTTGTAGTTTTTTTTCCTTTCTCGTTCCATAATTAGCTTGTCAAAATATAGATGGCTGTTGAATAGCATTCGCATTATCGCTGGTCAGTCCAGCGCAATAATTCTTCATGGGGCTCGCTTCGTGGATTTGGAAACTCACTGACTATTGGGAGGCCGCACAGGTGGAGCTCCACGGCTTTTACTCGGCTGAACGCGTCCGAGAATTTATACGGTACAACCAAGAAACGAGCACACTTCGAGCGTTGCTCGTGCTCGTGCTCATGCCGTGGCCATGTGTGATCATCACAATTCTCGTCGACTTGATCCCGTTGCGCCCACCAGCCGAGGGACTCGACGCCAATTATCTCTTCGTACTTCGGGTATTTCTCTCCTTTTTGGTTGCCAGTATCGTCGTATTTCTGCAATTCAGACATAGTATTCCAGCAACTTCGTTATCGAATCTGCGAGTATTCATTACCAGCATCATTACGGCAGCACAAACAACTGGTGCATTGTACGGATTATCTCGTATTATTGGGTTTCCACTCCCATTCGGAATCATCACAGTCTCCCCGGCCTGGGTCGCGTTCCTGCTACTGCCACTGGCTTCCTTTCTCAGAAGAGCTCGATCGGATCCAGAATTGTGGCCACTTGTCGTTAACTCACTCAAAGTTTGGGTTTGTCAGGAAAGTCTCGTGGTCATTTATCCAACATATTTCTACATCTTCACGACTCTATCTGCAGAAGCCAAGACGTATTTTGCTTTTCTACTTCCCATCATAAAGATGATTCTACGCAACGTCATGTCTCGGACGGTGGTGCACTTGAACGACGAGATCCCCGAAGTTGTGCTGATGAACGTGGAAGTGTTTAACTCTCTCTTCATGTCGTACTGCATGCAGAACACACCATCGATTTGGACGACGTTGGGGCTCATAGCGATTGATGGCGCGCAGATGATCGCGTCGATGCACGACGTCGGGAATGTTATCAAACGCATGGAGAGTGTACGGAATCGGGTTGCAGCAGAGCGCTCCCGACAGGCTGGTGAGGACATTTCAGTCTTGCGGCTACGAGAGATACAAAGAGGGACAATTCTCGGGTATACGATGGACATATTGGAGAGACACAAGCTTGGCCAGTCCCCTACAGTAGAGGTAGCGCCTTTCATTATTGGACCGTCATCCACGGAAGTTGTGCCTTTCGATGCTAGGGCTAAACAACCAGCTATGGTTATGGTCCGATCGAAGCCAAAATTTGGAGCTCGCAAGGTTTTTTCCTCCGCCAACGCAGACGTCACGTCCTTGGAGGTAAATTACGCTCTCAATGTCCGAAAGGTGCTGTATATTACGGAGTTTGTGATATTGATCAACTACGTCGAGGTCATCGTCCCTATTATTTTCTGTAAGTACCAGATTTGGCATTATTTATCTACATGTAGTGTCGACAGCTAATTTTTGTATGACTAGCCGCAAACTTGCTGGTGATGTATCATCTTCCAAACCGCGTTTACTACTCTCAAATTGCCCGTATGGACGACGAAAAGCTTCGGAAGACCATCGAGAACGTCACGTTGTACTGCGTCCTCCAGCTCGTTTCTCTTGTTATTCTTTTTCTGGTTTTGTGGAGACGGCTGCGGATTTCAGGACTTCGTCAACTGGCCTTTGTCCTGGAAAAACAAGGGGAACAGGTACAGACCAAGCTTATTTTATGGGTATTCTACAACGTTCAGGCGACACTGCAACACTTCGGTGAGTTTGTTCGTGCACTTCGACTTGAGAAATCTCTAATTGTGAATGGTTTTCTTGCAGCATCGGACTACACGTTCAAGTTCGCGTGGCTTAGCGGCACACGACCATGAACCATCTATCTTCATCAATTCTTACTTGTAGCCCGTCCGCATGGAACTTGATAGAATGTCATGCAAAAGATTTGAGATCATCTTGATTAGTGTGCTCGATGTTTGTATTATTTTTTTTTTTACTGATCTACAGAAACAGCCAACTACTCTTTCAACTGCATGATACCGCGACCTGACACTCGCTTCAGCGTCAGCAAGACGTTCTTATGCGACCATAGATAGCAGGCGATCGCGTGCCAAAAACAGCCAGGCTTTTCCTCGCGACATACTTCGAAAGTAGAAGATTTCGTAAGACTCCTCATCAACACGCATCTCTTTGTTTTCCGGTTAGCACGACAGTCGACTAATGGTTTCTTTGCCAGTGCGGGTGTTACCCATTTCGGAGTACGAGCAAGTCTCCATTCGGTCCAATGACCACTGCTCTGTTGAATCTACCGCTCGTCAAGCTGGTAAACCTATTCCGACTAATCAGAATCCGTGTACCTTGAGTTGGAGCAATCTCTCGTACACTGTTAACACCAAGAAGGCTCAACAGACTCCGGACGGGAGGAAAACGATCCTCACCCATGTCACTGGCAGATGTGCGCCTGGAGAACTCACAGCCATTATGGGACCTTCTGGATCCGGGAAAACCACGCTTCTCGACATTTTAGCAGATCGTATATGCTCTGGAACTATCAAGGGGGAAATTGTACTCAATGGAGAGAAACGCGATGTCAAAATGTTCCGAATTATGTCGAGTTACGTTGCACAGGAGGATTCTCTATTAGGCTCGTTCACGGTACAGGAGACGCTGGAGATGGCTGCAAGACTGACGATGCCTAGTACTACAACTGCAATTACTATCGTCAAGCGAGTGCAGAGTGTAATTGACGACATGGGGCTGCGTGTGTGTGAGAATACTATGGTTGGGGATATGTTCCACAAAGGGATTTCTGGAGGCCAGAAGCGAAGACTTAGTATCGCGATTGAAATGCTGTCGGATCCATCCATTTTGCTGCTGGATGAACCCACTTCGGGACTCGACTCTGCATCGACGTACAACGTGGTGAAGCTCATTTCCCGGTTAAGTACAGAAGGCAGGACAGTCGTCTGTACCATTCACCAGCCCTCGTCGCTAGTCTACGAAATTTTCACGAATGTGGTGATCCTTACTGCGGGTCAGACCGTGTACTTCGGTCCACGCACGAAAATCCTTAGTCATTTCTCCTCTCTTGGCTACAATTGTCCGCAGTATCAAGACCCGGTGGAGTATTTCATCGACCTCGCTAATACCGACTTCGAAGGACACGGAGATATCGACCAGCTCATTAATGGATACACTACCAGCGCTGTTGCAGTTCGCATCCTCAGTGCTATACGCACTGACGCAGCAGGTATCCACGCAACAAGATCCAAGATGGGTACACAGTCCTCCGCATTCCAACAATTTTCCGTCCTGCTGCATCGAAACTTGCTCAATAACCTGCGAAACCCTGGCATCTACTGGGTCCGACTCGTGACGTATACAGCACTATCGACAATGGTGGGGACGATGTACTTGTCGTCCAACCCAAAGATCGTCGCCTCGGACATCGCATTGCTGCTGACATACGTCATCATCTACCTGGTCTTCCTCTCTATCGCCGTACTGCCGTTTTTCATTGAACAGCGCGCAGTTTTCGTCCGCGAACGAAACAACAGCGGACTGAACGTGTTTAGCTACGTGGCCGCCAATTTCTTAGGTGCATTGCCCGGTATTTTCCTCATCGCGTTGAGTTCAACTCTACTCGTTGGGTGTTTGGCGGGGTTAAACTCCTACGGTGTATTCCTGGTCGTGGTGTTCCTCTCGCTGGTCGTGGCTGAGAACCTCATGCACCTCATTTCAGCTATCGTACCGCAGTTTATCGTCGGGATGGCGTTGGGGGCTGCCGTTTTCGGGTGGTTCATCTTGGTTATGGGGCTGTTTGTGCCCGGCCCTGCCATGCCAAACTACTGGCGGTGGGCACATCGGTTGGGTTTTCTGTCCTACAGCTTCGAGGCGCTGCTGTTCAACCAGTTCCGCGATGATTTATCTCTACAGAGTCAAACTGTGCTGGCCAAGTTCGTGCCGGATGAAGTCGATATCGGAAAAGACATGGCAGTGCTGGCTGCCAACGCTGTAGCCTTCGAGATGGCGTTCGCTGTGATTCTGTACAAATTCCACACTGGTCGACGATAGTTGAAGTTCATGTAGCCATGTGCACATTGCTTCACTAATTTATCTTTCGATTGATCAAAATGCGTTTCCGCCAATCATATCAATTCCCTTTAAAATTCAAAATTATACTTCGAAGTAATTGTAACGGCCAGTTGTATAAAGGTCGGCATGGCGTCGCGCCGGCCAAGCGTGGACCAGGTGGAGGCCCAGGCCTTGGAAGCTGCCGCGGGGCTCAAGTCTGCCGGCGCCAAGCTGGTCTGCATCGACTTCGACGCCACGTTCGTCACGGTTCACACGGGCGGGTTGTGGGCCGGAACCGCAGCCACATTGCGTACCCATGTGCGACGCTTCTTCGAGCTGCTAGTGCCGCTACTATGCGAGTCCGGCGTGAATGTAGCCATCGTCACCTTCAGTCCGCAAGTGCAGCTCATCCGAGACCTCCTTCACCTGTGCTTCAGTCCAGAGATCACAGCCCAACTCGTGATCCGCGGAGATGACCGAACGTGGACCCTGACCCACGACCAGACCGGGACCTTCCTGCCGCTCTGGCAAACCGACGGTCGCCATTTAGACCGCAAATTCAAGCTTCCTTTCATGATCTCCGCAGCTCTCGAGGTCCAGAGACGCTCGGGCGGCCAGAGCGTCATCCGCAACCGGGACACGGTCCTGGTGGACGACGATGTGGTCAACATTCGCGTCGCTAATGACAGCGGCGTCGTTGGAGTCTACTTTGACCCTGAAGAGAGGGACGAAGAGTCTTTCTGCAAGAGGATCAGGAGGTTACACGGTCCAGAGCTAGAGCAGGAGCCACAGCCGACGTTGTTGAGGACTCCCAGTAAGAAGATCAGGTCCGGAACAGGTGTCAAGATGGCTGCCAAGGAGCGCAAGTTCTTGTCTACTGGTGGTGGAGCCAGGAGGAGACTTGGGTCTGCACCTGGTAGTGGCAGTGGTTGGACGTCCACGTTCAACATGTGCACGCCGTCGCCTGTGATGAAGCTCAAGTGCAGCGTGGACATGGGCAAACCCAGGTCGAAGCGAGCGTCCAGAGTGTTAAGAAACTACAGCAGAGAGATGGAGGCGGCGTTGCCCGTTGTATCCGAATCGTCGACGTTCTCCGTTGCAGAAGTGCCTACTACGCCGATGAAGCAACCAGCTTCGTTGCGTGAGCCTGCAGAGACTCAAGAACTGCAGACGACGCCTATTGTATACAAGATGTAGGCGATGGACTGGATGGACATTGTAGATAGAACAAGTACCTAAGTAGGTATGTAGTGAGTGCACCAAGAGCTGTGCAAACCAGACACGGCGATGCAGAGAAAGAGACCAGCTGTGTAATGCTGTTCGAAGCAAGAACGCGGAGGAGGATCGCGTAGTGCTGTACTTAAGTATACAACAGCGATCCATTATCACCCCCGATTCAACATGAACCAGTTTAAGCCGTTATCCTGTGTAGAAGTACAGTGTAGAGTAGAGTTCGATGATACAGTTTTAGGAAGTTGTGAAAGAGATGTTTCTCATTTGATAAAAAGGTTCTTGGGGTGGCGTTGGGTCAACGGGCCCTCGACGTCTTCGTTCCTATCCCTAACTGCTAGAAATCGTCGGTTGGAGTGTGTTGACTCTTTCTTGGGTGCTTTAGTGCTGGCCTGTCTTCCAGTTGGGGCAGCGCTCCTCCTCCTTGACGCCGACGAGCGCGGCGTCAATATGCTGGCCGCAGCCCTTCCACGTGGCCTTGTGGCAGGTGGGGCATTCGACTTTGATGCACATGACGGTAGTGGTAAGCTTGGGCTTGAGACGGCAGATTCGTGAATGGTCGGTTGGTTCCTCTGGTTGAGTGCCTGACACTGGAGAACCTGTCAAATCGCATGATCACTTCAACCGATAGGGCAGTGACGTTGCACGTGTAAGAGGGGAATGCGGGGCCGAGATCAAGCCGAACCCCCCGTCCTGAATGCTATTCTGAAGCGCTCGTCCTCGTCGTTTGATTCGTCTTACCTAGCAGCTCAAAATCGCTCTTTTACGAATGCAGACAATGAACTTGAGCTCAAGTTCATTGCCCGCACTCGTAAAAGAGCAATCTAAGAGCTACTCCTCTATCCTTTCTTTTTCAAAAACGATGTCTGGACGCCATATCCTGCAGTCGTGCCGTCCCCACTTTGGCTTCACGCCTCACCAACTCTCGGGGGTGCTGCAGACCCGCACGGACAAGTCCGTCTACTTTGTAAAACCGCACGGCCTTCCTATCGTTCCCAGCCACATTGTCTGGCGAGTGTTTGCCACCGCTCCAGCGGCATCTACCGGCAAGCTTTCGTCTACACCACCACCGAAGATGGATCTCGGAGCCATCAAGTGGACAGCTGCTCCACTACCACAGATCAAAGCGGCGACCGAAAAGCCTGCGTCTCTAAAGCAATTCATCAAGTCGTCGAGCAGTCAAGCCTTGGCTCCCATTGGAGGCACGGCTTTGACCAACACAAACAATGGTCCCGAGTGTAGCAATCCTGTGCCTCACCCAGTCTACGACGACGCGAATGATGATATTCCGCAGACCCGTGACAAGCCTAAAAAATTCCACGATCGCGTCGCTCTGATCGGCGTCAAGACGCTTCGCCTTGGCTTCGATCTCCTGGCAGGATACCGCGGACCCGGTGGTGCCATGACCGAGCAAGACTGGCTCAATCGATGCCTCTTCCTCGAAACCATAGCCGGCGTAACAGGAATGGTGGAACGTATGGCACGTCGTCTACGCTCTCTCAAGCAGAACAATGACTGGACGCAGAGTCTTCTTGACGAGACCGAGAACGAGCGCATGCATCAGCTCATTTTCATGGACATGAAACAGCCTGGATGGCTCGTTCGAATGTCGGTGTTGGCCGTGCAGGGCATCAGCTTTTCAACCCTCTCTCTGGTTATCATGGTGTCCCCCAAGACGTGCCACCGCTTCGTGGAATTTCTGGAGGAGGAGGCCGTCAAGACGTACACGTATTTGCTCGAGGATATGGAGCATGGCCACTTGGACGAGTGGTGCACCCTGACTGCGCCTCTCATCGGCCGCAGCTACTATGATCTGCCCGACGATGCTAAGGTCTACGACATGATCAAGTGCATTCGCGTGGACGAAGCGAGCCACAACGATATGAAGCACGTTTTCGACCAAAAACGAACCGTCCATCGGTTTGTCGGTCTTCAGTGAGATGACTCTCCACGAAACACGAAACTCCTGCGTTGTTGATGAATCGAGCAGAACACAGCAGCAGAACCCACAATTAATATTACTGTAACACACGATGCATGTTCATTGCAAGGTGTCATAGGTTGTACTTCGAAGTACGCTTCTGATCACGAATTCGACGCCAACAGCCTAACTGTAAAACCAAGTTCGAAGTTGAAGTTATATCCCAGAATATAGCCTTTTTCCTGATATTTAACATTCTTCATTTAAGTCATGGTGTCTCGCTTAAGTTAATGTCAGGCACTCATGTTGTGCGCCTGACCTAGCACAAATTGTGCCTCAATGCTTGCGCGAAATCAGGTAATCAGTCCATTCGCGAACTCGCGAGCTGCATCGCAAGTAAATCGACCGCATCGCCAGAATGTGCATGAAGACCGAGTGCGCGACTTGCCACAAGCCCACGTGGAGAGGCTGCGGCATGCACATTGAAAGCGCGCTCAACGGTGTGTAGCGGAAATTGGGGAGAGAGGAACGGATATCTCACTGTTATTGTTGTTATTGTTCAGGTGTGAAGGAAGAGGACCGCTGTCCGGAGTGGAAGACCGGCAAGCACTACCTACCCGGACAGGAGCCGGAGGGCTGGGGATGCTGCGTGCAGTAACTCAACGTCGTGGTTAGAGTAGGAAGAACAAGGCGTCGACTGCTGCAGATACCATTGATATTCAATGCAATAATTTGAACGTAACTATCATTGTTGTTAGTTCTCTAGTCTATTAACGCATAGAGACTAACATGGTCGTGGATTGCTTGCATTGAAATACTCGGGAGGCTAGTTCGGAGCTACCTTGTAGTCGTTGCAGTCGGCCTTTAAGTTACATAAGAGCTACCGCCACGGAGTTGAGTGCTGTGGCGACGATGCAGAAGCTGCCGGCCATCCAGCAGACCAAACGTGCGCGCGGCATGACCATCGAGTAGACGGCTGTATGGCCGATGCGAGCGGTGGTGTAGGCGAGCAGGAGCGTCTTTGTGATGATAGGGTTGACGCCCACAGTGATGGCGCTCCAGAAAACCACGAAGGCGAGTGGCATGGACTCGAGGTCGTTCTGGATGATGCGCTTCCATCGCATCTCGTCCTCTGCGGCGGCCTTGACGGCCTTCTCGTCCATGTCGACCTTGATGCCCATATTGCACACGAGTGTCTTGTCCTCGGGCATGCGCGTGTTGGCGGCGAAGGCTTTGCGGCCCTGGATCATGGTCGAAATCAGGAACTTGAGGTAAAGCACCGAGGCGCTCAGAGCGAACGCTTTGATGTCGGAGATGTGGTCAATCATGGTTGGAGTTGAAGGAGAAGACTTGGTGACTTGAGGGCAAATTGAGGAATGCAGTGGGGCTGAGGATTCGCTCGTTGTTGCCCCTAGGGATGACGATAGCGCTTGAGGCGAGATGGCTACAGATCGAGCAATAACGGTTACAAGTTGAAGAGGATGCTCATCAGACGTTTTCGTTTGTAGATAAAGTCTCGCAGGAAAACAAGAATTAGTTTTGGCCTTCTCTAGCAGATCGGATAGCATCTGATCATGCAGGGCGACGAATGCTGCAGGTTTCGAACGGATAAAATGGCTACGCCTGACCAAGCAGCCTGACCAAAATATGAGGACAGGCTCTCAGGCGTGATCTTGAGTCAAGATTCTTGATTGGAGCTGGACTGATCAGGGTCTGGCGCACACTACTCGTCAGACACGCTTCTATAATAGTCTTAACGCTTCTTGTACGTTAAAAGATGATCGATCAACGGAAGCAGGGAGGATAATAATACGAGGCGATGTTGAAGCGGTTCCTAACAGATTTATTGAGGCTTCTTAGGCAAGCACAGTCATAGCAATGTTGGCGGTGGCCGTGAGGATGCAGGCGGTACCGGACAGCCAGCAGGCCATGCGGGACTTGGCTGCACCCGATCCGTAGGCGATGGTGTGGCCGAAGCGGGCGGCGGTGTAGACGAGCATGAGCGTCTTGGTGAGTTCCGGGCTTACACCGTTCTGGATGGCGCCCCAGAAGACCAGGAAGGCCAGCGGGATGGACTCGAGGTCGTTCTGCACGATACGCCGCCAGCGGGTCTCGTTGTCCTGCGCAATCTTCAGCTGCTTCTCGTCCATGTTGTCCGACAGGCCCATGGCGCACACGAGCTGCTTGTCCTCGGCCATGCGCGTGTCAGCCGCGAACGACGTGCGAGCCTGCATCATGGACGTCACCAGGAACTTGACATAGAGAATGGAGGCGGTCAGACCGAAAGTCTGCACGTCGGTGATAGCACCCAGCATGGTTCTTCGCTTGAAAGTGTCGAATGGACTGGAGTCGCGGATTGGAAAATGAAGGCGCTGGAGGCTTCAGTAGAGGTGAAGATGCAACAAACATGCAGCGTCAAGTGTAGAGCTGGGACGTCCATGCCGCCTGATCGGCGTGCCTGACCTCGCCTCGCTTCGAGTTTTTGCACTTGCTGTCTGCCTGCTCGACTATCGCTTCAACCTTGCCGGAATCTACGAACTTTACGCCGGCTCGAAGGATTTAGAGATGTCGTTGCACTCGATTACAATGTTGTGGTAATGACCATGACTATTATTCCACACGACAGTCAACACGATCGAAACCACAGGACGGCATTGATATTCGAGAATTGATATTCGAGGATTTAACTTAAAATACAGCAGATAGGACACTAGACACTGCAGCGATAACAACGCAGCCCATGCCTACCATCCAGCAGATCATACGGGCGCGAGGCAAGCTCTGGGCGTACACAATGGTGTGGCCCACGCGCGCGACGGTGTAGACAAAGAGCAGCGTCTTGGTGATGCCACCGGTCACACCCATGCAGATCGCGCTCCAGAATACGACATAAGCCATGGGCATGGACTCGAGATCGTTCTGGATGATTCGTTTCCAGCGCGTTTCTTCCTCCACGGCAGTCCGGATGGCGTCGTCCGTGAGGTCTGCGAACCCCTGCTTCGGGGCGCTCTTGGCCTGGGGTAGCTGGCTGTCTTCGGGCATACGCGTGCCGGCGGCGAAGGCCTTGCGACCCTGGATCATGGTACAGGCCAGGAACTTGAGATACAGCACTGCTGCGCTCACAGCGAACATCTTGACATCGGTGAAGCCAGACATGGTGGCGAAATGAAATCTATGAAGCAGATGGAGCTTGGTGGTCGAGGACGCAAAATCGACAATGCCGAGAGCTGTGGAGGGTGGACAGCTCTTCGCCGGAGCTTCTGCTGAGGCAGGTGCTGACGGAGCGGAAGCAACGTCAACGAAGCGCACGATGTCGCCTGGATACGCCTCCTCAAGGACTATCTATGCCGGTTTGCAACGTCCCCAGCTTGTTTTCGAGAAGTTGGCGCTGTCATGGAGCTGTCAAGCGCGCTCTATAGGCTGCTCCTTTATCTTTTCCACTTATTCATCTATGCTTGCGGGAGACCACGAGAAGCCATCGGTCGCCATCGCCTACACGTTGAAGCTGTCGGGCAAACCGGACAAGCAAGCGTCCGATGCGACGACCGCGTGACCCGGTCGAGTTCCTTTCTGACAGAGAGGACTGTATCCAACACCGATACTTGACGAGGCTCTGACGCTCTACCATCAAAATGTTCCCAACAGATGAAAAAGATGCAACCTCTTCAGCGCCATTTGCTTCTCCGTTGATGTGCATGCTAACGCGCGCGTCGATCTTGGCAGAGTGTTTAAAAGGGTTAACCCTTTAAGTTGGCCGAGTCTTCTGAACCGGTAGTGGAGAACGATTCCGGCTCGGCAACACGACCATATAACACTTGTGATCAACACCTCGAAGCTTACATATTCTCGATCAGCATAGCGTCGAAGTGGCGATGTTGTCACGTGGACGTTCACTTTGCTCTTGCTAGTGTCACCATACTGTGTATCTGGCGTCTTGAACAAAGCGCCCTCAGAAATGTTCTTTCGCGTACTACGTACACATGCCTAATGCTCCTGAACGTAGTGCCGTAGAGGTCTCCATGATGTCTTAGCGGAGACCTTCCTTGTCTTGCGTAGCAGATGGTACTCTGTACCACTTAAACGTCTCACATAGCAAAGCGTCATGGCCGACAACCGGTCGCGCCGTGGGCGCCAGCGCCCCCAGACGCCTCAACGCAGCTCAACCAAGCCGTCAAAGTCTAAAGCTGCAACGCCCCGCAATTGGCAACGCCCAACTCCCCGTACTCGCCATGGTATCAAGCCTCAAAGCCAAGTGACGACTCTACCATCCGATCTCTGGACTCAACTGCTGCCGTTCCTGACGTGGCGAGACACCAGCGCAATGCGCAGCGTCTGCTGCGAGTGGAGACGCGTAGTGGACGAAGCGAAGAAGCGGCATCCGGAGTGGCGGTCCACGGTGTTAGGTCCGTCGGTTAACGGCCTTGAGAGTCTCGAACTGCTGCGAATTAACCACTTGAAATGGGCCGACACCCGCTTCGCACCGGACTTAGTGCTGCTCTCAGCTGCTAGTAAGGACCCCAGTCCGTGGCATAGCGGTGGGTGTTGGGAAGAAGTAGTTGCTGCTATTGAGGAGGCGAGACTGCTCCCTCCAACGTGTAGAATCGTTATGATGTTCACACTAAACGCAGTGCTGGGGACAATTGAGGAGATGGAGGAAGAAGAGACAAGTTCTAGCGCCGTGACGCTGTCGATTTCAGTCGCTCATCTACCAGAGACGACGCTGGAGATGGCGGAGTTCGACAGGAAGGACCTTAGAAGGTCTCAACGAGGCGTGGGGCTGGACAACCCTTTCACTGCTTTGGACGAGAAGGATACACCGTCTTTTATGCTGTGCGGAGTGAACGACCAGAGCGCGGATCAGCTCGTGCTGGTGCTGGAGGAATGGTATCCCAAGGCCACAGTTGTTGGCGCCGTGTCGCCGCTTATTGATCGCTGTGTCCCTCTTGCAACCTACAAAGCGCCAGTCGGCAGTCCAGGTCGAAAGCCACGTAGGAAGAGAGCAACCAAGCAGCAACAGCGTCGACCACGTCCACGCGGTCAAGTAGTTTTCCCTTCGACGATGCTGCTTCGTCTCAATGGAAACGTCGGCATTAAATCGGTCTCCTCTAGCGGCTACTACCCGATCACGCCCGTGATTCGATGTGAACGTGCGAGTGTAGCAGAAGAACTGAGCCAAGTAGTGACGTATGATCTCGTCTCGACGTCTGAGGGCTCGCAGTACCGCATCATGGACCTCATCGAGCCATCCGAAAGGATCGCTATCGAACAGGAAGGCAGGACGCTCAACATCTTCTCGTGTTCAGATAGCGCACCCCTCGAACACCTTATCGACTGTAAAGCTAACAAGAGCACGCTAACTGGTCCTACGTCAGCGTGTATCGACCGATTAGAGTTCATCGTCTGGGTGCAGGATCAGTTGATGACGCTGCCAGGTCTCTGCTGGCAGGAAGGAGACTACGGAGTTCTAGCCTCGCACCACCCTTCAAGGACGACCCAAGCGCTATCAGAGGCGCTTCAAAGCACCAGGTCAGACCTTTGCGAGCGTGTGTTCGGAGCTTTTATGGTGGCAGGGGCGTTGACTGAAGTCGAGGATTCAGTTCACGCGAAACATGTCAGTGAAGTCTTCACCGACGTCTTCCAGGACCTCCAGATGGGCGGATGTATCGTTAGCAGCAGCGTCGGTCCTGTAGCGTTCCCTGGAGGTCTCCAGCCACCTGTAGAGAGGAGGTACAGAGCACAGGTCCAGACACACACAACATGCGGAGCCATCTTCTACACGACTCAATAGTGCAGCATAATGTATGAAAACGCTACATCGTGCAGTACCTGGCAACGCTTAGGCGAACAACTGGCGCATGAGTTCTTCGTCCTTTGCCTTCTCCGCGTCGCGTTGTTGCTGCAGGCGTTGGAAGATGTCGACCAGCGTCTGTCCTTGCTGCTCAGCGACTCGCTCCAAGAAGGAACCGTGGCCAGTGTCGATGGGAAAGCTGTCTTGGATCTTCCGTAGTAAGAACTCGTGGTGTTCCTTGCGAGCAACTGCGCTTTCCTTCCGGAATCGCTTGACGGCTTCTTCCAGTTTCCGGTTCTGCTTTTGGATGATTTCTGTGAGGTACAAGGTCGGGGATCCTTCGACTGCAACGTCAGCATCTCTTGAGCGCTTACGAGACGGACGTGTCGTCGTACGACTAGCGTCTGAATCTCGACGAACGCGGGTCGTAGCGTCTTCTTCTGGCTGTGCAACGGGACGAGAACTCGCCACTATTGGGGCACTCGAGTCACTGCCTGAAGACTCGTCTTCAGATGATTCCAGCGACGAATCTGCCTCTTCCTCCTCTTCCTGCTCTTGTGCTTCAGCTTCACGTGCCACAAACTTCGAGTTCGTCTTCTTCTTGAAAGCGCAGCGCTCAACAACGGCCTCAATGTCAACGTAGCGAGACGACGTTGTATCATTCGGAGGCTTGTACGTCTTCTTCTTGGTCTCGCCCAGTTTGACGCGCAGTTCTGCATCCATCTTGTCGATCACGTCGTAGATTTCTTCGTCCACAGTGGTTAAGCCGTTGAAGCTGCGGTACGACTTGCTCACTCTCGTCGTGATGGCATCACGGTCCTCCAGGTCCAGCTCGAACCAAGACAAGCAGTCGGTCTCTGTGGCCTTCTGGCTGTAGAAGTAGATGAACTCGTACGAGTCCAACACGAACCTCGCCAGTCCCACTGCGGCGACCAGCGAGTTGGTGCCGCCCAGCTCTTCATATTTCCGGAAAAAACGGTCCTTTTCCTCTTCAAACACATAGCGACGACTGCGTCGTCCTTCCAGCAACTCGCCACACGCTTCGCCCAGCATAAGCAGCTCCTCTTTGCTCCAGTTGGCAGCCACATACTTGTCTGGTTTCTGTCCGGCGTGGCCCTTAATTTCTTGCTCCTTTGTGTGTTTAATCTTGCGCTTTCCTCCCATTTTCTCGTCAGCTCCACTGATTCTCCTGCGTAAGATCCGCGTCATGGAGTTGAACATTTCCTCGTTGAGATTGATAATGGTCTTGTTGCCCCAGCTCCGGATCTCAGCCAGTCGCTGCTCTGCTGTCATGTTGAACCAAGCCGAACTGTCGCCGTGTTCGGCCATAAACTCCGAGATGTTGCCATACGAGGAATTCAACGCGATCATCTTGTTGCGCACGCTGTTGAGCGTTCGGTTCCGGTAGGCCGAGCCCTCTCGCTTCAGGAAAAGTTGGTACGCCTCGTGCAGCGCAGCAGTCAATTTGGTAGAATTCGTCGATTCCGACGCTTCTTCCCACGCTTGGATGAGGTCCCAGATCTCCACTTGAGGCCAGTTACTGACCTTCTTTCCCGTAGTAAACGTGGGGTCTTTTTTGCTGCTACCTTGGTCGTCTGGCGTCGGGATCTCGGACACGGAAGACTCGGAATCGGACGACCAGAAGGCCTCTGTCCGCTTCCGAGTTGATCGAGGACGTAGCGTGATCCCTTCAGCTGGGGTTTTCACAGCAGGAGACGGCTCCGTTGACGTCGGTACCCCCATGAACGAAGTCTTGGTGACCAACGCGAACATCTCTTCGTCGAGATCCACGAACTTCAACGGGACGTTCGTACACTGCTGGTAGGCTCGCCTTTGCATGGGGGACATCTCGAACCAGGACGGACTCTCCGCCTCCGAACGACTGTCGTTGCACGCCTTGATATACGAGTACGAAGCCAGGATATAACGCCATTGCTGCGCCATTGACCGCAGGTCTCGTCGGATAGGCGTGTCTGTGTCCCCAGCATTTTCTCGACGGGCCACAAAAGCGTCGAAAATTAGCGATTCACGATCAGTTTGTGACAATTCCTTGTCACTAGGAACATTCATGACGTCAGCACACGCTTTAATCAAGTCCGACGACTCCTCCGTGGTCCATTTCGCTGTCTTGGACGCGTGATTCGCATCGGATGCCTTGGAAACGGTAGTTTCTTTAAGACTCTTGACTGTTTTCTTCGCTTTAGGCACTGGAGGTGGACGAAGGTTTCGGACCTCGGCCAGCTTGTCGTCCATGGCAAGAATACGCCCCAATCCGTCGTACATTTCCTTCGTAAGGTCAACGGAGTTGCGGTTCTTCCACGATCGCAGCAACGACACCCTCGTGTTTTCTGGAATATCGTGGAAAGAAGGCTCTCCTTTGGCCTCCTGCGCGTCGTTAAATGAGCGAATGTGCGCGTACGAAAACTTGAGAGAACTCCGTCGTGCTGCAAGGGCCGTACTGTTTCGCACGGAGGACCCACCCTGCATCTCCACGAATTCACGATACATCTCCCTGTTGAGGGACAGTCGCTCTGCAGGATCGCTGTTGCACACGAGAATGGCTGCTTTTTCCCACGCGTCGATCAGGATCTGGAGTTCCTTGTTCTCCCACAAATGGCCGTTGGGGCCGTCCGGATGCACCTTGCGCTTCCTCTTCCCCCATCGTCCCGGACTCTTACTAGGAGCGTCGTAGTCATCCAGAGTCGCTTCCTGTGGTTCGATCTGAAGGCTCCTTGATTCAACAGGCTCGACCGGAGCCAGGTGGGGCGGGTTGGCTGGCTTTGGGGCCAAAGTCTTCTGTGTGACGCGGTCTTGAGTAGAAGAGCTAATAGGGAGTACCATGTCCGCTTGGAAAGGATCAGGAGCCGCAGCAATCGTTCTCACTGCTGCAGTTTCTTGACGGGGAACACTCTGAGCCATCACTGTGTCCCGATCATCGGACACTGGAGTCTCCTTTGCAACGTAAACGTTCCTGGTGACAGGCTCGGGCGCCTCCTTCTCCTTCCTGTGAGTATCCAGGCGGCTTTGGATGACCATCAAGGGAATCGCAGCCTTCTCCTCTTCACTGTCGTCAACAACGCTAGGTGGCTGCGACGAGAAAGTGCTGTCGACTTCGTCGTCGTCCTTGGTCTCCTGCATCGATCTCATGGATTTCTGCTTCTTTGTTGGCCTCCCCGGTTTCCTCCCGGCACGACCAGTATCAGTAGCGCCCGTGGCTTTCGCGCGACGCATGTCCTCGAGCGCAACCGCTCGGGTGTCCAGCGCGATGACTGTGTGCAATTCTGCGTACATTTCCGTGGACAGATCCAACAAGTTTGCGTTCTTCCAGGACCGGATCAAACTCTGTCTCGTCGTCGCGGGTAAATCTGTGAATTTGGGGTCCCCGTTTATCTCCTGGATCTTGTCAAAAGCTGAAATCCTAGAGTACGACTGCTTCAGCACTCTACGTCGCGTTGCTAAGCTCGACAAGTTGCGTACAGTACTGCCTCCTTGCAAGATCTCAAACTGTCGGAACATCTCGTGCGCAATAGACATGGGTTCCCCCGATTTACTATCACAGACTGTCTGAGCCGCTATCCCCCAGGCCTTGACCAACTGCTTCATCTCTTCAGATGACCACGGGTTACTCGTAGACCGAGCCGTTGCCGGTTGTTTCTTCTTGGTCCTGTCCGCGGAAGCTCGCGTTGGCCTGGTCTCCATTCTGGTCGTGTTTGTGCCTTCTTGCAGCTCCTTTTGGCGTTTTCTAATAGGTAAAACAGGCTCGTCGTCTCCGCCTTTGCTCACAATTCTCCCCAGACCTTGGAACATCACGTGAGTGATCTCCACTAGACTAGAGTTAATTTTCTTCCAGCTACTCAGAATTTCCGTCCGCTTGGAGATTGGCAACTCGAAAAATGTCGGTAGGTTCGTCAATTTCTGCTCATTGTCAAATTCCCGTATGTAGAGGTAGGAGAACTTGAGTGCGCTGCGTTTACTAGTAAGCGCCGCCTTGTTTCGTCGCGTGGAACCGCCGCGTAGAGCCACAAAGTGTTTGTACACGGCGTCGTGCAGGGTCTGAGCATTGGCGTCGCGTGGTCGCGAAGTCGCCAGCTCCCAGGCCGTCACTAAGTCGGCGAATTCGTCCAGCGTCCACGTGTGGCGCAGCGCGCTCGAGTCCTCGCTGTTAGGCATAGCGGAGGCTTCTTCGAGTCCAGTAGTCGCTTTTTGATTTCTGGAAGCGACGGGTCGGGTTGAGGATGGACCCGGGTTCAGAATGATTGTTGAGAGGTATGTGAGTATGAGAACGGGGTATTAGGGAATGGAGAAGTATTTTGAGGAGGGATGGGAGTATCAGAAAGCATACTTTGGTTCTTACGTGTTAGTTGAAGGAGTGTGTTATCGGCCGAAAGATTCCCGCGGAGCTTCCCAGTAGCCCAGATTTGGCTTCGATACAGCTTTTTTCAATACAGTTTATACTTGTACCCCGTATGACATTAGACGATAGAGGGGATACATTGCTTTTATTCCTTAGTTGTATTAATAATATATACTTGAAGTAATACTTACTTCGACGTATTAGGTTGGATATACCATCCCAACCACCGACTTCGTTTCATCGCGCCTGATTTCGGCAGCATATTACTCTCTTATCACTCACTACTTATTATACGTGAATTGCGGCGCACGAACGAGCACCTTTAAGGATCTGAAGGTTGCCCTGAAACCTTTGAGCAATATGAAAACGCATTTTTCATGAATTAGAATTCCTACATCGTGGAGATACTTTTCCTATCATACAATTAAAAGCCGCAGATCCAGACGAAGAAGTAGAGATGCTTGATCTCTTACAGCTTCGTGCCGTCACCTGAAGGTAACTATGGCTAAACTTCAAGTCACACCATGTGCATCAATGGAAGACCTTGCATTATTGGGTAGTAGGAGACGGACTGCTACATTGCATTGGGCTTGGATATGCTTTGTTAAAAGAGGTTTTACAACTTCGTCAGTTCAAGAAACATTCAAATTTTGAACGTACCGATATTGCTAAATTTCAAGTACGATGACGGAAATGAACTCGCTACACCAAATTCCGATACAAAATACAGACCTGAGAAATTCGAAATACGTAAGGTGCTTTGTTTCCTGCCAAGCTTTACGAGAAGAAGGCTAGTTGAAGTCATGTTTTAGATTTTGTTTTTGTAAGCTTCTGAAAACTTATTGTCACAAAAGCAAATTTTCTAAAAGTTTATCAGCCACATCGTTCTTGTAGAGAGATCTATTACCGCGCTTACAAATCCCAGCAGTTCTTGTATCCGTCACGTCGTCCGCTCGATCTTCGTCCTTTATCCTCCCTCGACCAACACAGACTGAGCCTTTGACGTGGCACCTCCGAAGCGCGGCTTCCTACACACCACCATGTCGTCGTCCATCTCGCAGTTCTACATCCTGTCGACACGGGGCGACACCATCATCTTCAGCGACTTCCGAGGCGACGTAGAGAGCAACTCGGCCGAGATTTTCTTCCGTAAAGTCAAGTTCTGGGAGAAGGGAGACGCGCCCCCAACGTTCAACGTGGACGGCGTCAACTATCTGTTCGTCAAGAAGAACGGACTGTATTTTGTGGCCACCACACGCTACAATGTGAGTCCCAGCTACATCCTGGAGCTGCTCACGCGTCTGTGCCGCGTGTTCAAAGACTACTGCGGCGTGTTGAGCGAGGAGACGCTGCGAAAGAACTTCATCCTATGCTACGAACTGCTGGACGAGACGCTGGACTATGGCTTCGCTCAGGACACGAGCACTGAGGGCCTCAAGGTCCATGTGCACAATGAAGCCATCCTCGTGGGCGACGCCGTGCTGTCCAAGCCTAAGGCCGGCTCTAAATTCATGAACCGTAGCTCCAATATCAAGGCCGCCAGCGCCGTCAAAAAGCCCGTGGCCACAGCCGGACAGAGCTCCAAGAAGCAGGACGAGAACGAGCTGTTCTGCGACATCCTGGAGCGACTCAACGTCGTCTTCTCCTCGGGCGGACAGATGCTCAACGCCTCCATCGAAGGACGTATCCAGCTCAAGAGCTACTTGTCAGGCAACCCGGAGCTGCGACTGGCACTGAATGAGGATCTGGTCATTGGCAACACCGGAGCCAGACAATACGGACAGGTGGTGCTGGACGACTGCAATTTCCACGACTGCGTGCAACTGGACGAGTTCGAGCGCGACCGCGTGCTCATCTTCCAGCCTCCGGACGGAGAGTTCACCGTCATTAACTACCGCATCACGGGCGACTTCCGTGCTCCTTTCCGTATCTTCCCGTTCGTTGAGGAACTGTCCCCCACTAAGATCGAGATGGTGCTCAAGATCCGCGCCGATATGCCCGAGAACAACTACGGAGCGAACGTGATCATCCGCTTCCCCGTGCCACAGTCCACTGTGGCTGTGTCATGTGATATTGGCAAGAGCGCGGCAGGTCAGCTGGCAGAGTACCGCGAGAACGAGAACCAGGTGCGTTGGGCCATCAAGCGCTTCACGGGGGGAACAGAACTCACGCTGCGAGCCAAAATCACGTTGGGTCAGCCCAGTCCACACGTGCGGCGTGAGATCGGCCCTGTGAGCATGAACTTTGAGATCCCCATGTACAATACCTCGAGTCTGCAGGTGCGCTACCTGCGCATCCCGGAACACGCGCGTCATCCGAACTACACGTACAAGCGATGGGTGCGTTATGTGACGCAGTCCAGTTCTTACGTGTGCAGGATTTAGTCCGAGAGTCAAGAGAGCACAAAAGTCAGGACAGCGAGGGGTTTTGTCGGACGGAGGGGCGGGCAAAGAGTAGCGCGTTAGGTACAGCCCAGCAGCGGGATCTTAGAGACACCTTTGACGCATGGAGCTTGGTAGAAAAGACGACGAAAACACCCCTGGAACTCAGAAATGCACCGTCATGGAAGGCATGGCATCATACTCCCCCATAAAGCACCTCGAGAAAAGGAATTGCCTGTTTGTGTTTTGTTGCTTGCTGTTCGTCGTCGTGCTACTTACATGTACAGCTACATGTCCACATCACCATCATCTATTCATCCATCTCCGACCAAGTAGCAAAAGATATCTAACGTGTTTGCTTCGAGCAGTTACGACACTCCTAGCGATCATATGCTCTTCAGCAAGACAAGCGCGTCTACTGCTCAACCTCCGTCTTAGCGGTCTTCTCAGTCTTCTTGGGGGCCTCCTCTGAGGCCTGGCCGCTAAGCTCCAGTGCTGTTTGCGTAAGGTCGCGCAGGATATCGCAGATCCGCTTGTGGTTGTGCACGCGCTTGTTGTAGCGGTCCTCGGCGATCTTGATCATCTTCTTGTTGGCGTTGTAGCGCGGGCCCGCGAGCTGCGCGACGATGTCCTTGGCCTCCTTGTTGAGGCCCTTGAAGCAGGTCATCGGCACCTCCATGATCACCTTAGTGTCGTACGTGGTCTTGTCGTCCACGAAGAGCCGCTCGTCAAAGTCCTCGAGCGGGCAGTTGAGCGTCATCTTGATGGGGGAGCCGTCGAACAGCGGGTGGATCTGCGTCTGCCACGACAGGTCCAGGTACGGCGTAAAGTCGGCGAAAATCTGCAGCTTCTCCACCTCGTGCTTCATCTCATTGTCAAAGTCTGCGGGATAGTCCACATCCCAGTACGCCGGGTACTCGAATTCCTCGAGTGGCGTCGTCTTCTCCACGTCTTTGCCTGAGAACTGGAACGTCTTTTTCTTGCGGAATTTGGGCGCAGCAGGCTTAGCGGCCTTGGACTCGTCCGCTGTCGCCAGGAAGCGCAGCGACTGCGCCGACTGCTGGCGCAGCAGACCGTTCACGCGGGTTAGTTGTCTCGCCAGCATCATGCGCCAATAGTCAACTCGGATGTGAGCCACACGCTCGTGATCCTTTCAAACATGATGAATCTGATATAGAAGGCACTGTGAAATCTGATATCAGACATTGCGGGGTTGGGTGGCTTATTGTTCATTTTATCTTTCGAATTGTATGCACGAAGACCGTGACGCTGTTGGTCCTGTGCGGTGGACTGACGGCGTCTGTCGACGTCCTGTGCGATACGGAAAGCGGTCACGCGGCTGCAGAGGGCGGGGGATCGACGGGGGTCCTCAATAGGGCGAGTCGAATCAACAGTAATCGGGGGAGTTTGTCGCCCCCAGTGCTAGCGTTCTTCCCGTTGGGACTGTAACACCGGGATCGCGGGATCCATGATCAATTACCCACAAGGTGATGAAGGTATTTGGCCTCTTCTCCTCCACGCTACCTTGTTGATTTAAGGAGGCAGCCCTCTTCATCGTTCCGCTACTGGTGGAGACTTATCCTGCTGGCCAAAGTCACGCCCGGAGGAATAAAAACCACCAACATATTGACACTTTGGGACTTTTGCATTATGAGCTTTAGCTAGAGCAAGACTGTCACTCAGTTGGGTTTCGTGTTCATGATGAACGTAAGCCAATGACCACGGCTACGACTAGAATATGATTAGAATTGTACACGTCAAGAACAACTGTAGATGGCAAAAGCACAAAGTGTTCACACATATTGTAATTATGGGTAGGTGCGAACAGCGGACGTAGTAGTAGGTTAATTAAAGCAACAAACGTTAGTAGAAACTAGTATTATAGTACTACTAATACTACTATAGTAACCAGTAGTTTGAAGGATTCTGATTCTACTATATAACCCGTCTATTATAGCCGCTCCACCATAATGAGCAGTGCGAAAGATACCAGTCTGCTCGGAATCACAACGCTTCGAGTTATAGATCTTCGTGGCAAGAACAGTTACTAGTACACCTAAAAAAAATGTTGTGTTGTGACCGTCTTTTTTCGATGGTCGGTAGCCAATAATTCGATAGTACTATAGTACTATTACTATAGTAGCAGGAAATGTTGAATACAGATACTGGTGTCAATAGTAGTCTGTTTTCCAGTACTAGTATATTAGAGATGCTTCAAAGTAGTAATCTAGAAGAAAGGGCGTTATTACAAAGCTCTGCTGCCAGCAGAAAATGGCGATGCCGTCGAGCCCGCTGTTGGCCGAGAGCCGCGCGCTCATCGACTCCCTGGGCTACGTGGACACGGAGTACAACTCACCTGCGAGTCAGCAGCAGGTGCAGACGCAGATCCGCGCGGAGATGGCGACGTTCTCTCCTCCGCAGGACAAATATCTGGCCTACCTGCCGTCTTACTCACCCACTTTCGGCGGTAGAGCGCGACTACAGACCGAGTTCAAGCGCGTGGCAGCCAACGTGCCGCTGGACGCCATCGATATGAACCGGTACCAGGTTAAGGAGCCTACGGGCAAGCACGGGAAGAGTCTGGAGGCCTGGGAGGACGCTGTCAAGCAGCTCCAAGTGGCGGTAGAACACCAGAGCAATAGGTAGAATGCACTACTCTTTCAAAAAAGTAGTACGAGGTAGAACGCTGATATTGTGCCTACTGTTTGCTGTAGGGTGGTGAATTTGGAGCTGCAGCAGGGCTACGGTACCAAGCTGGCCAAGGTGCGTGCGGCCGTACTGGACGGCATGAACGCGCAGTACGAGCGCACGGTGAAAGAGACCAAGGCAGCCTCAGACAAGATCAACTTGGCTCGGCAACAGGATCAGACGCGCAACGCTGCGAAGCTTCACAGTTACCAGAGCAGATACTACGAGCTGCTCGCCAAGAACGCGGCTATCAAGCGAGCGTGCGCCCAGCAGGAGCGCCCACAGAAGAAGGTCAAGACGGCGTGAACGATGGATAACAAATGTTGACTCGTCTGGTGCTGGTGCAAACATCCTGCTGCTTTTAACTAACGGAACCTATCCCTCTTGATCCAATTCGTTCAACGAGGTTAACGCCGTTGCATTTTCCGAGCATTTTACGTTTCTTAGGGAGAATTAAAGGCGAAAATGAAGAAACCATGCAAGCCTCGACGACACCCAAGACGACGAGGCAACTAGAGGCAAAAACTGCGTGGCCGGATGCATATTACACAGGAAGGCAGCTATACCGCCCAGCTCCGGGCCAATTGCGCCCATCCACTCTAAACCGCAGTAGCCGTCGCACTCGAAGACGCTGTCGTAGTCGTCGTGGCAGTCGTCGCTGCAGCGGAACCTGAAGCCGTGGTTGACGCAGCCGTAGAAGTCGTCGTGGTCGCGGCCGCCGAGCTTGATGAGTCGGTGGTCGTTGAGTCCGTCGTAATGGTGGCGCTGCTACTGCCAGAGGTCGATGTCGACACTATCGTGGTCTTGGAGAAGCAAGGGAACGAGCCGCTGCCCTTCAAGTTCTGCAGGCCAGTGGAAAAGTCGGCGTGATAGGCATCCCACGACGAGCTCGTGTACAGTCCGTATTGCCACGGATCGTCGGGCTTGTACTCGTCGTTGAAGTCGTACGATCCATCGGGGTTGATAGCCCACGCGAAGCCTCCCGTCATGTTCATATCGTTAGCGTACTCGATGAGGATCTCGATCACACGTGTACTCGTGAGACCCGCCAGCAGCTCCATAGAGCCGTAGATGCCACCGAATTCACCGTAGAACGTGGGCACACCGGCCTCCGTCACAGCGTTACCGAAGGCGTTGTCCAGCACAGCCGTCACAGCAGCCTTCAGCAACACATTACCCTCCGTCGTGTTAGGGTACTCGGTTACAGATACAGTGTCGCCACTCGAAGATTGCTTCTTGAAGAAGTACGAAGATGGGTACACACTGGGCGAGTAGAAGTGCGGTGCGAACACGAGCTTGCCGTCCGTCTTAAGTGCGATTGGGTTCACACTGGCGTTCTGCAGACTGGCGCCGTACCAATCGTTGTACGTCACGTTCGCGCCGTTGATCTCCGCCACTGTGTTGGTCGCGTAGTTGCCCTCGACCACAATGAGCCAGTTGGGGCAGATAGCGAGGATCTTGTCGCCAATAGTCTCCACGGCACGGGGCCAGTTGACGTCAGAGTCGCAGTATTCGTCGGTATCGTCTGCGGGCCAGCAGCCACCGACAGGCTCGTTCTTGAGGTCGATGCCGATGATGTTGTACTCGAGGTCGCTGCACAATTCGGTGGCTAGAGTCTCGAACATCTTGTAGATGGTGGCAATAGGGTAGTCGTCCGTGAACCACAAGTGCTCGGACGTGTCGTCCGTGAAGTTCGGGTCGATCTTGTGGATGTCGAGCAGCACGCCGATCTGCTGCTTGCCGAGACCCTGCACGACCTTCTTGATCATGTCGATGTAAGTGTCAACGTTGAGGTCCGTGTCCAGACTGTTGACGAAGAGTTTCGTGTTCGGCGCCGAGTTGTCGATGATCATCTGAGCGTTAAGTGGCAGACGGACGGCGTTAAAGCCGTTGTCCGACAGATTAGCGGCGATGTCGTCCAGGTAGCTCTGCTTGGTAGCGAGACCGTGTGGAACGCCTTCCGCGTTCTCCATTCCACTCCAATTGATGCCAGTGAACACGAGCTGCTCCTTCTCCCCAGTCTTGCTGTCTGTGGCGTAGATCTTGCCATCCGCCGTGGCGTAGTCCGGCAGCAAACAGCTCTTGACGCTCGTGACCTTCCTCTCCCTGTCCACCTCAGTAGCCGACTCGGTCAGCGACTGCTGCGTCTGTGCACTATTGTACTCCTCTACACCAAAGTAGGTGATAAGGCCGAGTGCTATGGCCGTGATCACCAGCAGGAACAGCGCGCCGGGCCACACGACCTTGCGGCCCGAGTATGTCTTAGTAGCTCCTCCTCCGGTCACGCCGGTGTCGTCCAATTGGCCCACAGCGATATCCTGGTGAAAGGCTGTGCTCGGGCGAGCCGCCATAGTGGGCCGCATCATGGGAACGTCGCTACCGGTGTCATTGGCGCCTGGGGCCAGGTAGCTGCCGTAAATCTCCTCCTCCGACGTGTCCCTCCATACATTCGAGTGCGTGCGCTCGCCCGCATTCTCCCCGATGGGCGAGTTCCCCCCGTACATGGCGCTAGCGTCTCGTTGGCAGACAGATGAGGGAATGCTCGAGAGCGACGCGCGACGGATTTGTTCGTGCGTTCCTTTGGTCCTCTACCGCGTAAAACGGTTGACGATTGGATTGGTTGAAATGAATTCTGTGGAGTGGGATTGGTGAAAAATTCACTATTTTGTGGACACTTGGTGTGGAGCTTGTGCCAGACGCACGCACGTTCAGGTCTGAACAGCTGGTTTTGCGCTGAATACCGTGCTTGCCGCTGGTGATGGCTGTATGCCAGACGGCTGGCAATAAGGCCTGCTTTGCGCTCTGCTAGATAATGGAGGAGGTGCTTGTGTCATTAGTGTTGCTATGCGGATGACAGCACTGGACAGGTGAGACCGACTTTGCTGGACCCGAAGGTGGCTACACTGAGATTGGAAGGATTGAAAATCAGGAGCCTGTCACGATCCAACAACAATAGACGGTGGCGCCAGAAATCTGCGACGTGTGAGCCAAAGATGGCTTCAAGTTGTCTTCAACCATGACAATCTCAATCGGTGGTGCCGATGACGAAGTTGCCTCGCGATCAAAAACCACAACACAATACTCATATACTCGAGTAACGAGTTCGTTTCTTAACTGTAAGTTCGTCCAAAGCTCTTGAGGAATTGCGGTCGCAAGACATGAGATGCACATTTTAAAAGCTTTTTATGCTTGTTTGTTTTTGCTAATTTCCTACAATATCTCCATCTTGCCCTCGCCAAGCCCATCGATACTTTGCGTAAGCTTAGCAGTGATTTCACAACGACGACCCAAGCTTCTATTGGACATGCGGCAATTGCCGAGGTGCTCGGCGCTTAATGGCAGGGGTGCCTCCTCGTCGTGCTGTCGGTGTTGTTTCGAAGGTTTGAAGTGATGAACGTACTGGAGCTGCAAGATCTGGGGCGGTTCGTGCGCGTGTTGTATCCACGGCGCCTGTTGAGTGCAGCCGTTCTTTGTGTTGGCGTTGCTGCTGCTGTGGAGAGCTCACTCGCTCCATGGGGGTAGGATTCAAACTCGGCACACTCACACATCGGGAGATCTCCTGGTGACGTTCTGAAGTACGAAAGAAATCCTTCGTGGGCGTTGGAGCCGCACGTGATGAACCTCCAAGTGCCAGAGGCATCGTTGGACACCACACATTCGTCGTCACCTTCCATTCGTCAAACGAGAGTAATTGTGGCATAGTAAAGCTGCTTGGCGATACGTTTAGTTGGAGTTTTGTTCTTTTGGTAGGCGAGACGGAAGCCCCTGTAGGGCTTAGTACGGGAGACGATAGACGGGGTGGTTGCAATTTGGGTGAGCTCAGAGACAGCAGCAGGTCAGGAGAACCTTCACTGTAGGGACGTCGAGAAGTTGCCAATGATGCTGACGCATTATTCGCCATCAGTGCCTTGACCTGCAGCTGCAGTTCCTCTACCTTGGTCTTGAGATCGTCAATAATGCGCATGGCGTCACGCTCTCGCTCTTGGCTCAGTGCACTTTGCTTCCATGCGTGTTCGCATTCGTCCCGGTAGAAGACGAGGCTTTTGATCTCATCTGCGTGCACTTGCTCGGTCGTTTTTATCCTGAGCGCACAAACCACGAGCTCGTTCTTCATCTGCAGACATTTTTCCATGAGTCGACGCTGCAGTCGCAAATTCTCGCGCAACTTCACACTCAACTGCGTGTATTCGGATCGAAAGCGGTCAAAGAGCCCCACGAGCTTCCTTTTGCGCGTCGAATCGTCCAAGCTTTCAGCTTCCAGCACAGCCAGCAGTTCACGCTCCGTCTCCTCATACCTCTGTCGCCTCTCGCGATCACCCTCGTCTTCAATCGGGCCCGAGGTCATGGACATCGACAATTCAAGTGTTATTTAACACAGGCATAATGTATCCAGGTTTTATTTAGCATTCCTAAAAATATCACGACTCAAAAGCTAAAATTGCAGTTGATTGGTATTATGAATCTGCCAGTGGTAGACCAATCTACCAGTGGTAGATTTATAATACCAATCAACAGCCAACCAACAAATGCGTTGTGTGGTAGACTACCACACAACGCACTTGTTGGTTGGGTTCATCGGGGCTCCTACCGGGCAGTTGAAAGCTGCAGCAAACGCAGCACTGTTCATGGCTGCTCCATTCACACGCACATCGCCAACTGCGTGCACGTTCGTGATGAACGAGTCCACAGCCATCTCGTCGCGTTCTTTGCCGCACCACGTCTGAGCATACGACACGAAGAAGAGCTGGTCGTCGTCGGCGCTGTTGCCACCGCTGCTTGAAGAAGAAACGCGGTTTCTGTAGGCGTTGAAGGCCACGTGCAACCCGCCGTTGTCAGCGATGTTTTCGCCCAGAGTTTTCATGCCGTCCACGGGAATGAGCTCCACTCCGTCCTCAGCTTCAGTGTAGAAGGAACTGTACTGGTCAACTAGGCACAGCGCACGGGTTTGAAACTCAGCGACAGTAGTTTCAGTCCACCACGAGTTCCAGTTGCCTTTTGCATCGAAGTTAGAGCCCATAGTGTCGAACCCGTGGGTGATTTCATGACCCGCGACTACACCCAAGGCACCGAAGATCTGGGCTGCGGTACTTCTTGGGTCGAAGAATGGCTGCTGCATTATCCCTGCGGGGAAAACGATCTGGTTGGTGTACGGCGTGTAGTACGCGTTCACGGATGCAGTGCTCATCCCCCATTCACCGCGATCCACATCGGCTCCAATGGCCCAAGTGAGTGCTATGAACTGAGCTGTGTAGATGAGGTTTACATTGTCGAAAAAGGCAGTGGAGTCCAGCTTGGCTAGTCCTTCGGCTTCTTTCTCTAGCTCTGCCTCATCAGGCTCCAGATACATCACATCCAGCGTGTCGAGCTTCGCCAATGCACTTGTTCGCGTCTGCTCGTCCAGCCAGTCCAGCGTCTTTATATTGTGTGCCATAGCATCGAGGATCTCGTCGAGCATTGCGATAAAAGTGTCTCCAGTTTCCTGTATATCGTCACGATGAGCCACATACGCAGCACCAGCGTGTACAGGCAGCAGATCAACTACATGCCCCACACAAATTTTCTCCAAAGGCAGCGAAGCTTCTGCACCCAGCATCACTCCACGGAAGAACTTGACGTGGGCGTCAATGAACGGGTCACTCAAGTAATTGGCAAAGTTGTTGATATACGCGAAAGCCACGTATACTTTGAGTGCGTCCAACGAGAGGAGCGAGACAAGCTCCTCAGCTTTTTCAAAGTACGAAATACTCGTAAGCGCGACTTCCGAGTATTCAGTCAGTGCCGGAGCATCGTCCAGCAACTGCATTCCTTCAGCGTACGCTCCAAACACGAGCGGATAGTTCACTGCAGCTTCTTTATAAGCGAACAAATAGTACATATCTGCACTCACGGGATCCAGCTCCGCGTAGTTCTGCAGCTCGATCAGCTGCTTCTCCACACTCAGCACCACTTCTCCGTAGTCGTCGTACTCACTTTCTTTCAATTGAAATCCCGTCAGATTCAGTATCGTCGACGCATAATCCGACAGGTTTGTCTCGATATACGTGAGCACTTGAGGGTTCTCGTAGTACCCGTCGTCCAGTGTCAGGTCTGCATGGGACACCCACAGTATGTTCCGACTCGAGTTCTGCCGATTGGAGTCCGGTTGAAGGTTCGTGATGAAATCTGCGCCAGTGCGAGCGAGCCTCCCCGCTACTCGGAAGAGCTCTTGCTTGTTCTGCGCCTTCACTATACTCTCCAGTCCGCTCTGTAGAGGCTCCGCTCCGAGCGCATTGCGTGCGTCCATGTCCATGCAGGACGCGAAGAGCGCCCCGGTTAACGACGTCGAATCGTTGGCGATCGCTTGTAAAATGGTTTCGTCCATAGCGTCCTGCGCCATATCGAATGAATATTCTACTATGGTCTTGTCTGCCTCGATCTCGTGCGTTGCGAGCCACCCGCCGCATGAAAACTGGTAGAAATCGTCGCAAGGGTCGACCGATGTGTCAACGAGGGACGCCACAGTATCGGGAAGGCCCAGAGAGGCAGCAAGCGGCGGTGCCAGCAGCAACACGCACCCGACGACAGAGAAGCGCTTCATGAAGATGAGGACAAGTTGGCAAGAACGGGAATGGAGCAGGGAGCGCAGTACACAGCACGGAAGTGAGCACCTCCAGCAAGTAGATACTCGGCGAGATATGATTTTTACCTACAGAAAGTAACGTTGGATACAGGATGAGCTCTGATTTTACAAAACAAGGTGGGTTTCTCAACGGCGATTTTTGCAAAACGGAAACCACTAGTTTGTGTTTAGTTTCGTTCGGTTTCGTCCAAGATTAGGAAACGAAACAGTTTTATACTCAGGTTTTGTACACGAAATTGAACCAATCGTCTACGAAACTCGTGTATCGGAGTTTGATGAAATGTTTCATATTTTTTAGAAATAGTTTTGAAAGTTTGAATCCGCTGGAAGCGCAGTCCGCTCACTGCAAGGTGTGATGTCTGCACCGAGTGCGCACTTCACCTTCACTCCGCAACCCGCCCTCCAGCATCAACACAAGACTTGCCGCGAGCGCCAACGCCTCACTTGCTGACGAAGACAAGGCACCCGACGGTAAGCAAGAACGAGAGAAGACGGTGATAGCTAGAGCTCTAAATATACCATATTCGTGTAGTAGCAATGCCTGGGGGACGGCCAAAGAGCGATGTCTGGAAGCTTTTCGATGATACTGCTGATGGAAGTGCGATTTGTCAGCGCTGTCGTGATGTCATGGTAAACCCGAGGCCGCTGAAGCGTGAAAGCCATCTAGTAACGTGTACTGAATACACACTCGTAGAGAAGAAGAAGAGAAAGCGAGCGGCGATGGAGCGTGTGGAGGACGAGGTTCGGCGAAACCCTTGAACAGCGGAACCCTAGTTACACTTGCCGCAGTGGGACAAGGCTCAGATGGACTGCAAAATCCAGCTTCACAAGAACTCATGCAATGCGCACGGTGCGACTTTTATTAGCTTAGAGCAAAATGGAACGCAATCTACTCGCCTAAGAAGTCATAGTTGTAGTCAACGTAGTAGTTCATGGGTTCTTGAGTCAACACTTCTTCTTTGTCGTCGTCGTTGCCGTTTCATCCGAGTCGCCACTTAAACTAAAAGCCACAAAGGGCATCGAAACGCCGACCCCGATTCGTACACGAAGCTCTGTGTTTACGCGAAACTATATAGACCCTCTATCTCATGCGCATTAGGTGCTTCTGTAGGAGAATAGCTCCGTACGAAAGATAATGGGTTTCGTTTGGTGTTGTAACCGAACGAAATTCAGTTTCGTCCACGAAACTCAGTTTAAACTGCGGTCAAAACACACACTGGTGAATACACAGGTGTGTTGTACGAGTACGATGCTCTCATTGAGGGCCAGCCGAATCAGACGCTGGAGCAAATCAGCGGGCATACGATGTTGTACAACACAATGTCGGTACGCAACAACTTTTGGACGTGGAGGCTCTGAACTACGGCTGGACTACCAGATTCATTAGCCACGCATGTGACCCCAACACTGCGTTTGCCGAGATGCAGAATAGGACCGATGTGAAAGCTCTGATTAAAATAATAAAGAACGTGAAGCCTGGCGCGCAAATTACCTTGAACTACGGCCCAGAACGGTGGTTTAAAAGCACTTGTGACGCATGCTGGTTGGACCAAGGACAAGAGCAACGTTCGTAGGGTGTGTTGAACGTGTAGGATGGTGTTCATTCGAGAAAGCTCGCGTCTGCATGACTTGTCTACATTGAAAAGAACTTTATACGTTTTGAAAAAGCTTGTGTACGTATTTATCTTCCGGGTTATTTCAGCGGCCGGGGGACCCCACAGCTTTAATTCGCGAATGTCGCCTGAGTCCATATTATAGGTGGCAGTGAGAATGTCACCTCCTGCAATATCCAATACTTCCTGGGTGGAGATTTTCTCGTCTCCACGATCTCTTTGCGTGTCTGTCTACGATCGCCTGAACGGCTCCATGCGTCCTCGCCCTTGCACCTCGCTCTTCAACAGCTCCAGCATGTTGATCGCGGCGTTGACGTCTCGATCCCAGTAGCGAGCCTCGCAGTCCTCGTTCTCACATCGCAGCACAACGTGGCAGTGCTTGCTCTTGATCTCAGCCCGCGACCAATCGCGAGGGAGGACCTTTCCCTTCATCTTCCTTCTCTTGGGTTTCTGGACGCCCTTGGGGAAGACCGGAGTCGGGTACTGCATGCTGGAAAGTGACTGGTGGCACTGCGAGCAGAGCTTGCTCGTCCTGAACTCGTCCATGGAAGCCACCATCGCGCGCTTCCGCAGCGCTTCCTTCAACCCCTTGACCGGACTTGGAGCGTGAACCTTTATGCCATCGCGTCGGCTCCAGTCTCCGTAGGCTACGCACGTGAGCATTTACAGTCGGTACAATCCGTCTTGCTATCTCATCGACCGCAACGCAAGCCATTCTCTTCCGGAAGAAGCGCCACTTCAGGTACGGCCGCTCCAGACAGAACCTCAGCAGGAACGCCGCGTGCTGCCAGAAGTAATCCAGCCGCTTCAGGTACTTCTCGTAGCTCGAGGTCTTGAACGACGGCATTCCTTCGATCACGCTCTTGTAGTCCGGGAATTTCCTCTTCTGACTCTCGTTCCAGGCGCAGAAGCGGTTGAACCCGGCCAGATGCCTGTACTCGCGCGTGGTCACGCTAACGATGTCTCGATTGTTGCGATGGCGCTCACGGCGTATCAACTTTGTGAAATTGCGTTTTCTCCGCAGTTTACGCTTGGATCGACCTCTCTTCCTGTTCTTTCTTCGAGACCGACGAACCTTTCTCCGACTACGTCGTCGTGGAGCTTGTAGTCGAAGGTATTCCCGAGCTGCTGTACACAGCGAACGCATTCCAGGATCGAGTCCGATGACTACGTCTGGGGAATAATCCTCAGGAACAAGAGAGTCGTCTTCTCCACCCAGTTCTTCATGCTTTGGTCGGTAGTAGAGAACTGATGCGCTGTACCCGTCAGTCTTGATTTCGTTGGCAAAGAGATGGCTGGCGTGTTCGTACTTCTCTTCGACTGGTAGCTGCAAGAACTCCGTTTTCGGTAAAGGACACTCCTCCTTTCGAGTCTCGAAGCGATCAATCGCAAACGCTCGTCGCATGACAGTCCATCGCATGACTTTGAAGGAGGCTGTAGAAATCTTTACTTGAGGCATGTTCCAGTCCTCCATCAGGTTTCCTTGTCCGCGATCACGAATACGAGATACAAATCCGGCCAACGTCGTTCCGTCGATCACGATGTGAAGATTAGTAAAAGAAGTGGATACAGGGAACAACGAGAACGCTCGCACCCCCTTCTCGTTTGGAACAGCCTCCATTCGATCCTCCACGACGCTCTGAAACTCCCAGATCAGCCGGATGTAGAACTCCATGCCGTTCTTCTGGATATTGTCGGGCCACGGGATCCACTTCTCGCTCCACTCCTCGCCGTCAGGAGTGAGCACGTCTCGCATCTGTAGCACTTCCAAGATGTCCGTTTCCTCGACGTTGTAGCAGACGTACATGATCTGTCCGACCAGCTTTTTGCTGGCTTTCTCTTCCTCTGATGTCAGGTCGTCTCCCGTCTTCCCAAACTTGATCAATACGTACGCCCTCTGCCGCTTTCGAAAGCTGCTTCGAATCATAACTCCAGCATTCACCACAAGCTGCTCACGCATAGCTTGCTTAAGCTGAGAGTATCCAGTCATATTGACAACTTCTTCCAATCCTGCCCGCGTTCGACCAGCTCGATAGATCTGGATACTGTCCCAAAGCGATGGATTCTTTGTAGCGATTGCGTACGACTGGATTGTGGAGGCCACGCCTGCACAGCAATGATCGAAGAATGTCTTGCCGGAGTTTGGTAGGGGGAGATCGTTTTCGAGACAGCGTAGTGTCTGGAGGTTTACGAGGTGCCACGTCTCCAGATGAATTTGCTTCATGGCTCGAGCAGTTCGCTTGATCTCCTCGACTAGGCGCTGGTCTGGGAAGATGGTTTGGAGTCGGCATACCACACTTCGGAACACCTTGCCTTTGGAGAACTCTCTCTCGAGGAGGGTCTCAGTAGACTTCTTCCGCTGCGCTTTCACAGTCCTCTCCTGCGTCTTCTTGCTCTTCTTCGTGACCTTCCTCGGCTTCTTGTTTGTCGTGGGTTTCTTGGGCTTGGGTTCTTCCGCCACCCACAACTGCAGATCGGTGTTTACCGGCGCCCCCGGGTAATGCAGACTCATCCGCTCCTGGTCGATTCAAGATCATACTGCCACGTTCGACACCCGCTAATGTTTCAGATAGCTCTGGCGTTAACCACACCTTTGTCTCTAGATTCCACGAGCCGAGGCTTCTACTCCATATTTTGGTACGCGATGTTTGGAGTTGCACCCAGTATTTCGTCTGGGTTCCAGATGGTGACAAATTGTCACTGACAAGGTGAGTCAACGCATGGAACTGACAAATTGTCACTGACAAGGTGAGTCAGCGCATGGAACTGGTCCATGGCTGGCAGTCGGCACCCCTCGCTGATTGGATGTCAGTATACACAGAGGACCATGCAACACAGAGAACAAGGGCGAATTGGTACCAAAACTATCGAGGGCGTCGCTTGATTGGCTTGAAGCGGATTCGATAATGAGACGGTGGAGCCAGTAAAAAAAATGATCATATGGATAGAATGCCATTCACTATTACCAGCAGCTCATCACCTGATGAGATGTGATTGGCGGAGAAGAGCGTAAAAATAGCAGATTGGTGGAGATGTGTTACTGTAAAGTTCGAGAATAACGTCATTAGACGTGGATGAGATCCAGCGCAGGTCGATAAACCGAGATGCTGTTTTGCTGTCACTCTGCAGCAGTCGATCGGCGAACGACAACTTCGCTATGCTCGAGATGTTGGTGCGGTGGGCTTCGACAAGACGGCACAACGCGCGCTATTCAGCTTGGGTCAACTTTGTTTCTATGCCGCTGATCACTTTGACGAGCCCACTTTCAAAATCAGGTAGGTCATTAAATTAAAGAGATGGTGCGCCAGACCGCGGCCAAGGCGTTGGTGAGACCAGCCTTGACAACGCTCGCTTTGGGTCCTGGGTAGCGCGAAGCTGAGTGCGAAGCCGCCGGGACCACGACGAAGATGCTCAACAGTGTTGGTGCTGCCAACACTTGCTGCCAACTTGCGAGGCGTGTTACAGAGGCAGCACTTGTAACGTCCACTAGGGACCTTCGTGAAGAGGACGCGGGTGAGTTGGCTAGGTGTTGGCGCCATGGTAAAATGGGAACTGGCAATACTGATGACCCCGGGGCTTTTCAGGAGCTGAAGAAGCTGTTTTGGAACGTCTCGAATGTTCTAAAAGAAAATAGAATAGCTTACTGTAGTAACTGGGTCGTCATTAATCAATTATTTCACTATTTTTATTTTATTTACTGTTTCCCAACTGTGGCAACAATTAGAATGTGGGCTGGTAGCGCCAATGGGGGGGGGGTAGATTTTGGCTTTGACAATTGGACTGGACGCTCAACTTCCTTTTTTAAGGGGGGCGGTGGGCACAGAGCCTCTATTATGTTTATTTCCTTAATTTCCAAGCAAGACCAACACCCCTATTTTTTATCAAGGGGTTAAAAAAAATGAGTGAGTAGTGCGAATCCGACTATACAAGGTATACCCAATAGCATGCATAAAATGGACTTTGCCGAAACACTGTCTCAGTATTAAAATCTAATCCCAGACACATCGCCTAGCCGAGTCGAGGACTTAGAGGCCGGGGTGGGGCAGGCCGCGAAGCCCCCCCCCCCCCCGACCGCTGTGTAGCAAGCGAAGAGTGGCGTGTCCACGGCAATAAGTCCGCAGACGCATTAGTGTCCTACCTTTACTCCAATTTAACCGGGATATACTCTCTATACACTTATAAAAGTCGATGCTATGTGACCTCAGTTGGGTGCAGCAACGAGTGCCTAAAAATAAAGACCAGTCCCATTATCTTATTTTGTAGATAACTTTTCTCAGGTCACTACCATATGACCGTGGTCATTGGGGGCTTCATGACTGAGTACTATTAGCTATTTTTACAAAACCTATCTTTAAATTTAACTTTTTATCGCAGTGGAAGAAGCCGACATCTCCCCGTGTACGAATGTCACCTGGACGGCCTAGCGACGCTGCAAATGGTACAAATTCGTATCGTACTCCCATTACGTATGCTTCAATGTTTGTAATTCGCTGATAATGCTTCCTACAACCTTGTAAATACTTAGAATCGCAGCAAATAGGTGCTTCAAATACTGCTACTGGCAGAGCACAATGAGCGCGCGGTGCAACTCGCTGTAAAAAAGAAAAAGAAGCACTGATTCGAATTCACACGACTAAAACATCTTAACGACCTAAAGCAACGCAGCTCCTGTATTCCTACAGCCCTGGTACAGAATCGGCCGACATTGACCCCGCGATCGGCCATTCTACTTTGGCTGCCTACGTAAATGCAAATATGGACTTGTGGAGACTCCAGCATAGTTTAGGTTCCAATATTCGTCTGCCTGTCCGCCCCAACACTGTGAAGGAGCTTCTTAAGCAGAAAAAATGCAGTCGTGCAACATGATGTCGAGAGTGTCCAAGATGCTGGCGAGAAGACAATGGTGGATGCAACATTTAGTGACACCACTGTTCAGAACATTGTGAATAAGATGTTCATTAGTGGTACAGAAGCTGGGTTACGTCACCGTGCTGATGTCTTACTCTCGCTCGGGTTGTCATCACGTGGAGATAACGTCAGACGATTGTGTCTACCTGATTTTCTACGAAAACGAAGGTGTGTGTGGTGCAGCAATACAGAGCGCTAAAGGATGTCTACAATTTGCTAGGGGTACAAAGTACCGTGAAAACCTAACTAGGTCGGAAAGAATCAGCAACAGCCGAGTCTGGTGGAGCATCAGCCGACTCTGTAGACAAGCAAGGGCACTGGGCAACAAAAAGCAGAAATGGAGCGTATGGTAATCATGTGATTCCATTCGACTGTTTACGAGTTCTCGCCGGTTTTGGACCAGAGCCGAATCGGTATTATATACCACGAGCGGTGCCCGTGCCACCCACGGATCTAAGTGAAATGATTTTCCCGGGGATCTCACAATCTGAGGGTAGTATGCTCTCCAATGGGCGTGAAGTCGCTGGAAAGAGCTTCATGGATCTGTTGCGGTACATGCAAATTGTAATTGTTCAAGATGTAGCCATGCTGATGGAAATGCTACGACCATCCTATATTTCGTCATGAAATATTTTCAACCGAACAATTTCGATCCAACCGAGTAGAGCCTGTTCATAAAATAGGAACAACGCCGCACCCAGAAAATGTACTCCTGTAGCAAGCAATGCCCATTATGTCGGAGGATATCCGCGAATTAAGATCAGCAACAACCCAAATGAATCACACCATCATTACCTGCTTCAAAACTCTCACTGCTGAAATTAAGGAAGTTGCTCGAGCTCAGCAACTTCAACTCCAACGGAGGTTTGGCGAAGCCGTGGTGCAAATGGAGACTCGGCTTCAGTCAGACGGAGATAGCTCTTTGACGCGTGTGCCTGCAAACGGAATTCATAACTTCGAACCAGGCTGCACAAATCCCCAGTCAGTGACATCAGACACGACAAATGTTAGTTCAATTACCGATACTCAATTGGATGCGACTTTATTACTTACACTGTGTGGAGTATTCAAGATGTCTCGCCAACTCGACACGGTGAGTTTAGCTTGCAAGAATACAGTGTCGGTATTCCACCAAATGCTGCCGTGAAAGCGATGTAGAGCAAGTTTGGAACTCAGTGGCGAAAAGCTAACACAGAGACACAGTTTTATAACCGTCGCAAGCCGTTGTATGTAGCCATAGAATTAATGCGCACCCAGGAGCCTCTCATCGCCGAGCCTGAGATTATCGCCTACTTGGAGGGACGGAAACAACGCATGAAGCTACGGAAGCCCACCGAGCACACCAAAGTCGCTCTCACTGCATACAAAACCACAGATCAATAGGTTAACTTTCGTGAGTACCTTGCAAGTTTCTAATGTTGAGTAAATCGATTTGTTCAGCAATTACCTTAGTGCTTGTCAATCCAAATTGTCTTCGTATCCTGACATTACAATCCTTCACGTCCTGATAGATATAACATCAAGCAATAACGGTTGAGTTAAGCTAAAAACAGTGCAATTAAGATCAGTTTCATACATTATACGAACGCATGTTCTTGCGTGTCAAAGTCGAAATTGTGGTCGCGATTACTATGTCCCAAGCAGCGGAGCACGTACGATACATCAGACATTCCTATGAATGCAAACAGAGAAACGTTTAGTAAATCTTCACGGAAACGTTTTGTCAGTGAGGTGCAACTAACCTGGGCGGCAAATATCCCAACCTTATGCCGTATTTGAACAAGTTCAAAGGCTTCTCAAGCGCCTATATCCCTTCTATCCGTCGATGACACCTGTATAACAAAGTCAAGTCAGCCACCAGCGCAATCAGATAGCTGGATTATGATGTCAGCACAAGGAATGTTGGGCATAGCTTTGCGTCGTTTGCGCGTCCGTAGCAACGAAGTAGAAGGCACCATTGAACCAAATGGCACTCATGGCGACAGTGCATACACACAGGAAGCTTAAGGCACAAAATTCACGTCTGCTAGGTTCGTCGACGTGGAGTTATGTATGATTCCGCAGGCATCACATTTACCTTGTCAGTACTCCATTTCGCTATTTCCAGATTGTGTGGGCAGTCTCCACGAATTCTTAATATTGACCAATGACGTTGTAGCAGCAGCTTTGGTACTGTAGTTTATTTTATCACACGATGTTGGAATGTTATCTGAGATAATTTATGACCGATGTCGTGACCAGCAACACCCTCACATGGTTTTTGTATGCCTCGGTCATGACCGAAAAATTGATATTTCTATTGATATTATCACCCGTTGTTTCGCTTCGTACCGAACCTACCATATTATTAATACCATGCAAGGACAAACCGCATAGCTATTCTGTTTTACTTGGAAACAAAGTTATTAACCTTTAAAAACGTGTACCGGGTACTGTATACCCTCCCAGCGTTCTAGGAAGCACAAAGTATCGCGGTGATAAATTTCGACATGTAGATGCGTTATAATAGGAAGGGGCGATAAAATCTCTAAGTTTTACTTTAGAAAATGTCGCCTTCGCTTCGCTCGGCAACAACCTCTGTAGGATAGCCTAGTAAAACCATTGTATGTTCAGCATATGTCCTATGTACTTTACATCACTTATTGATGCAAACATCAGTATTCTATTTTAGCTAATCGGGGCCGCCTTTGATGCGCTCAGCAGCAAGTTTTAGCCATTGAAACGTCCGGATTTGGGTGACCGACAGACGAACGGACGGTACCATACCGTATAGCAAATGTCATATCCAGCAGCCATATTCCGAGATATTTGTGAATCAATTTCCCTTCCAAATGCAATAATCACATTTTTATCAGATCTGAAAGGAATCGGGAAGTCTAAACGATTGTCTTCGCGAGTCGGCTGTGACTATGCCGCTGTCTTCCCTTGTCTATTGACAAGTGAATGTACTGTGATAAGCTGGCACAATACATAGACTGAGTTCCATCTAAATGCTATACTTCGCTTCGCTCAGCAGATTATATATTCACTCCATGTAGGTGTAATTAAAAGTTGCATTTGCGATTCATTTTCATTTAATACATTAACTCCAGCTTTTAAAGCTTGATGATCTTTAACAACAACTGAGGCGTCCTCTATAGTACAGAACGACGCGGTTCTTTTAGCATTCATGTATACGGACACCGTAGTAGCGTTGATGTTTGTTAATAGTTGCCTACAACACGGGGCAAATACAATATCAACGTTTTAATAACGAGCCTGGGAGAAGAGTCAATGTCTTCGCTAAACTCCCAATTACTTTCCTAAAATATTAATACTTATATGTTAGTTGCAACACAATGTAGCTATCAATTATGTACCCCACGTGCGTCCCTCAAGTTCACCTAGTTGAAGTCAAGGCAGGCTCAGTTCGCCCTCTGTTTTGTTTTTGCTAGCGAATATTACGTACAACAATTTACCAAAGACTTCAAAGTGCTACAGAATACCGCAAAACTGTTGTGATTCATCTGAAAGTGATCAAATTTGCTTTGAATATTCGACTAACGCCGCGTTTAGTTAGGGTTCAACATTGATAGACACAACTTGTGTTCCAGCGTTTAGCAAATTAGAAACACGATTAGCATAATTACACATTTTGCTGTATAATTAGACCTTGAGCTGAAAACTTTAGAGTTCTGGTATCACTGAAGGCTGTGCCTTATCGATCATTTGCTGTTATGCCACTGCGACCGTCGGATACCGGATTCTGGAAGGATCCCGTTGGATTAAAATAGTTGTTGGAAAGTTTTAAGTGTGTATTCCTGATATCTCTTAACATTTCTAGTTCATAACATAGTTCCCAGAGAGGCACTACCCACATTTTCACGTACATCGTTACATTTTTCTAGCTAAGCTGTGAAACTACGGAATCTGCTATATTACCACAGCTACGTACAATGTACTCCACGTCTCTAGTTGTGGTCAGATTCAGTCGACAGTTAAAGTATAAAAAGAACACAAATGCATCCTTGACTGTGCAGTACCGTATTTCCAAATTGAACCCTAGCCGTTTCTTGAAACACGAAAGATAGCCGACACAGCTGCTACTTTCCATTTCAATCTCAGGAAAGAGCTTTAGAATACAGAAGAAACTTTCACTAAGGCGTATTTTGTACTTTTCGTTTGGGGTTTCCCAATACCCAGCTCAATCCAAACGCGTACACTCTGCGACCTCGCTTAATCTCTGGTTAGAGTCAGAATGAAAGAAATTTGCAAGAGCTGTCTATATTATTTAGGAGGTTTCGAGTCGAAATGTTTGTTTTCTTAGCTAACACGTAATACTTTAACAATCTTGCCAATTCTAATCAGGTTTTGGATAGATCTCGGCGTCTACATGTAGTATGCTTGATTTGAAATACGGACCGGTATTATTCGCAAAACCTCCAACTGATTTTGTGCTCCGACCTAAAACAATCTTTAGTCAGATTAGAGTATAGGGGTAGCACTTTCAACAATTCTGCCGAAAAAAAATGCCATATTAATAGCGCTAATCCCATTTTGCCTCTAATTATTTCCCCGTCTGCTAATTACATTGTTAATCATGGGTGAGCCTACCACGATGGTTAAAGCCGCCTGAGTTGAGGGTGGATTAGCTTCAAGCACTCGTCATTCGTCTGTATATTCTCCGCATGTTTAATAACAAAGGAAAAACATGTACATATAGGGAGAACAGGTAGTAATTGTAGGCAGAATTACCAATAAAAAAGGGATTGATGAATCTTAAAGCGCCAGATTTATCGAGCAACCCACCAAAATATGGGAAAGTGCATCATTTAGATGTACATGCTAACTGCGTACGGTCGTGGCCGTATTCGTCGCCACTTACATCGCAGCGAAAATCTAAATGTCTGGAAGCACTATTTATTTTGGAATTAAGCCGATCATGGCACGCGGTGTTAAGCTTATAATATCAGTTTGATAAAGTTGCTTTTTTCTACCAATTTCGAAACTTCATTAGAATTTCTTCAGTAAATTTTCCTTCTAACCCTCACACTACTGATTGTTAATGAGCCGTATGATAGAAAGTAATTATTCAATAGATCAAAATGGTTGACTACAGCACTAAGAAAATGCAACATCACTCTATTTTTATTATGTAACTCTGTGTGCAGGAGCTATCTACATTGGCAGATGTGCCCCCTCTTACTCCAAACTATTAAAATGTGTATCTTGAAAACCTAAAAGCTTAAGGTACATGTACTATCCTACATTATACTATGGTAATAAATTGTATTAATAGGTGTGTGCTCATGGAGATGCTAACGGTTCGCCCACTTTAGCCTTGGAGCATGCAAATGGAACGAATGTAGGCGACCGTATCCGCTTTTGCAGCACAGGATCGCTGTTTTTTTCTTCTATTTTCTTGCAAAAGCATAGAGATACCTGTAAGCTTATGGGCCGTCTCCAAAGCCTTCCAAAACCCAAATAAAACGGTTTGATCAGTTTAATCGGTAATTTATTTTAAATTACAAATCGGTTTAATGTGTGTCAAAATGGCTGCTGGAACACGACCTTCAGGTATAGTGAAGCTCAGTCATACGTTTGATCACGTTGCTAGTTAAAAGTCGGATTATAATTGTTTGGTGAGACCAAAAAGTGGTCAAAAGTGGTCTCACCAAACTATTCTAACCCGACTTTTAACTAGCAACGTGATCAAACGTATGACTGAGCTTTACAATACCTGAAGGTCGTGTTCCAGCAGACCAAAAAGTGGTCTCACCAAACCCGCGTGGGGAGCCCGCGAAGCAGGGTCGTGAACCATATGCAAAAGGACGGCCAACGAAGTCCAGCACTGACTTTTGCTGCTTGCAGCCTTGTTTGGTTGATCGACGGGTTCTCGGCGTGGTGGTGGTATATCTGCAGCTGCTGTGCGCTGGACAGCTTATTGCGGGGGGGGGGGGGGGGGGGGGCGGAAAGAGTGGCCAACGGCATTGTGGCCTTGGTGTTGAGTTTGTAGAAGTGAGAGCGAAGCTGGTTGACGGGCCCCTCCGCTTTCAAGCACGGCTAGCAATGGATTTACGAACTCATCCAGCGCGTACCCACGGTCCCACAGTCACTAATTCTTAAAAACGAACCGCAGAGCTCGAATCGCACTGTTCAAACCGCCCGGCTCGCATACAAGCCGAGCTCCAGCGGCCAGCGATCACATTGTACCATCAGACTGGTACACTGTGACAATATGGTGGTTCCTGAAGCTATTATATCACGGTCGAGAGGATTGTCTGTAGTGATGTCCGTTTCCGAAAGAACAAAAGAGCCGGTGTTCACCACTGTACTGTAAAACTAGTATGGTTAACGTGTGTGTTTCAAATGCACAGCAACAGCGGCTACAATCTCCACTCCCTACATGTAACGGAAATTCCCGAATAATACCCTTTACCCGAATAGTACCCTCTCAGTGTAACCTCACAGTAACTCTAGAGTAACCTCACCGTAACCCTGTAGTAACCTCGCCTGCAGTAGCCACTCCAGCCACCAACCACCAGAGGCTCCCTCGCTTGTCAAACCTGTTACATCCAACCATTCATGCAGTCTGCATTGTATCCTATCCCCCAGCGCTTCCTCATTCGGCGAAATGCCTACAAGAATCCCCATCAGCATCTGGTGCAAGCAAGAGATCCTTCGGTGGATCGAGGAAGACGGCGATGGTGTCCCAACGCGAGCTATCAAGCACTTCAGTGCCAAGGGCTAGAAGCTAGACGGTGGCAGCGTGCGCCGCTGGTGGCGTGACCGTGAACAGCTGCTCGCTGCGGACCCGGCCAGCAGACGCCGTGCAGGAGGCGGCCGGCGTCCTCTTCCCGGCGCAATGGAGGAGGCGCTCTACGATGAGGTTGTGGCAAAGCGGCTCAAGAAGGAGAAGGTTACCCGTGCGTGGATTGGCCATATGGCCAGGGTAATCTTCGCATGTCAGGGGACCACCAGCGCCAGCCCTGATGGATTCATGGCCTCCCCACACTGGATCACGGGCTTTATGCGGCGTTATGGGTTGTCCCTGCGGCGGCGTACCAATCTGACAACGCTCAGTGACGACAAGCTAGTGGATCGTGCCGTTTCCTACATGACGTTCCTGCAAAGTGCGAAGCCCACCATGGACCTACACCGAACGATATTGATGGATGAAACGGCCGTTTATTTCAAAGACGCACGTAATCAGACCGTGGACATCATCGGCAGTCGCCACGGTTGTGGTCCGCTCTACGGGGTTTTCGTCCATGCGGATTACGGCTGTACTCGCAGTGGACAGCAAACGGGCAAATAGCTCCCGCCACTTCTGATATGGAAGGGCAAAGCTTTGCCTTCTTTTGACAAATTGGCGGCGTTTACGGTGCTTCATCAGCCACGCGCGTGGGTCGACAGCAAGCTGTTGAAACGCTGGATCGATCTTGCGTTCCCGCTGGTCGATACGGGTGAAGGGAAGCACCTCGTTTAGGACTCCATGCGCGCGCACATTTCCAAGGAGGTGAAGGCTAAGTGTGCTGCTCGGAACGTAAGTATGTGTGTCATTCCGGGGGCTGACGCCGTACCTGCAAGCGGGCGACATCGGCATCTACAAGACGTTCAAGGACTTCTGTACATGGAGAGATCAAATGCGTGGAAGGAGAGCGACAAAGTCGAGTACACGCGGTTCAGCAACCCTCGCATGTCGTCTGTGGATGGGTCAAAGAAGGCGTGGCGTGACACTGACTGCGAAACGGTGGCCAATTCCGTCGCTGCAGCAGGCTTTGCTGACCACTGTATGGATTGGTATGTTGCGCGGCACGACGACGTGTACGGAGATCGGTTTCGTGAGAGGCAGAGGAGGGAGGCTCGGGGGATTGGGACAGCGAGCAGGAGGACGAGGGTTGAATTCAACCTCGACGAGCTTCATGATACCCTCGATGACATTGCTCTGATTGACGAGTAAGCACGGCGAAAGTAGACTGTAATCACAAGACGAGTTAATACAGTTTAACCCTTTGTGATCACAAGTAATTACACACAACTTTACCTTTTCATGCAATTTTGAAGGTAACCAAGTGTGCTTGGACACGTAGCTCAAATGGCAAGAGCACCACGTTTTATGCGGATGGACGCGGGTTCGATCCCCGCCGTGTCCATATTTTTTTACTCTTTAAATACGATTTTAATTACTATCGCTTAGGACAGGGGAGATACGATACAGTGTAACCCTATGTGAGCAGGTGGGGGTACAATTAAATAGTACCCGGGGTATTATTCGGGAATTTCCGTTACATGTACTGTACTTCGCAGTATTAGCTTATAACCAGATGTGCAAATCCTGCTAAACACATGTATTTACAGCGTCAGCACACAGCAAATCATTTGACTTAAGTATTGATTTGACCCTCTGAGTGTCGCAATAAGACATAATCGAGGATTCGAGGTAATGACATAAAAGGGACTAGTCGCCCTGTGCTTGGCTGGGTGCCTCGCTTAGCTCGCGATAAAAAGATAGGATGTCCTGGAGAGTGCAATATGCGGCTCACTGTGAAGCTCGGCGCTGGGCCCGCCTCCGCAATACCTCGCGGCCATAGTTAACTACCTTCGATTAGTGATCATTTAGATTTTCAAATCACTAACCACTAACGAGAGGATGGAGGGATATTTGATCTGAGTTTGTACACCGTTGATCATCAGAAACCTTCTATCCCTGTCTGGAGTGTATCACTATTTATGATATCACGGTCGAGAGGATTGTCTGTATCACGGTGAAGGAGAAGGGCTTGCGGTCTCTGCACGTGGGCGCGACCACCGACGGCAACGACGAAGCAGGAGTACGTTGCTGATTGACTTTGAAGCTGATAAAGAACAGAAATATATACTGACGGTCCTAACTACGATAGGATATGCATCCTGTACATGAACACTGAAGATCGAATCTTTGCTTTCACAAATTGATTACGACCTACCAAATCTGGCGACACCGAGGACAACTAGCTTCGGACTCTCGCGATATGCTAAAATATGATGAAATCTACTGTCAACAGTGATTCATTCACAACACAACGCCGTTGTATCCAGAACAGAAAGGGTCACCTTTTTTTACAGATGTGTCCACGGTGCTTATATCGCAAACCCGAACCGGCATCTGGCGTTCAAACGGAGAAATTTTGGGGAACGCAAATTATCTCTGATGCCAGTATACTTAGCATTTGAGAGCCCTCAGATCATCCTCGAGTGAGTATAGTTGCATCGAGAGTGCTTCTGTCAACTACACGTAACAGTGTTAAGTTAACACGTTAGGGAGTAGAGGTACATTCCTGCTCTGACCAACGACGATATATCCAACGAAGAAAAAATAATGCCGGTGCTGTAAACGACGCACGATTGTTGCCGTCAGTAGGGGCGCAGTTCTCGAGGCACAGTTAACCAGATACACTTTGCGATCCTTGCCGTGACTTTCGTGAACCAATAATAAATGGATAGACGTCTCTTTGCGCATCTATCCTCTCTGGTGTTGGGTAATACCAGTGATGTTATACGGTACCACGCCACCAGAGCCTCATACACCGTGCGGCACGGTCCGTGCCGTCCCCGGAGCTCGAAAGCTCCTCATCGATATTACTAGCTATCCAGGGCTGTCCTCCTTTTGTTCTTTGTGCGGCTATCTGCGAAGATTCGATTTACATTACCGCATTCGAGTTCAAGCCCGACAGCTTCGTGCTACAACTGCTACGATCCATTTTCCAGGAATTATGCAGCAGCGGGGATTATGGAGGAGATTATGGGTAAGGATGACTATGGGGTAGTTGATGCGGTTGCTTTGTTGACGTGGCACGAGACGGTCTGCTCTAGCTTAGTGCAAAGTTCCTACTTTCATTTGCTCATTAATACATTGGCTACTTCGGCAACAATCCGGATCCTGCGATACTCGGTCGCTAGTTTAAATTCGGGTTCTGTCACTACATTGCAACTTAACCCCACTCCGCGCTCAGACTCACATGTTGTACGTGAAATCGCCACACTTTATCGTGTTTTAGTTTTTGGTGAAGTACAATATATGGATACAGTCTTTTAGTCTCGGTAACGATCCACTTTACCGTATCGCTTGAAAAATGAAAAATTAATTGACCAGTACATGCAGAATCGGTAGCTTTTACTCAAACGAGTGCCAAATATTATTTGCCTCTACTCTCGTTGTAAGCAGAAAATGTGCCACGTAAAACTGGTCCACCACAGTCGACGGTTAAGGGCGCGAATGAGTGAGTTTCGTTCATGCCTGCGACAAAAATTATCATTCAATGGTGGGTAGTGCTAGAGCAACAAAGTATGATAGAATCACCGCTAGCGCGTTGTGAGATACAAGACTCGATGCAGTTGCTGAACAGTTCCTCCTTCGGCAGGTAGAATGACACATCATAAATCGAGTTTTTTGCTGTCAGTTTGCCGATCGTCCTGGTTTCGCTGTAGACTACTGTTTTACTTGCATCCCATGACGCGGAACTTGACGCCCGAATTTATTGCTGCTTTAAAGTCAGTCCGTGCAGTGTAATACTTCGAAGTCGACACACTTGAACGAAGCGCTACAATTGGTTGGTGTACTCAAGAGAATCGCGAATCCGTTGACCAAGTATCTGGAACTTAGTATGTACCTGAAAAGGCTAGAACTAGTGGAGCACAATAGTGTCAGATTAAGAACCATCCTATAAAATAATACCATCTCGCCTCATTTGTTTACTTCAACGAAGTACACCGCCTTCGCGACAATGGGAACGGCAAAGCCCAAAATCAGTGTGCAATTCGTCCTCGTCGTCTTGCACTTGAGGTGTTCCAGTTGTGGTTTGACACGACCCAAACCGCATCGGTCACTACTCGGTCACGAGCACGCACAAACTCGAAGTGGGCGTGCGATGCATTGTAGATATGCAAACGTCCGTGGCCATATTCCTGTTGCCGCGAACGACTCCAATTGGCTTGGAAGTAGGAGACATCGTCAAGTTCTGCGCCTCCAGATCCAATCATAATGTGGGTGGGTGCCTGAGCAGTTCCCTCTTGCTCTCGACACTCGTCCTGAAACACGGGACACGTCTGTTCGTATGCGTGATAATGACCAGAGAAGACGAAGTCCACGTTGTTTGCAGCTAGGAGATCCTCAAGGCAGCCACGTAGCAATTTTGCAACGACATGATCACCTTCGTAGCTCTCAGAGCAGTAGAGAGGACGATGAAGATGCACGATAAGCCACGGCGTCGACTCACGGTCGACATTATCGCGAAATTCCCGCTCGAGCCACTCCCGCATGGGAGAACCGACAGTACAACGATGCTCACTACTCAGCACCACGTGGTGCGTCAATCCTACACGGAAGCTATACCAGAATGGAGGATTCGAGGTGGCATCCATCGCTTCAGGCATGTGGAAGCGACGTGCGTAGGGCACTCCACATTCTCCATGAGAATCGTTTCCGAAGTTGGCGCCATCCGGGTGCCATCCATTGGAGAGTGCTGCCTCACTTCCTGACAGATCGTGGCCTTCCCCATTCACAGTGTAGTCATATTCGTGGTTGCCGACTCCTACCATGTAGGGCAATCGAGAAGCCACTGACTGCACAACAGCCCCATACTGATCCCAGAGATACGTGCTGCCTTTGGCGTACGAGATGTCGCCTATGTGAACCACCGCAGCGTATTCAGGTGTATCATCACTTGCATCCTCTCGTAAAGATTCGTCGAAATCTTGTTGAATCCGCTCCATAACAGTACGCTCGTCGCCCCACTTCGCAAGCCTCGACACCATATCCAACGCATTGAATTGTCGCTCAGGATTTCTGTCGTCAAAGTCCAACTCGTCGATAGGTTTCTGCAATACACTGGTACCTAGATCTCCAAACACAAAGAAACTCTGTGGTCTCTGGTTCTCTATATTGCGATCTCCTAGAGCCACAGGAAACGTAAATTCCAGCTCTGGACTCGACACACCCGTCGCACTACCCACACGATAGATGTACTTTGTTCCAGGCACCAAATCCGTCATCACCGCATCCTGGAGATATCCTGGGTGGCGGAAGTACACGGACGAACGAGTCGTAGCATGTTCGTCGCACATATCCAGAGCGTCATAGGATCCCGACGTCGCTTCCGCTCGACGTTCCATCAAGCCCGACGTCGCCGTCCCAAACCTCACACTAGGACCAAACACTTGTCCACTGACCCACGTCACTCGCATCTCTCCTTTTCTTCCAGTCAGCACCAGTCGAATCTGCAGCGGCTCCGAGTGGCCTCTCTCCATCTCGACGAACGGAGACTCTCCGAGTACTTCAAAAGTTGGTTGATCTTCTCCGTCTTCATCAAGTTCAACGGACTCAACTTTTCTCAGATATTTGAACTGGTACGACGCTCGCATGTTCACTAATGGGCCAAACACTACCGAATAGATTCCTGACTCCAGCACGCGACTTTCATTGGCGTACACATAGTCTATGAAGTCCGATAATGGGTCTCCTTCCACGTCGTTGACTTCTTCTGGGTCCACGAGATAAACCGCCACTAAATCATCGTTAGCAATGAAAGTTATTGCGAAATTTACTTCCACCGTTGCCAAGTGCTGGGCCAATGTCGTGTTAACCGACAATTTGACATTTGCGATCTGCGTATTATTCCGCGGTACAAATGCACAAATTGTGCTGGTTCCAAAGCATTCGTGTCGTTCCTGATGCGCCATCCACGCCCCGCCTCGATGCCAGCGGTAGAACCAGCTGTAGTAGTCACTAGAGAACAGTTCCCCTTCGAAGGTTGACGCAGAGGTGCTCGTCAACAGCGCCAACAGCAGCAACACTACAGCCGCCAACCTGGTCATCATAGCTAAAACCCGAAAATATAGAATGAACCAGTTTGCAAACTTTTCATGGAGAATTCTAATTGGACGAAAAGGTTTCCATTGGTCATATTCTCATGCTGAGAAATTCAATCCATACTCTTCACCAAACACACCTTTGGTTCTTTGTTGGAGTCTCACAAAGCTACAGAGACTTCCCACGCAATGTTGAGGCTCTCAAGGCCGAGACAGCAGAAGTGCACCACTCCCAGATCGCAAGCAGCGACCCGCCAACTCCACAAGTCAGTTCTTGCACCAGTACAAGCTGGCATGGCATCAAGCATAGCGCTAGTAGAATGCATGCCCCCCTACCTTACCGTATTTATCGTGTCTCCGTCATCAGATATACTCGGAATAATCCACGATGACACCGATGCGTTCGTAGCGACCCGGAAGAAACTCAAACTCGCCCATTCGACGTTGTGGGTCCATTTTGTTGCTCTCGGTCATAAATGCCTTTATTGACTCTGGCAGTTCACCCCGTAGGAATCGGATGACATCGGGATCTGGCGACTCTGGCCATTTACTAGCTTTCTTCGCCAGGTAGAGCGTGATCTCGTCAATTGAGCACGAATAGATCTTGCGGGAGTCTCGCATCTTCGCCTTCAGCTCGTCGACCGTCTCGTTCTCGTCAATAGCGATCACGCGATATGGAAATAATATCCCGGCATTAACCACTACACACCATACAGTTTTCATTCCTGGGTGAGGTGGTGAGCGTGAGGCCAAAGTGAAAATGATGCTGATGTATCGATAAAGGAAATCCCTTTTTGTTAAGTCCCGGGTAACGGGCCAATTGATTGTCGGGTTATGATTGGCTGAAATTATTTCCAGCGATCTGATTGGATGTACACGCGGTTGGTGTCGCTTTGTGGAGCATTAACGCTCGTCATGGCTACCTCGTCGTTTGCTGCCGGCGTTGACGTTTCTACGGAGACGCCTCGCCTGCCCTACGTCATCTATGAGGGCGACACGGTCATCTGCCAGACCAGCGACGGCCGAATGTTCTTCCAGGCCGTCGACAAGGACGAGTGCGTCACTGTCCATTAACTGCCAGCCATCAGAGTCTTAACTAACTTGCATCGTTATGTGATTGCCAGATCCATTCGTGTGGGCAAGAAGGTGGCGAGCTTGAAACCAGTCATTGGCTCCTTCTACGGGTAAAACATTTGGCTACATGATAAAATGGAGACTATTAGTTGCGGACTAATTTTTTATTTAAATATTTGTGAGCAGTGCCATCTTCGAGGAGCAGAACAAGAAGCTGGTGAAAGTGACGGGTGGACTGTTCCCAGACCCTGTCGCTCCAGGTATTTTGTGTGTGTGATAATATTGAATGTGTTTATGTTTTTAGGGATATTAATTGTTTATTTCTTAAAAAGAAACGGGTGATGGTTTTGTGCCGGATGGAGACAACCGCCACTATGCGGACACCAACTCGGCGCAGACGTTGAAGCAAACGGACATTGGCGAGCTGCGTGAGAAAGGAGCGTCTGGTAAAGAAATTATCCAGAAATTGGTGGAAAACAGCTCCACGTGGGATACCAAGACGGAATTCTCCAAGCAAAAATACCTCAAAAAGAAGCAGCAGAAGTACATGCCACGTGTGCGTTTCTTGCGCTGCACAGCCGAGTCGCTATGCCGCACTTACCGGCTGAAAAACCCGGCCAAGATCTGCAATTTGCGTGAGGATTCGCTGGGCCAAATGCTGGTGTATGGCAACATCTTTGCAGGTGGACAAGTGCTGGTGGTGGACACCTGCATGGGTCTGGTTGCAGGTGCCATTGCAGAGCGTCAGGGAGGCTCTGGACGTGTCATCTGCCCCTACGAGGGTCAGCAGCCAGCTGCGGATATTCTTCGTCGTTTCAACTTTGGTAAAGTATTGGTGAAGTGGGTATGTTATTTAGGTCTAACCTTTATTTTATTTTACCTTAAATTGTGATGTTTGCAGACAAGCGAACGCTCGAGTCTATTCACTACATGCCGTTCAAGCAAGTGCGAATGCTTGAGATGGTACGACCTATCTTCCTTAGTATTGTTCAAGAGTGATGGAGCTTATGATCCAATTTTTTATGCAGAAAGAAGAAGCGGTGGTGGAACCCGCGACGGTCGCTAGAGACGGTTTGACGCCGGAGGAACGAGGACAACTCGCGGCCGAACGTGCCAAGAACTTTACGCCTGAGCAGCAGAAACGCTATGCCGAGAAGAAAGCCCGTCGTGAGCAAACGAAACTTTACCGCCAGAAGCCGTCGACGATTCGCCAGTGGGCTCGTGAGAAGTCTGATAGTCTCGTAATTGCGGCGAACTACGACCCCGAGGAGGTTTTGATGGCGCTGCTGCCATACCTCGGCCGATCCAAGCCCTTTGTGGTCTACTCGGAGTTCCTTGAGGTGAGTTTTGACTACTAACTGACGTTTTTGTTGGTGCAATACTAACTTGTATGTGTTTCTATTTGTGTTGCAGCCTTTGACTCGGACGTTCGCCACTCTCCAGAAAATGGAGACTATCATTGACCTCCAGCTGAATGAGACTTGGACGCGTGACAACCAGGTGCTACCCGGTCGCACTCACCCAGAGATGAACATGAGTGCTTGCAGTGGGTATTTGCTCTCGGGGATCAAGATCCTGGATATTCCGCCTTTTGGAGCCACATCAAACGCCTCAATGAACGAGCAAGATACTGGCAGTGTAGAATCTGACGACGCTCCGGTTAAAAAGAAGATCAAGACCGAGACCAGCTAGATCCCGTCTTGTCGACTACTACCGAGGTGACTTGTTTAGATCAAAACCTTCGACGAAAACTACACGTACACAACGTGGTTACGATCTGATGGTCTAAAAAAATGAAACTTGTTACTCCGACGGCAGCTGCTACTTACTCCATCGCTTAACTCTGTCGTAGCAACAGCGACGCCGTTCTCCGTGCGCTCAAGTACATCGAGGACTTACGTTACGAATTCAGGAATTATTTGCCTCTTCTCGAACGCTGGAATTCCTCCACAATTCTCTCGCATAACAGCCAGGACGATGTTCTTTTCTCTCAACTTGTATCGTTCGTGTCGTCGATGTTGTATCCATTTTGACCAGTTTTTGGGGGTATCAGGACCACCGTCATAACGAACTTGGCTCTGCCAGCCACTGCTATACGTACAGACTTGGCGTCGCGGTTGCTATCACGTTGCCGTGGCGATGGAATTTCTACGCGATCCACTCACAAATTTCATGGTTTCCTTCCGAATTCTTGCACTGGCTACTGTACCTTGGGGACATTCCTATGACTCTGAAGAGCGTATATACCCACGGTTGAAGATCGGCCAGTCATATCTACACTGTACACACCCAGTACTTCAATGACTTATCACTGCCATCTTCACGTTGGAGAAACAATACAGAGCTCTTGTTCAAGGCTAGTTATGTTATATGTTCATTGTTGTCGACAAGGTTGATCAATTTCGGATATTGGGTATGATAGTACTACATCGTGAAGGCGATTTTGGCGAATTACTACCTAATATACAATCCAAAATTTGATATACTATATTACTACTATTTCTTTCAACCAGTAGTACTACTTACTACTTCTGCAAATCCAATTTGATGCTGTTAACCAACGACTATATTTCTTGTTCTAATGATCCTCTGGATACCCTACCTTGGTGCACCTGCTAGGCGGTCATCGCGGCAAGGAGATACGATGGCTCTTCAGGAAAAACCAACAGCCAGGGGTTGGACGTGTCGGTGAAATGGGAAATCTCCTGAGCAGTTTTTTTAAATGCTTCCCTACCGACGCTATAGCTCGGTGATCTATCCGCTAGGTGCTTATACCTCATCGATACTGTACATAACTACACACTTCCATGGTTTCATGGTAGCGATCATAAGAACCAGAGGAGAGTTCGACAAGTAGAGCAGCGTTCTATTGACGTGGTCATGTACATGTAGCTTAGTAGTTGTTTTATAGTGTGATTGACGTTGCCCCCCCCCCCCCCCTCTAGCTACCCCACTATTAAACGCTAGTACAAATTCAGGTGGTTCAGAGGTTCTCTTTGTGTGCTAAAATAATTGTTTAAATCCTGAGGATAGACCTCATCGATTTTTGATCCTGTGCTAACGAACTACTGCTGTCATTAGATATCTCGCCCTTTTTGCACTATGGACTGAACCACATTGAGTGGCTCTTCGAAGTTGTATTTGGCCCTTTTGCTTTCCTTGCCCCCACGGTGGACCCGGTCGCATCGATATTTAGGGGAAAATATTAAATTAAAGGTAATATCAAGATACTTGACTGAAAGTACTGGGGATACTCACAGCTATTCAGGCCGTGCAGCTTTGCAACTACTTTAAGCAGGGGTGCGCAAAATCAAATTATTGAAACAATACAATGGGATTATAACATTTTTAAATGTTAAAACTATTGAATTTGTTTTGATGTTTCCTAATTCTTTGAGCAGGTTGGGAGGCTATTGCTAAGCAATATTACAATTTGTTCGTCTTCATTCTTACAAGGAACAAGGTTTTCGCTTATACCTGGCACTTAATCATATGTATTGGATTTTTCTTCCTTTAAAACATGTCTTGAACGCATGAGAGTCTCAGTAGAAAGTCGGTTCCAATGTATGAAAATAATTATTTATTCTGGTAGAATTTTGGCTCATATTAATCCAACATTTTAATTTTCGCAGCCCTGCTTTTAAAAGTATTGGCACTAACTCTTCACCAACTTACCTGTCCGAATTCCCTAGTGGTCACTGCAAGTGCTGCCACGCAGGCTGGAAGCTAGTGGTTCATAAGGTCATCTACCTCTCTGAGACCGAATACTAATACCCTGACTTTCAAGCAACAGAACGTGCGTTCTTCCATCGTACCAAAGATAACTACAACGACAAATTCGGTACGTAAAGTTTATCTTGCTTCGCCGATCGACTACTGCGGAATAAGAGCAAGCGCGCATCGTGATTTATCGACGTGCTCAGGATCCCGCCAGTATCTAATAGTGCGGAGCGCTTATTCTTGACAATAGGTTAGTGCTGAGTCAGTCAGCACTGCTGACAGATATTTGTAGTACTACTAAAACAAAACACAAATTACCCGGTTATTTCCTGGGGAGCCTCCACCCCGGTCTGTAAAATAACTACTATGTAGTAACGTACCTTATTTTTCCTAACTCTGCACAAAACTCGTGATGTGGTACCCTCAGAGAACTAGAGTAAGAAGAAGCGCCAGAAGGCATTGACTGGTGATAAACAATGAAGAAGGGTGGGTTGAAGCTACAACTATTTCTCCTGATAAGAGGGTTCGCGTAGATGGCTTGACGCAGATTGTAGTCGAGTGGCTTTATGTAAGCAGCTCTAACCGACGGTACTGGCTTCAGAGAAATAGAGCAAGTGTTGAAAGTCAGGGTCAGAATGCATTGCCATTGAACTTTAATTTTGACTCGTACACGTACTTGACAGTGAAATAGAATGCCTTACAAGTGCCAAAGCATAAAAATCACTTACGATTCAACAAGACCTTTTCAATGTTGATACAGGTGCGACCCATAGCCGTTGTAGACCTGAAGGTACTTCCGCTGGTTTTCGACATCCAGAAACATTTTAATTGTGTCCAGGCTATGGCCCTTCTCAGCCCAGGCCCTTGACGGCGTTCGCCTTTGTCGAATCCTGCAGGATTTCCCGTGGCCGTTGCTGTGACCTTCGCCTGTCACGAAGAAATCTTCTGCCGGTAGCATCGACGTTCTGTGCTGCATTGAGTGGGCGGACAAGGGCTGGCGACTCGATCGCCGTGGTTTGGTCGGAATCAGCAGCCGCGTTACATGCCACGAAGTAGATGGTGGCCGTCATAACAGACAGCATGGAAGACAGACGCATGGTCGTGACACTTGAAGACTCGGAAGAGATTATGGTTCGAAGCGAAATGTGAAATGCCACCACCGGTGGTGGTGTTTGAAGGGTTACTTGTGTTAACTAAAACAAATACAAACGCAAGGTATTTATTTGAAAAAGGCTTCAGCTATGCACATTTTATGCATTTTGCTGAGTATATGGCTATTAATACTCTACTCACTCGTTCGGTAGCTAACTTTCATCACTTGCAGGGTTGTGCGAACATGTGCAGCTGCAGCGCGAAATGAAGCCCCATTACTGACGTACCCAACAAGAAGATTGAATAGCTTAGGAACTTGATATCCATTTGATATACCGTTTCGTCACCGCCCGCTCTGAATATACGAAGAGCACTCGTGCGTGTCGTTCCTTCTTCTTCGATATCGTCCAGATTGAGGAGCAGACCCCCAATGATATCGTCAACGGCAGACCTCTTGATCTCAAATTGAAAAGGTTCATCGAGGTCTAGATGTGCTTGCATTGTGTTAGCGTGATTGGGACGATCGAAAAAGGTTGTTTTTTCTTGATCAGGTGCTGCAGAATTTTGTTTCCAACGCTTCGGATGACAGGTTTCATGGTGGCGTCTGTAGTTGTCTGTACGGAAGGCGGGCGTCAAATACTGCACGTTCGTGGTTTTCTTTCGCTTGGCCCCGGGCTTGGCTTCCCGGCCAAATGTGATGCAAAACTTGCATGCAACGGCAAATACTGCAGACGTTTCCGGGTGACGCTTAGATATTCTAAGCCATACTTGATGTCGTGTCCTTACTGGAACTGTGTCTTCAATCCTCGTGGCATGGCGATATTTGGGTTAGCGGTCGCGTCGAGGTGATGTGGCGGGGTTGGATACTTCGCCATGGCAGCATCGAAAAGGAGCCTCGCGTCACCTAGACTACGATGCTCCGATTGAAGCTTGACACAGACGCTGTCGAGTGCTTCAAGCTTGTTGACGAGGTGAACAATCTGGCGGTGAGTCCTCGGTCGTGGAAGGAAGTCTTCAACCGCAACTACCATCCTGATGCCATCGCGGATCGTCACGTAGCGATCCAGCAACTGGTAGGTCGATGACCACCGAGTTGTGTTGGCTTTTGGCGGCTTGTAGTTGGTACGATGAGCAAAATCCGCTTCGTTGTTACGGTAACACATCTGGACACAAAACGTTAATGAGCGGCTGATAGGCTTCCAGAAATCGACAGATCACCAGGTTGAAGCGGTAGCTCGCGCTGCCGACGAGAGGAAGCCCCAGCCGAGTCGCTATGGCTTGGTTCGTCGCACAGTTGTCCGCAACAATGAACTAATTCATCGCGTTGTCCTTCGGGTAGGCGTCGAGAATAGTTCGATTTGAGTGTCAATGCCTTAGCCGTACTATGCAGGCGAGATCGCGTGCAGCACTTGTTGTAGCGTTTCCTCTTTAGTAAAAAGACCGTAGACGGCGACGAAGTGGTGCGTTCCCGAGGCCCGACCATCAAAAATGATCCCAAGGCTCTCGCCCATATCCACCGCGATTCGTGCCCCCACTTTGGTAGTCATGTGGCACATGTATCGCACCAATGTCTTCGACGAGATGGACATAGCCGAAGCCAACGAGCTCGTCATCGGGCCGTCCCACTTCGCTCAGCGCCTCGTTTCGGGCAACGATCCACTCCATCCACTTGAAGATCTCCATCGTGCGCTGGACCATGAAGCCATGGTCTTCGAGCGATTGACCGTGAGTGCGCTCACTCTCGTCGTAAGTCACTGACTCGTTGCGAGGTGGCTGATGAAGTTCGTGTTACCCGATCCAGGGATCCGCTTGCGGACTTTTTCACACAGCTTGGGGGAGAACTGACCGCCATCGCAGTCGGTAAAAAGAAGAAGAAGCTTGAAATGGCTCGCGCGAGCTGGACATGATGCTTGTACTTGTCAGCAATGAGAATGAGCACATCGGGCGACTGCTAAATGAGTTTGTGTGCCCTCATATAAACCAGTCGATGAATATCCGCCTCCGAGATATTGTTATTGCCTCCATCGTACACCACTATTGTACCAGCAGCACTGCTTGGTGGATTCACTGTATGGAGCAATGGTCGTCGTGTACTGGTCACTAACACGCCGATATTCCGTATGGTGAAAGTCGATAATGTCTTGTGGCCGCGCTGGTTCAGGAGTTGGTAGCGGTAGTGGAACTGAACATTCAGTCGATGGCAGAGCAGAAACTGCGTTTGGCGTCGGGAGAGCTGCAGTCTCTGGAGCCTGATCTTGAACAACCTCCATGTGAGAATCATCTGGTTCGTTGGCATTCACTGTAGCGTCGACATCGTTGGTCCCAGCATCCCGCACTTCAATTAGCATTTCATCGTCCACATTCTTCCACATAATGTACTCAGTAGGGCCATCACGAGTCGCCTCTGCGTAGACGCTATCGACTTCGCGTTCATCCAACGCCAGTGAGCGGCTGAGTTTCACCTTCCCTGTCTTCATGTCGACCACCCGATACGTTTGCGTCTACTCCGAATAGCCGATGAGCATACTGGTGGTTTTGCACCTGTGTGCGGAAAGGCGGTTTTTCGGAGGGCTCCGGAGTCGCGTGCTAGCCGCCAGTCACCTCACATTTGCGATTCTGCCACTCGGCTACTAGCGCAAGACTCAATTTTCCCCTTTTCAACGTTCAACCGGCCGACCCTACGCTATGGCTCAGCAATTGCTGCTTCTTCTCCCAGAAGATGTACTCGACGGGCCGCCGGCCCACCTACTGGGACCGGAATACGCGGAAATTGTGGATGACTCGGTCGCCGAGCGCGTCGGGGTTCGCGTTCTGCTGGCCAATCCCCCAGACGACGAGGAAGCGGAGCAGGCTGCAGAAGTTAGCGAGTGGGCGTCGCGCTCCCGGGTCAACCTGTGCCGGGTTTGGGCTGGAGAGCTGACGGCGGCAGCCCCAGGCCGTCTACTACGCCGACCCACTTCGCTCTAGTCGACGACCGCCCTATCTACAGGCAAGTCACGGCGTAACTGGGCTCTAATCTCACGATCCGGCACGGATCGGAGTGCACCCAGGTCGACGCAACGGTGGTAGTGGAGGTCGCTCCAGCGGTTGTTTTCCTACTCCTAGGTGCGACGCTACTCCGCCGCCTCAAGACCCGTCGCGCCATTGACCAAGCGCACTCCAGGATTCTAGATAGGCTTTTGGGTACCCAAGGCGCCACCACGACGCGAGACATTCGTCACCTCCTGGCAGGTATTGCACCTCTTGCCGAACACCCGCGGCCAACGATTACTCTTACCTGGATGACCCACGGTCCGGACAAGATGTCAGTTGCAGTGTCCGTCACGTCATTTATTTCGGTTTTTTATAAGGACGGTAACCGCGTCGCACCTACAGACCTGCGTCTGGGGAACCACTTTTGGGAGGATCCTAGTATGGATAGCCCCCGTGTGAAACCTCTGCCAACACAGCCACGGGCTCTACAGACCGACCCGCTTCCAGCCACGAACTCTCCACCGACCGAGAGTCACACTGCTCCGCAAGCCGCCGATTACGGTGGAACCGCCGAGGTAGAAGATACTACCCCAAGCGACCGGTCGCGCTTCGTTGACTTCATGGATGCGCTGGAGGAAACGAATGCTGTTCAGAACTCAGTGGGTCACTCCATGACGGGACCCCCTCTACCGGATGCCACGCGGACCGATGGCGCGCCTCGGGGGACCCGCCGGCGTGACGAATCAACCGCAGGCACAGCGGATGCGTCAATGCGTATCCTCGCTGCGCTGTCAGAGCACCCCGACCTGCTCCAACACTACGCTCGCCAGATGAGTGTAGCGGGGCAGGAAACCAAACGGCCTCGATACTCAAGTATTTCCGACATACTGTCGGGGGACGAGACACCGGCCCGGCCGGACCGCCAGCACAGCTATCGCCCTTCGACACGACAACAGGATGTTCACACCCTCATGTGTGCAGATGATCGCTGAGGTAAGTCCCCTTGAGCCTTTGTTGACTACGCCCGTGCCTCTCGGGCTACCAGATTTGTTCCGCACCCGGCCATCTTAAGTCGCCTGTACGACTTTCTTTTTGGCGTCTGTGGGCTCTCCGTCCTGCACTTCCGCCGTTTCGACCTCAGTGCCCAACTCGACCTCGCCAACTCAAGCCACCCCCTCTGCTCCAGGAGCCTTATCATGCCGATTTGAAGGCAGCTCTGGGCGTTCTCGGTACGAATTCTTCGACACACACACGCGTCGACCGTGTGTCTGCGGCGAAGGACTTCGCTGAAGAGCTCAGTGACTACGAGCCCTGGTCATCGACGGAGGTAAAAACCCTTGCCTTTTGGTTTAGTAACATATTCGCAGCCTACCGGCTCGCCTCCGAGCATGATCTCGACTACGACTCGTCCACAAGACTCCACGTCCGGTCCAGGCTATCGATGCAAGATCCCGAACTAGATGGACTGCTACTCAAGATGTTAAGACAAAACGCACGCCCCCAGACCTCCGGCAGCTCTGCCTCAACGACTCACAAAGGCAATCGGCCCGCAGCACAACCGCCCGCCCGCGCTTTAGCAGCGAACCCAAAGGAATCACCAAAGCGACCGGTGCCGACAGAGGTGGGCCTTGCGGCGCCACGCCAAGGTGGCAAGCAGCTCTGTCTTCGATTCATCTCGGCTCGAAGGTGTCCGCCCTCATCTCCAGATCGATGCACGCACTCATTTCTCAGCCATTTTGTTCCGCAAATAAAGCTGGATCCCGTGGTAATAACCCATGTTCAAGACAAGTCGGGAGGGCTGCGATCAGATCGTCGTCACTTATGAAGCGAGGACAGCTTGCGCTCCTCGGGTCAACTCTCGCTCGCTCATGTCCAGGGCATTCAAGAGCAACTACATCGGACACTGCTGCAGGAGGAGCGCACACTTCGGGCAGGCCGCTTGATGGCCTGTATTGCTGCTGGCGTAGAGCCGCCAGCTACTCCAGACGCCCACCCAGCCACGCAACAACACTATCGTCTCGACGGCGAAGCCAAAAAGGGCCCTGTCAGAGCTGGTTCGACGGACTCACCTGTCACTGGAAGACACCATTCGGCTCTGGCGCGGCCAAACGCTCACGGACAACCGGCCCAACAAGGCTCTGAATTCTGATCACCTCGAGTGGTTACTTATGGCTACGAGCTGCAGGTCCTGGTGCTCGAGACGATACGTTCAGGAGTTCAGCATGCATCCCGACCTGAGCCGGACGGGATACTCTGCCTTACAGGAGGTGTAGCCGATAAAGACAACCATAAAATTGCCCTGGCAATGGAGAACGCACTGTTGCGCAGTATTCGAGAGGGTCAGGACAGCGGTACCTACTTGGTATTAGACGCCGACGTCGCCGACGCGTGGCCAGAGCTATGCATTAGCCCATTCGGCTGTGTCCCAAAAGCTGATGCGGACTCTCGCTTTGCAGCACGACTTATACATGATCTATCGTTCCCGCGCGGGTCATTCGTGAATGACGCATCAGACCCCGACGATCTCCCGCCGTTGACGTACGAGCATGTTGGGGAACTTGCGCTTCGAATCGAATCAACCAAGAGTAACAAACCTCGGGTACGCGTGAAGCTGAAGCGTGGCGACGTCAAAATCGCGTTCCGCCACATTCACGGCCATCCACGTGTGTGTGCAAGATGTCGCCGACAGGGAACAGTGGTGATCGACTTAGCCCTGCCCTTTGGGTGGACATGATCCCCGGCCCACTACAACGCTTTCGGCGGAGCGATCACATTCCTGGTACGTCGCGAGAGTCCATCCACTCTTGTGCACGGCAACCAGGATACGGAGCCATTCTTTTGCTACACGTGGGTCGATGACCACGTTCTCGTCGAGGAAGACCGCGCTGACCGCCTTGAGCTCTGCGAAGTAGCGCTGCGCCTCGCCAGGCTCGCGGTATTAGGACCAAGATCAATCAACGCGAGCAAATTCACGCCGTGGGCAACTTCGTGCCGGGCGCTGGGTCTCGACTGGGATACGACACGCCGAACAGTTTCTATGCTTCCTGACAAGATCGCCAAAGCTCTTTTGCGCGTCCGGAAAGTGCGCATGGCACGATCCGTATCACGGACGAGCCTCAGCCAGGTACTCGCCTCGCTACGGCATGTCTGCACCTGCATTCGTTCGGCCCGGCCCTTCTTCCATCGTCTCACGGCCCTGCATCGTCGCACACCTCGTTGGGGTACGTCTGTACTGTCTGGTGATGCACGGCTTGACGTGTTATGGTTTGAGCATATCCTGGTACATGGTCAACTTGAGGGGGTACCGCTAGCATTCTTCGATCGACTACCGAGCCCGATGTGCATATCTACATGGATGCAAGTAATACTGGTCTCTGCGCTATTCACCCGGCTGCGAAGGAGTTTCTGCGCGTCCAGTTCGACGAGGATGAGCGTGCTATGATCGCGGGTAACCAGTTCTCTATCAACCTACGGGAGCAGCTCTCCGCAGTGTTTGCCGTGTTGTGCTGGTGGAGCGTCGTGGATCCCGACAAGGACGTCTACACTGACATACATCCGCTTCTGGATTGATAACACCTCGGCTGTGTCCTGGTTCAACTCGTTGCACAGCCGCGACCCACAGGCGCAGGAGCTCAATCGCGTTATTGGCGCGGTCGAATCGCGATGGAGATTGAGAGTATCAGCTGCACATTTGCCGGGTGCGCTCAACGTCTTGGCGGATTTGGGCTCTCGGGCATGGGATGGTGATCAATTAATTCGCTGGAACGATCTAACATGTTCATGGTCGCAGGTACCAATTCCTCCGCCACTACGGAAGATTTATTCCAGCACCTGCTCGCCTAACAGCACCGCTCCCTCGCGGACGCCTCACATCGGCAGTATCTCATCACGTGGCGACAGTGGTGCACGTTCTGCTCTCGGCTTCACGTCTCGGTATGGTTACCAGCAGACCGACTTCAAGTCCAATCCGTAAGGCTGACTCTCTTCGCTGTTCACTGCTGGATCGGCAGACTGCCAAAAGGACAGGCTTCGGCAAGCTCCATTCGATCCAAGCTTAGCCACGTCCGCTGGTATCATCGCATCTACACCAGCTGCGACCCTCAGCTCACGCCCTCTCACGGCCTCGTGCTGGCCGGCATGCAGCGAGTCTCCGTGTTCTCCAAAACCCGCGAACCGGTCACACTCGAAATGCTCCAATCGATCATGGAGAGCCTCGATCCCCGAAAAGCCCACCACCGCGTCATTGGTGGGGCTGCGCTGCTGGGCTTCTTTTTTCTGCTAAGGAGTGCATAATATCTATAGGTGAAAGGCACCAGGCGTGCGTACACATTGCAAGTGGGAGACGTCAAGATCCGTGACGTACATGAGAAAATTACAAGCAGTTGGGACCGGGCATCAACGGTGGAAAATTGTTTTCGAGGAAGCAAGAATGATCAGGGTGGAAACAGTGCGACAAGGAAGCTAAAACGGTCCGACCACGCCACTTTATGCCCGGCCCGAGCCGCACTAGCCCTACTGCATCACGCGTCCACGATCGGATCATCCAACAAAAGTCCGCTATGTCTAGTGGCCTCCGGTGAGCTCCTTTCCGCAGACAGCATGGCGACGGCGCTGCGTCGAGCAGCCGCGTCGCTGGGAGCCAATTCGACGAGGATATCCTGCCATTCTTTGAGGAGCGGAGCTGCCACGGCGCTGCTGTCCGCCGTTGTCGATAGCACGTTGGTGATGCTACGTGAGCGATGGAGATCGGATGTTTTTCAACGGTACACGCGCTACGACCGTCAATCGTCGGCGAATCTGGCAATGCGAATGGCGAGGGGCTCACCAGAACGCGTTACTGGCCGAGGACCCGCTGATGCTAACGAGGGGTTCACGCCTCATGGCGTGCTTCAGCGGATCCCTCATTGCCACGGCCAATAACAGCTTCACTGGTTTTGCACCAAGATTACCCTCTGTTGCTATGTGTTGCAGTGTGTGCGTGTTGATGTAGGTGACCAAGATGAAAAACTTGTAGCACTTAGCATCGCGCTTTGGGCGCTCCTGCTTTTGTACATGCGCCTACCCCATAAAACCAAAAAAACGAAGGTGGCTCAAGCTTGGACGTTGACCAAAACAAAACTCGTACGGCGTTGCGTGTGCGTTCACGCGTTTATTCTTCGGTTGATGAGGTAGATGGAGGTGTTTACCACCTCCGTCCACCCTTAGTAAGACACACACGTGGGATGTAGCATGGCACGGGCCATCTCCATCACCGTTCTGTTTGTGCGTTCCGCCAGGCCAGATCTGTAGGGTGCCGTCAGCTGATGCCCGATGCCACTTGCTATACATATACCTTGTCGACGTACTCGGCGTCACTGTCCGTCCTGATAGTCCTGATGTGTTGACCGAGTTGATTCTCAACAAGTACCCTGGACTTGCTAAAGCAGCTCACCACCTTGCTTTTCTTCTTCAGGAAGAAACCTACGATGTAACGGGAAAAATCATAGACAAAGAGCAGCACGTTCTTTGACCCACCGTTGGACAGTGTCTTGATCGGACCCATGAGGGCACTGTGGACAAGCTCGAGGACCTGAGTCGTCTTCATCTTCTTCGTGCTTTTCGAAAAGCTAGTCACGGAGTGCTTCCCTTTAATACAGCCTGCGCACAGTCCATCGTCTTTCGTCGACATCGTTGGCAGTCCCTCAGTTTCTTTGAGCGTAGAGAGATATGGCCTTCCGAAGTATGACCCAAACGTGCATGCCATAGCTCCCACTGCGTTGAAGCCCGGTTTGTGCTCCACAAGTGAAGCTTTCAAAGATCGACACGATGGTGCTGTACTCGGCAGGGGGACTACCAAGCTATACGACCAGCTGCCGAGCGCGATCCATCACGTCTCCAACCGCCTCCAATTCCGTCACTAATTCATCCAATCGGTCAAGATGCGTAGTCATAGACTGATCAGCCTTCATCGCGAACTCGCGCAGCCTGTGATTCACCGTCACACGGTTCTGCAGGTTTGAGCGGTTGTAGCACTACTTCAGCGTATCTCACGTCTGCTTGACGGACACAGCAGCACGGAGATTGGCCTGGTGCTCCAGTATTGCGTCCTACCCAATAAATGCCAGAACCTTTCGGTAATTCAGTCGCCAGGTCTTGGTGATATCATGCTCTTGCTTCACCACGGTGATGCGATTGCCAGGCATTTCATCCTCACCGATAATTTCTTTCACTGGGAATTTAATAAGCGTCGGGCTTCTTCATCTTCTCTTTCTTGGACTCGCAACCTGATGACTTGCTGGTATTTTGAAATGTAAGATCGATTCAGGTTTAGCTACTGGTACTAGTTCAAGTAGATCTACGACTAACCTGCTGCTAAAGGGGGCTCTCCCTGGAACTATGACTTGAGTGTGTAGTCTACAGCCAATCGCAGTGGACCATGCAGGAGCACGCTGCCTTCGTCCAAATAGGCACACCAGAGTTGCTTGTCCCCAACATCGTGTCGTGTCTTGGACAGTGAACTCTCGTCGTGATCACAGCTGGTGAGACGAGACGTGCATGTCAACAATAATGCCAATACGAGAAAAAAAATATCTACAGCCAGAAGTATCGTGCTTTGCAGACTTTTTGGCACTTTCGATTGTAGTTCGCACGACTTATCGAGTACTAATTAGGTACAAATCGACTCGAGTACGATTTACAACAATTCGAACATCGTCTATCTGCACCAAGTAGTGCGATCAATTAATCTCATGCACGATTTAGCACATCGAACACGAATAAGAATATGTTTGGTACTTTCTTAAAGTGCCATTTTCTGCCAAATCGGGCAGTTTGAGCAACTCCCATTCAATGATTTACCACTAAGTACGAGCACTAATTAGTGCACTAATTAGCAGAGCAAATTGAATGCAAAACACAATAATTCATCGAGTTATATATTACTAGTGATAAATTTAGTTTTTCGTTGCACCTTTATTTACCACTTAGCAATTGCAATTTTGCGGTGTACGCTGTTGGAGACTATTAATATCTAAGTAGTAGCATTAGGTAGGGTATGGCGGCACCTCTTGATGAGAAAAAAAACGGACATAAGCAATAATAAAATATCGGTCTGACAATCTGTTGCAAACTGCTTAGATGTTTAAGCGTCAACTTGGTCTCTGAAAACTTTGTAGCTATGTGGGATGGAAATTGCGCTGACAACTCCTGTTGTGCTGTAGCCTACAGGGATTTTCGTACAAAATTCGTAAATTCAATTAATAATTTTCTCTGTGCGACAAATAAATTATCTGAAAAAGCCAAAACAATATTTCCAGAAATTTATTTTTGAAAGTAGAAGTATGGTAGGAAAATGGTGAATCATTTTCGGGGGGAATGCCCGGTGTAGCAGCTTCTAAGCCAGCGTTGAAGAAAACTTAATTGAGCGGTTAGCTTGTGTTCCTTCGCTAAAACTACCGACAGCTGGTTGGCTTTGTGACGCTTGGTTGCAAGTTGCAGTTACAGCCTGCAACCCCTGCATCTATAGCACCTTCTAGCCGTCTGCTACAACAGCGGAAAACATCGCGATGCAGTGTGGGACTGCGCTAGCGTGTAGGTACACGCTCGGAGGGAGTGGGAGCAACAGACAGATCTTACTTGATAATGACCCATGGCTAGCTACAGAATCTCGTATCATAATTCATACTCGTCAATCCACCGTTCCCAGCATTTAGTTGTAGGTAAACCACCATTTACTTAAAGTAAAGCTCTTCCCTTATGCGCACATGAAGCAAGCAACGCGGATGCGCAGGTTTGGCACCGATATAACGAATTTTAAATGATGCAAAAGGCATCCGCTGCAGCTAAGTAACTTTTTCTGAGGGCTCAATGTCTCCTTTTCGTTTCTTAAGCAATGGCCCCCTGCGCTTGGCTACTGCGTGTGTTAGTGTAACGAAGTCTATGGATGCCTGCTTACCGGCGGGTTGCACTGCTCACACTTGTCCTTGCTGTCAACGTCAGCCAAGGGTCCACATGGTCGACTTAACACCGTGTTGGCTGCGCTCAGGCCGCCGGAACGCGTCCGTTCCTATTTGTATTTCTCAACGTTACTCTACCGATGTAGAGCCCTCACACTCGCTCGCTCAACACTATGCAACTGCGTATTATTGCTGGGTCCACTGACCGGACTGCGGGTCACTGCGCAGACACGCTTCGAGGCGACTCGACAGTCACGCACGCTCTAGGTTCCCTACTCGTCGCACTGGTCACCGTCGGCCAGCCTGCGTGCTCACTCGTTCGTATTCACCGAAGAGCTCCCACACTTGACTCGCCCTCTCGCTCGCTCAACAGGATCTCGAGCGGCTCCACCACTCGATGTTCTCGCACACCTCACTCACTTAATCACGAGTGGCTCCAACCCGTCACTCTTCTCTCGCACAACTCGATGCCTTTTGGCCTCACTCGCTGGTTCTCAGACGGCTTCGACCGTCCAGAACCCGCACTCACTCGCTTGTCCTTAACTAGCATTGGTCTATAAGTCGTTGACAGTACTCTCTGTAGTCAACGCACCACTTGCGCTTCATTGACTCGGTCCGAAACGAAGCTCGAGCTGCAGGCTCGCAACTCAGTATCCACGCCTCACTTCCGAACTTCCTGTATGTTTCGACGTGGCAGCTGCCGTACTGACTTGCAGCAGTGCCACACTTCGTCATCTTGTGGAACACTGCCACCAATCTTCACACACTTCGCTCATTCAGAGCCACGCGACTGCTCATCCGTTACACTTGTTGGCTTCGGATCGCTGTCGTGCCTCACTGCAGCTGTGAGTACAGCGATTTCTCGTGCCAATCGGCATCCTGTCGCCCACATTCAACATTGTCCTCGCGCACACACCCGTCTTCGCCTCTCTCACGTACGTGCTGTTCTCGCTCCACACTGGCTCCCACGCGTTCTCTTGCGACAACGGACCCACGCGCAGGCCCCCGCGCTAGTGCCCCGTTACACTAGCTTTGGAATCTTCGGCTGGCCTGCCTACCAGTAAATTTCAGAGTTCGCAGGTAATTACTGCACAAATTAGTTTTTATCGAGAATACAGCATGCATCATTCTATTGACTGCCAAGTGCCATAACATCCAATCTACCACGTCGTTTATATGTTATTAACCCCCCCCCCCCAAAAAAAAAAAAAAAAAAATGAGGCCTCGGGGTTGCGCCAATTAACCGAATCCCAAAACACGATATCATGTATCTGCAGGATGGGAATATTTAGTGAATGCAAAATATTTGGTATCGTGTCCACGTCAAAGTCAGGACAGCACCCGACGCCTAGCTTGTGACTAATCTTACTATAATATATCCTCGAAATTGTGTCTTCATGGTACACGATAGAGGGATAAACATGTCTGTCAAGAACAAAGATCGTGCAATTTCGGGCCAAAAACCTAACATCTGATGAGGAATCAGAACAATGATATTATAAAATTTAGACTTCAACTGCAGATGGCGATCTGCAACCACAATTTATGAACCAAGCGAACCAGGCATATTCTATTCAAGTTCCCTGCCTGATACACCTGCCTAGTCCCTGTCCGAGTCATCAACGGCGCGTGTACGCCGGCGCTGTGGTGGCCAGGGTCTGTCGATTCGTCGCTAGACAGATCATCCGACCAACCGTCACTCTTCTGTGATGAGCCAGGAAGGCGCGCAGGCTTCCGGGCACGAAGCTTGTGCTTGCGTCACGCTTGTGGGATCATCGTCCCTTCAGAGTTTATGCCTTATCTCGAAGCATGATGTGGCTTCGCCGTTGCTCGTATGGTTGACCTTATTGCACAGGCACACACGTGATGCTAGTGATCTCTTTGGCGATGTCTTCTGCTTATATACAGCACAGTAATACGTAGTCTCGCCGCCACGAGACTGACCAGTGCACTACAAAACCAAGCAAACTTTACAAGCTCGCTGTCTGCGCTTCCGGTTCTCATGTCCGTTTGCTGTCCTCCATTCATCATTCTGCAACGGAACATGAGCGCCTGTTGATTGTCGGCGTCGGTTGGAGGCCTTGGTGTCGCAGCAGGTTCTCTCAGTCACTAGGTTGGAGTTGACAAAGCTCTAGATACAGCTGTTTGAGGAAGTTGACGTGCGATACTTTGCTCTTGCCGTCCGCGACGCGAAGGCCATTGTATATGATGAACCCGTTGATGATGGCGAGGCTGATTAGCCCCAGCAACAATGACTTGAAGTACTTCTTGTAGCGTCGAGCTATCTGCAGTGTGCAATGGGGCAAATCTGTGCCCACTACTTCGGCTTCCACGTTAGCGCACGTGTACGAGGACATGTAGTTTACTTAAACTTAGATTAACTATACTTTCGGACGAAAGTATAGATTTAATAAAATAAGAAAAGCTAAAGCCGATCCAGGTTAAAATGATAACTGCTTATTATGTCTGGACTGGGTTTCCTCCTAAAACTGATATTCTAGATGAAAGGTATTATGCCATCCGATGGCTGTCAGAACCTTACTATTCTAATTGGTAGAAAGGAATGCTTATCTACCAATAGGAAGCCTAAATGCATACAGACCAGTCGTCTACAAAGTGTAACCATTGATGTGTTATACACTAATGTTCGAGTACCCTCCATGTAACCAAGTGGCTACGTGTAGCCACTTGTGTGTAACCCGTTACACAGTGAATTCTGGTTGTATAATACACGTTGAGGTTGGTGTTCAAAATTGCATATACACGATAATATATATTTAGGTGCAGTTATCCTCGCAGAAAGCAACCCAATAAAGATGCACAACTCTCTGCCAGTGATACCATGTGCTTTTTCGCAAGGTCGTTTTGATTTCTTGAGGGGTTTGAACTTTGGAAGGTGGTCGTTTCAAGTGGCGAGCTAGTTGATTAGCTTGCTGGGCTTTGACATGGACGTCCAAGTTTTCGTCAAAGCAATCATTGCTTGCATCGGCAATCTGCTCGAGCAGCTGTGGTGTCACGAACCGTAGAAATGATCCGAGCGTAGTAGAAGCAGCCGTAGACATCATGGATGCCAAAATAGTCGTCACGAACCCACCCATCGGGTCTAGTTTCAAAGGGCTCTTTCATGTAGAGATGGTGTTTGAAGGTGAGGTACCAGCCAGACATTATCATGCATGTCCTTCACTACTCCGGCGACGCACCTACACCACCCACGGCATCAGAGCTGATAGTAGCTTTGCATTCCTTTGTTTCTTTGTCTTCTGGATTTGTACAAGCGCTCGCACCCAATTCAGACTTCTCTTCGACGTCGCCCGCAAAGAAGAGCTTGTACGCTCTTCAGCGTCGCTAGCAGATCTTGCTGCTGCCACAAATTCGCCGCTTAAATTGCGTTGAGACGGCAGATCTGATACCACAAATATGATACAAACAAAGCTTTTTAGGCTGCATCCACATGTAAACACAGAAAATTCCATGTACCGGTTGTGCCGCGATGGATTTCCGTGCAGTCTCCTTGCGCTCATGAATCGCTTGCGATATCGGCCATCACGTTCAAAGTAGCAATGATCAGGTCCTCAGGGGCTTCACCATGCACCACACGGTAAATGCAAAAGTTAGTATCCACACAAAAGAACTCGGCACACGCTCCAGTCATACCTGCAGATGTAGTGTTGCCACAGTCTTTGCTGGCTTGGTCATGTTCAGAAGGCTCAGAAAGTTCTGTATGAGATAGGAAAACGTTCGCAGCGGAACATGTATCATGCAAATCAGCCTATCCACACTTTTTGATATCTGACCTGCTGATTGTGCGCCGCGATGGCTTGTGAGTACAGTCATGCACCTCTAATTCGGCACCGGTTTCTGTTGATATCCTGTAAGAATTAATAATGATACTAAATGGATGCGCAATTGTCATGCCCATCACCATCCTCGCAATCAACCTAAATGGTTTTCCCCTCCTCGGGGAGGGAAGACGCGCTGCAGCGACCTGATTTGAATGCTGGCGCGGAGGCCGCTCCTACAAAAACTCACTTTACTTTTTACCACCAAAACGCCATGGAACGTCGCCCAGCCTACCTTTCTTTGACCCTCGCTGAAAAGCACGCTTTGTGCCAGAAGAACAAGTTTGAGCTGTCACTGTCGCACTCAGAGCTTGCCGGCTGGGCCACCCATCACTTCCACACCGTCCAAGGTCTCAAGCGCACTTCTGTCCAAGGCATTCTCAAGCGGTCGGCGGAGTTCACCGCTTTGCAGGACGCCCAATGCGGCCGAAAGCACCGCTGATCACCGGCACTTAGCACAAGATCATGGGCGAGATCACGGAGTCCAAGGCGTGGCACGACAACGCCGCCATCAAGGGCTCCACCGTGCTGAAAATTGCGCAGCGCGAAGGCGTGGAGCTGCCTAGCGGCACGATACTGAGTCGTGGGTGGCTGTTTCACTTTCAGCAACGCACGGGGTTGTGGTTCTAGCTGCGGCACAGCGAGGGAGCTCGGTGGACGAGGAGCTGATGAAAGAAGATATGAAGGCTCTACAAGTCGTTGTTGCGGTCTACCACCCTCTCGATGTCTATAATATGGACGAGGTGGCCTTTTACTACCGGAGGGAGCCGCGAGGCTTGCTAACGACCGCCAAGAAGGAGAAAGGAAAGAAGCAGAGTAAGCATCGAATTACGGTCTGCGTTGCCACTAACGCCGACGGCACGGACCGGCTTCCTTTGCACTTCATTGGGCGGTCGAAGGTGCTGCGCCCATTGAAAAATCGCGACTTGCGTGCTGAGATTGGGGCTTTATACACAAATACGGCGAAGGCATGGATGAACACTAGGAAGTACTGTGAATGGATTACGGAACTAAATGCAAGAATGCGGCAAGAAGAGCGGCACGTCCTCCTGCTAGTAGACAACGCTTCGTCCCACAATGACGACCCCGTAGAGCTTTCTAATGTGGTGGTCTGCAAGCTCCCTCCTAACACGACTGCTGTCCTACAGCCGATGGACCAAGGTGTAATCAAAGACGAATACCACAACAAAAAGCAGGACGCGGAGCTCGACATGTTTTACCAAGGGGATTCTTACGCACCAGTTAATATATGTTCTGCAATGAAGTGACTGTCTCAAGGTTGGGATTACATACCGGCAAAGATAATAGAGACCTTTCGCAAGCCCATTTGAGTTTCGTTTCAGCTAGAACCCGCCGGATCGGCCGTCTCAAAGATAATACTAAATTGATTTGCATTCGTGAACTTTCGCTCTGCTCTTCATTTCAGTTTTAGCGGCACAGTTATCGATATGGATCGCTGCAGCTACATGGACGAAAGCGCTGCAAACTCCGAAGGCTATGCCGACACAGAGGTGGTCGGATCACTAAGCTTGCCCCTCGCGCAGCAAGATCTTCAAGTGGAGTCTCGGGCGGACACGCCGCTTGAGCAGCCAGCCTCTGCGGGACACGCACGAAAGAACTTTGCAGCTGCTGCTGATGCTATTCTACTGCGAGCTGTCAACGTGGTTAAGCACTGGGAGGCGGCTAAAGGCACTAATGAAGAGCTTTGACAAAGTCGCAAATATTTGTGAAGAAGTAGAAGGCTTCGTTCGCGACAAGCATGGCCCAGCTCTGCGAACTCACTTTGACAAGATTGTCCGCCAGCACCGTGATGCTGAGGTTGTTTCAAGAAGGGCCTCAGGCACGGTAGAAGAGTACGATGAGCGCGACATGCTGCTACAGGATATTACCACCCGTATGGATGACTTCCAACAGCTTCAAGCCGCTGAAAAAAATCTTCGGCGCGCCAAAGTCGATGGCATTGAGGCGTCAGGGGCCTTGATGCGTCGGTTGAATGGGTGAGCTTGAAGACGAGCTGCAAGGTGACACTGCGTCAGTCGATGATGAAAACAAGGAGTGAGATGATGCAGGCCAGAGTGGCGATAATGCAAGCGCCACCAGCACGGGTTCTAAAAAGCGTACTATTGTCAACAGCAACGGACGCGCTACAAAGGTAACCAAGTTGGAGAGAGTGTCAGCAGTAACCGATGCCATTGCTCTAGCCATCACAGAGATGAACAAGGGGGACCCACAGAAGTATGCTTTTCTCAACAGTCGCTTGCAATTTGAGAAAGAGGAAGCCGAGAAAGCAAGGGAGCACGCGATCAAAATGGAGCTGCACCGTCAAGAAGCGCAACGTGCACGTGACGAGCGCCTGCTGGCTGCTGAACGTGAGCGTGAGAATTTTATGATGAGCTGATGGAAATAGCGCTAGGCTAAAGCAACACAAACAAGTAGAGGTATATAATCCTCAAACGCAACAATCCACTTCCAGTATATCATTCTTTATTCAGATAGCAGTCTAGTGTTGGTGGTAGTAGATTGAAATACATCGAAATCTGGTTGCCTACCGGTTGAAGACAAGTGTGTACGTTAGTTAGCAGAACTGCCACAACAAAAAGCTTACCAACCGGAGTCTGCCTAACACGAAGTTTCTTATCCCAATTCAAGAAGGACCACATCCTTTTGACGCGACCAAATCCCCATTCCACGGCTTCTCGAACACTGCTCATTCGGGCATTAAATGCTGTCATCGCACGGTTCGGCCCAGAGCTGTCAAACGGACAGCAGACGTATTGGCTGCAGCCATACGCCGGATCGCCGTATATAACTTTTCCGTCGTAGGGTCTGTCTGGATCGTTTGCAAATAGATCTAAAATTCCGCTCATGCTCAGCATCGTCGAGTCGTGCCTTCTTCCTTCTACAGGACCGTAAATGATTATGATAATTCCGTCTGGGGCTGTGATAGCTTGCCAATTGAAACAATGGCGTCTCGGGTGTCCGTTATACAGCGATCGTTGCAGGTTCTCGAACGCACACGCTGGGTTTCGACGCGCACTTGGTCTGGCTACATACTGTCTGGTACCATCTACAAATGCCCAGCAAGAGGACAAAGGAGCACCTTTCACGTTGATTGCCTCGCAATAGCTCCCAATTCGCTTTGCAACCAAGCACAAAGATCTACTGCTGACAGATACGACTATACGCCGCAGGAGATCTACCAAACTCGTTAGCAACAGTGAACAGTAGAGATGGCTCCTTCAGCCTTCTGCACAACATGGCAAGTGCTTCAACGGTAGGTACAGCGTCGCGCTCTGGCATAACGATTACTGGTGTTGGAAGCTGCAACTTGGTGGCTAGTTGTTGTAGCTCGCGCACCGTAAAGTTGAAACGCGTCCGCGTAGTTACGTCGTCCATGGTGGGGTCAAAGTGATTGCCAGTGTTAATGCGAGGGGGTGGGTCTCGAAGACGGAAGCAGTGGCTGGCGATGAGGAAGTACATTGTTCGCAAGAAGCGTTTCCTGTTGCACCGTGCAGCTAGAAGAAGAGAGCCGACGATAACGAGTGCCTGCTCAGCACTGAGCTTGGGTGCGATGAAGACCATTACTTGGTTATGGCTCTGAAGCGACAAGTAAGCTCAAATCGGAGTTGAGCAAACCCACCACTTAGCTCAACTCAATTCGAGTTGAGTAGCAGATTTGAGAGGGTCAAATCACAGTACTGCATCATACTCAAATCGAGGGCTGAAACGAAACTCAAACGGGGTTGCGAAAGGTCTCAAATTAGAAACTGTTGGAGCCACACAGGCATTGTATCAAAGATGAGTGTGTAATATGTACTGAATTAACAAAATGATTATCAATACATCACTTTCTCTGTTCTCCTTTCGCAACTTAAGGCTCGGCAGTCTTGATATGGTCCACCCTGCCGAATTAGGGGTGCACGACTGTACTCGCTGTTGTCCTTCTGCTTGTGCCGCTTCAGCTCCTCCAAGACAATACAGCTTGTTAAACACGTCACCTCAGGTGGTTAGGGTTCTGAACTTACCGATGTCCAGCCGTTCCAAAATTTTCATCAACTCTTGCTCGTCAACAAAAAAGTCAACGCCGCGCACGCCTTTGTTCGACTTGCCGGGCTTGCTGTAGAAATAGGGGTCCGCCTGGCCTACAGGGGACTTGGAGGTCCATCCGTCGCACTTGAGCTCGCCTGGAATGCCATTTGGATTGCGAATCTAGGGCTTGTATTATTTAAGCCAAGACGCTCTGTATTATACTTCTACTTCGCACTTGAATTTCTAGCATCTCTTTTGAAATATCCCATTCTTATGATGGAGAGCTACTTTCAACTTGCTTCTGATTGGCGGAATTCTCCAATCAGACGTTCACAATTGTAAATGCTCTTCAAATCAATGATTGCTCTTAAACCGTCCACTGTCAAATATGCGGGGCTCCTTGTATTTGGCTCGCAGGACTTCAGCGCTGGTATCGAGTGGGCGATGCGCCTCGACCACGAGCGGCTCCAAGCAGCCGGGCCGAGTGGTGGTCATCACGTCTGGCAAGGGTGGTGTGGGTAAGACCACAGTCACAGCCTCCATGGGCTACGGACTGGCGCAGCGCGGCTTCCGCACGTGTTTGATCGATTTCGATATTGGTCTGCGTAACCTGGATCTGCATCTGGTACACCATTAAACACACAGATAAAGTACGCAAGTATCCGGTCACTTACGCAAATATCTGTACACAGGGCTGCGAGCGCCGCGTCATCTTCGACTTCATCCACGTGATCGAGAAGAACTGCCGTCTGAACCAGGCGCTGATCAAGGACAAGCGTCTCGAGCGTCTGTCGCTACTGGCAGCCAGTCAGACACGTGATAAGGAGGCGCTGACGGAGGAAGGAGTCGAGGAAGTTCTGGACGAGCTTAAGAGCCAATTCGACTTTATTCTGTGCGACTCGCCCGCCGGCATCGAGTCTGGAGCGCGTCACGCCATGTACTTCGCTGACGACGCCATCCTCGTGACGAATCCGGAGATCTCGAGCTGTCGAGACTCGGACAAAATGATCGGCTTTATCGCCAGCAAGTCGCTACGTGCCAAGGAGGGAAGAGAACCAGTTAACCAACGACTTCTGGTTAACCGTTATGACGCTAACCGCGTTAAGAACGACGACTGCTTGTCAGTGGACGATATTGAGGAGATGCTGGGCCTGCCAGTGTGTGGAGTCATCCCCGAGAGTGCGCACGTGTTGACGTCGTCTAATATGGGACAGCCAGTTATCACTGCTGAGGGGGAGAAAGCTGCTGTCGCCTTCGAGGACGCAGTGGCTCGTTTCTTGGGTGAGGAGCGCCAGATGAAGTTCCTCGAACCTGATCCTCCAAAGAGTCTGTTTGGTCGCATTTTCTCGTGAGCTACAGAAGGCAATATAGCAGAGCAAAAATGGGCAATAATCAAGCAACACGATTCTGTTTAGAAAATCTGGACTGGATGCGCTATCAGCGTCGACTCTTCTCCTTGCTTTTCCCCTTCTTGAGTGCGTACATCTCTTCTGCCTCCTTCTGCTCTAACTCTAACGCGTTCAGACGCTCCAGCACTGAAGTTACAAACATCAAACAAAACACATTAGACACGCATGATTCGACGTAACCAAAAGTCGAGATATTCGTCCGTACCTGGCGACAGTTCCTTGTAACGAGCCTCAGCGAGCAGGAATCCTTCACGCTTGATCTCTTTAATACTGAGCTCATGTTCCACGGTGCTTGGGCGTTGCATGACCTCCCTGGCCCAAGTGGCGTCAGTACGCGCAAAGAAGTCGCGCAGGTTCTCGCCCATCTGCGGCGTACGATCAACGTCATCCAGTCCAAGTTGTTCCTGGAGCTTCTCCATCTCAGCGCGAATGGTCTTGCGGTGACTCTCCTTCTTGGTCTTGACCTTTTTCTTCTTCTCCTTCTTCACTTTCTTAGCCGCGTCTTCATCATCGTCTTCCTCGTCCTTCTTCAGCATCGCCATGGCTCGTTCCACGGCCTTGGCCTTCTCCTTCTCTTCTCGTGCCTTCATACGCTCCTCATCGTCCTCATCGTCATCATCATCGAAATCGTCATCGTCGTCGTCGTCGTCGTCGTCATCGTCACCGTCTGAAGATTCCTCCGTCTCGCTCACCTCCCCCTTCCAAATCTGCTGAGACATCGTACCTGGCAGCACTTCCTTCCACTCTTCAAGGCGCTTGAGATCCAAAGACCAGCAGTCATCGAGCGTGATCTCGCGGTCACCATCCTCCACAACACCGCCATAAACGTACAGCGTACTTCCGCGGATCATCACGGCCGGGTTAATACGCGCACATGGAGCAGGCGCCGCTGGCTCTTCTTCTTCCGGTTCCTCCGACTTACTCTCCTCAACCACAATAGGTTTCTCTTCCTCCTTCGTCTCCTCTTCAAGATCAAGCTCGATTTGCTGCTCATCTTCTTTCTCCTCTTCCTTGGTCTCCTCTTCCTCGTGGGCGTCCTCAATATACACGATGTTTCCCTCATCATCCACGTATCCGAACTGTTTCTCCAGCATCGTATCGAAATCTTCCACTTCTTCCTCCTCCTCGTCCTCCTCGTCACTGTCGTCTGCAGTTCCATCCTCAAGCGTCTTGCTTTTCTTCTTTCGTCGGCGCTTACCGTCCGTCGATTTCTTCCCACGCAGCTTAAACTCGAACCAGCGACGACGATCCATGTCGTACACGAACAGATCGTTATAGAACGTCGACTGCATGGTATGGCGACGTTTCTCCTCGTCAAACACACCACCGAACAGAATAAAACGCTGCTTGTGCACAGTCACAGCGGCGCCACCTCGTGGACTCGGCGCTTGGCCTTTCCGTGAGAGTTTCTCCCACGTCGGCGACTGTCGCTTCAATACTGGAGCCAAGTTCAACGCCCACAGGTCCGAATACACTTTGCCTTCCGATTTCTCGCCCACGTTCTTCACCTTCGCATAGCCTCCATACACAAACACAAGGTCTTTCGACGGATGTACCGCTAGTTGACAGCCGCTACGCTCGGCCGGTGCTTGTCTGTGAGGAGGATACGTGACCTTCTGCCACTTGAGCTCGGCCAAGTTGAACAGATACAAGTCGTTGAACCACTTGGTCTCTCTGGCGGCCTCGTAGAAGCCTCCGAACACGACCAAATAGTTCCTCCAGACCACCATACGGTGTCCGCTTCTAGGCGACGGTCCTCCCTTGACCTCTAGCTCCTCCCACGCATTAGTTTTAAGGTCGAATCTCCATAGATCTCTATAGTGATGGAACTGATCTGCTGTCGCGAACTCGCCTCCGAAAACGTATAAATGGTCTCGGTATACCGCCGACTGATGGCTACATCTCGGTGGAGGCGAATTGGGCGAGCTGATGCTCTTCCAGGCCGCGTCTCGCAGCGCTTCGGCCTCGCTGGGCGCTTCCTTGACGGCCTGTTGCACCTCCTCGGCGTCCAACGGCTGCTTGACGTCCAGATTCCACTTGTACACGTCGTTGTAGCACACGTTCACGTCGCCATCGAAATATTCGCCGCCGAACAGCAACATCTCACCAGATGGGAGCGCAGAGAGCGTGAAATTGGCTCTGGGCGTGGGCTGAGGCGCCGCCTCGATGGTCACTTGGGTGCGCTCGGCATCTTTCTTGCGGAACTCTTGCAGGATGAGCTCGATGTCCTCCTCTTCGGTGCCCAGAGCCTTGCGGTCTTTCTTGGCGCTCTTGGCAGTCTGCTTGGCCTTCTTGGCCTCCTGGCGCTGCGCCTTGGTCACGGCCTTGTCGGCTTTGCCACCTCCGCTCTTCTTCTTGCCCATATCTGATGCTTGGCTGGTGATGTTTGATGACACTAACTGTGTGCACCACGTGAAATACATAATCCTCTCATAAGTGACAAGATACATTTTATCGCTATCTAAAGGGTTTTGGTGATGCACCTCTTTTGTCGTAATGTAACTAGCCGAGCGCCGCAGCTTCGCGGCGGGGGTACATGCATGTTGTTCATTCGTTTTGGTATATGTTGTGGGTAATGCCTCCGTTCCGCTCGCCGCAGGATCGCTGCACTACTCGCACGTTAGGTGAGCAGAGGCGGGCCCTTCGGTCCCGCAAGGTTGTACCAGGTGACGGTTTGGACCGCCTTCGCTGCGCTCGGCAGCCAATCAAATGTCCGGATTCGTGTCACTGCTTTGGCGTTACGGACAAACGGACGGACAAATTTATACTACCGTTTGTATGGAAAAAGGTGTTGATACTCCAGTAGTTCTTTAAGACTAGCCGAGCGCCGCCCGCGTTGCGGGCGGTGGTGATATGTTTAGTCCCAGTCGCGTGGGCCGCACGCCTTCGCTTCGCTGCAGCAGGCTTGTCTTTCATATTTCAAAACTAAATCTTTCGAAAATCTTATGGTGCTGGATTTATCAAATTAAATCAGGTAGATTAATGTGCTGAACTTCGTATTCTTCCGGATATAAAGTACCCTCCAAATAGTATCCTTACGAATGCTATTCCTGCGCATAATATCGGCTAAAATGTCCTTTTTCATACTAAGATCAAGTGTATTATATCCGGTACTTATACTCGGAAAAATACGTTAGTATACTCCGCAACAAATGGTGTTAGTGTACATGTAATTAATGACACGGCAATGTATCAAATGATCTTCATTCTAGCCCCGTATCTCTGTTTTACGCTCAGATTTGCTGTGGTGGATATTGCCTTGCTACCAACTGATGTGATTACTTTTAAGCTGAAATGTCGCCTTTCCCCGTGCTTACCCAGCTACACTCAGAAAAGTTTAGGGGGCTGGTCACCAGCATTATTAGAAGGGATAATACATGTAATACGCAATACAAATACTCAATAGAAGCTTGGAATGCAAATGTTCTGATCATTAAATTAGTGTTCGTTGAAATGCTAAGTGAGTCGTGTTTGTAAACTGTTTGGGCCAAGCCTTGCGGGTTCACGGTGTATACGAAAGCCATGGAACACTTTGTTTGGAGCTGTAGGCCTAGCATTTACAAAAATGATACTTATAGGAGGGATACAGGTATTCTGGTGTTCTTGGTATGTGTAATCAGACTGGATTCCAATTTAGTCTAGGACCTCAGTTAGTCTGATCTATACTAATAGTCGATGAGTGGGGGTACCTGGGTAGTTCAATCAGGACGTAGTGCATGCGCAAGCCAGCTCGATATAAAAACACTAAAACAATCTGAATAGGATATATTATGATAATACTTCTCTCACACTGATCATCTTTGAGCCAACAGAGATGATTCTCTTGCATAATGCATCCACAACAATGTGCACAATTAGACTGATTAATGGAGTTCTTGATGGTCTAGAGTAACGGCTACACTTTTTGTTACTGTAGCTAAAGCTAAAACAATTTAGTGTAATGGATTTATAATTTCGTTGGTGCTCCACATTAACCCATTAGCTATTTTTGAGGCGGCCCTGGGATCTCTATCTATGCGATACAAAAAGACTCTTGTTTCTCTGAGCACAACGCTCTTATCCTTGGTCCTAGACAACGCGACCACTCGTTTTTCTTTACAATATCCCCGTTAAGCGAAGAAACATGGGATATAAAGCCTCAAATGTCTTTCTAAACCAATATCAGCTTTTTTTTATCGGTGTTCTCTTGACTTGGGAGTGTCCTACGGGTGCCAAAACCCATAGCTGTAGCAGTATTGTTCTTTTGGCGCATTATACTGTGACGGCTATACAGGAAAAGGCGCTTACACGTTAGCAACTATATATTTTATCAAATTACTTATTATAGACTACCTTCGCTTCGCTATCGTAGCTACTGCGCTGTGACTTTCTTGACTTGGACACCTTAAATGTCAGCATAGTGTGGAATTCTCGTTTTTTTGGCGCGAACTAACTACTTCGAAGTAGTTTTCTCTTTATTGGTACGCAACGTTCTTATTTACTACGAAGAAACCTTCAAAGCTAACAAAAAAATTAAATAATAATGGCAATCTGACCGTCAACCGTTGTATCTCATAGAAACACTCCGTTTAAAAACAAAAACCAGTACCATTATCTTATTTCTATCGATATTAGCACCCGTTGCTTCGCTTGGTACAGAACCTATTACGTGTATCGATATTAGCACCGGTTGCTTCGCTTCGTACCGACTACCATATTATTTAATAACGTGCAATGACAACTGTATACCCTCCCAGCGTTCTAGGAAGCACAAAGTATCGCGGTGATAAATTTCTACATGTAGATGCGTTATAATGGTAAGGGGCGATACGATCCTATATATATATATTACTTTAGAAAATGTCGCCTTGGCAACAAACTATCTGTGGATATCCTACTGTATACCCTCCCAGCGTCCTAGGAAGCGCAAAGTATCGTGGCAACACATTTCTAATGCATCCGCAAAGGGCGATAAGATCTCTAAGTCTTACTTTTGTAAATGTCGCCTTCGCTTCGCTTGGGCAACAACTGTCTGTGGATAGCCTAGTAAAGCCGTTCTATGTTCAACATATGTTCTGTGTACATCCCATAAACTTGTCGACGTAAACATTAGAATCCTATTTTAGCCAATGGGGGCCTCCTTCGTTTCGCTCGGCAGCAAGTTTTGACCAATCAAAAAAAAATCTAAACCGACAGTGCGGCGACGGACCGACTACAGAAGGACAGCAAATTACGCTAGTTGTATAGGATGAGTTACCACTCCATTCCAGATTAAGAGCTCCCTTGGCTTTTTTCTACTGTTTCTGAATAAGAGCTCTCTACTTACATTTGATTTAACAATAGTGAGGTGTGTTGGACGAGGGTGATGCGGCAATGATAGCAGCCGTTTTTGGTGAGCATGAGACTGGAGTAGGAAGTCTTCCCTCCCGTTCGAGCTTCAGCTTGCCCATGTGCGGCGGCTTGAAGTTGTTGTCCCCGTTGGCTTGGATGAACAAGTCCATGCAGCTGTGCAGACTCAGAAACGCTGCGTTCAGCACTCGCGGTGGTAGCTCCCAGGATGCTTCGGTCGTTGCTGCAATGAGTTCGTCTATGTTACGGGCCGTTTTCTCTTGCTGTCTCGCTTGAATAGCGGTGAATACGCCCAAGTCGCAGCAGTTCAGGTCTGGGCTATTAGGTGGCTGGCACCGCAGCTCAACCAGTATGCCGCTGCGCTCCACTGCAGCAGCAAATTCAGGGTCGGAGGGGGAGATATGAGTTGGTGCGTTATCTTGTTGCAGGACCACACCGCCACAACCAGGCCAGTGTGCCAAAATTTCTGGCAGAGCTTTCGACACCAACTTCTCTCTGTACGTGGACTTCGTTACAGATACTTCCTTCGTCTCCAACGTACCCGCAGGCCTGCCAGCACTCTGCCGTACAGCGGCCGCCTGCTCAGTAAAAGCCCATATTCCGAGCTTTCCATCGAAAAAGGCTCCATCAGAATCGTAGCGCGGCCGACTGACAGCCGCCAGCATCATGTCTCGGGTAACAAATCGTCGACTCTTGACGCGCCGAGTAGGTGCTAGCTCATCAGGTAGTAGCAGGAAACGGCGGCGAGGCCGTGTAATGTAAAAGATATTTTCGTCCAAGTGCACCGTGTTGTACATGCTCTTTGCAAAACGCGTATCGGTCTTCCTTGTTTACATCGGTTAATAGGGGTCGGACGACACTGTTATGGGAGCGAAATTGCCTCGCTGCAGCTCCTGAAATAGAGTCGACGGAGCAGGCCCACAGGCTGCGGCAGCAGACCGAAATGTAGAGCGACGGGCAATGGGGATGCTTCGAAGAGTCGCAAGCTCTTGGCTGCGGTCTTGGCAACGGCGCCCACTGTTCTTTTTCAGGAAAGCGGCCCGGTAGAAACCAGACCAACACCACTCACGCTCGGCACACTTCCATAGTTTTGGGGTGAATGCGGAGGAGAGCTGAAACTTCAGCTTTAGCCCCCTTTCGAGGCGACCCACCATCAAAGCGTATCAGTAGGAGCTGCACCACTTGTGTATGTTCCCGTTCCGTCAAATTAGTCATTCACCGACGAGTTAGCGGCTCGGTTGCAGCGTCCGTGGTGCTCAGCAGCATGTGTGTGTGTGGGGGGGGGGGGGGGGGGGGGCACGATGAAGCAGCTTCCGCTATGGAGGAGCTGACCAGCATGTCCAGGTCGGCCGGGACCACCGCGGTATTTAGTGCTAAGTCCGCCAGTGAGACCAAGTCCGAACGGCATGGTCATCTGCGGTGTCGTGGTCATATTTATGGGCCGCGTGGGCTTGTTAAAGGAGGTAATGGTCAGCATCATAGTCAGCTGCGTCGTGGCCATGGTGGTCCTGGACGACGCCGTATACAGCAGCGTCCCGTTCATGGTGGTGGTGGGCAGTGGCGTGGAAAGCATCACTGATCCACCCACCATCGTGATGGGTAGCGTCGCGGTCATCATGGGCGGTGTTGTGGCGTCCAGAGTAGTCGTCACCAGCAGCCTCGCCAGCAGCCTCGTGTCTAGGTTGGTGGTGGTCGGCCTCTTGGTCGGGTTGGAGGTGTACGGCAGCAGCGCAGGAAGGGCCATGATGAAGTGGGCGACTTGGGTGGGGAGGGGCGAAATCTCACATGAGATGCCCTTTCCGACAGCACGGGTAGGTGGTGTGGAGATACTTTGGTGGTTTAGTGCCAAAACGTGGTGCTTCGACAAGCTACGCACACCAAATGAATGGCGGTGGCGCGCCGCGTCGTTTGGTACCCTTTTCACCTCGTTCTGTAAAAACATAATCTTAATATCGCGGGCTGTTTGACCTGGGGAGCTCTTAATCTGGAATGGAGTGGTATTTATAGAGATATTTCGCAGTCAGCTTTATCTTCACTTTATCACTGGAGGATCTGCTCTGAAGTTAAAGTACGGCGTACTTAATTTAAGTTTTTGCAGCTTTTGCACTATTTTGTCAGCACAATCGCTCCACGCGTTTCCAACGCAATGGAGGGGCTTTGCAGTTTTCTCCTCCTCCGATAAAGCCCCGTCGTCTCCCAAGAGGACGCAGAAAGCGTTTTTCTATTCGACACTTTTCAGCCTATCATACCTGACGCACGGTTTTACCTGACACCGCTGATTGATGTAGACAGCGAGCTGTTGTTCCGCTTCTCCGTAGACGGAGTGCTGTCGCTGTGCCGCGGTTTCACTCTCCTGCTTTGAGACGCCGGACAGCGTGGCGACCTCCGCATCGTGCTCTCTGCGAGCCTTCACAAGCTTGTCAAACCGTCCACTTGCCGTCTTACCGCTTAGATTGTCTCGAGGGAAGCTGTCGTCTGCAATTAGTGTCGCTGCTAGGGTGTCCCACTTGGCCAGAGTGCCACCCCGTGGCTGAAGAAAGGGGCGATCGCCCAGCGCTTGAAGCAGTCCGAGGTCCTCTTCATCGGTGAAGTTTCGGCGTCGGCTTTCAGCCATCTTTGAGTGTTTATGGCGCGCAGACCAGTAGAATATAGTTTTTGTGGTGTACATCACACAGTAGTTTAGCATTTAAGTTTTTTGCGGCCCAGAAATCTTCAGATGCTGATCGGTGCCTAGTTTTTGTTCTGTGTGAGGTGAAGATAAACTGAAGACGCCTTGCGAAACGTCTCTAGTGCGTTAGGGCATCTCCGCCGGTAGGTGAGTAAAACTAAACGTAAATCCATTCCGGACCAAAAATATAAAATCGTGCAGGAGAGCTTTGATCATATTTTTTATTAAAAAAACTCGCATATTTAATTGGTCAATGCCCCATCTCAGATCTCTATGATTGGATAAAATTCGAGCTGAGAGGATTTGTATGTCAAGCTGATTGGCTGTTATTGACTCGAGAATGAACTTAATTGCTTCTAGTGATATATCGCTGGTTTTCCTCTTTCTTGAAGAGTATTTCTAAGGCTGATTTCGCTTATTTCTGATGACGCTGCGAGCGAAAACATCACTCCTCCATAAAGTGATAGTTTAAACGGCCGGGTATTGAGGTAAATGGCGGGAAAATGCGTATTAAAAAATACTGCGTGATACTGCAAATAAGGAGCTTGACATCAAAGCCCAATTATATTGAATAGCTAGAGCAAAAGGTATCGGAGGTTTAGCGAACTGTTGATTCTTTAACGGACCGGAGAAGTACGCATACGCGCCGCCAGAAAGTACGGAGTTTTGCGCAAGTTTGGTCAGAACCCTGTACTTTCGGGCTGTGTGTATGGAGAAGAGTAAATCAGTCCTGCACGATTTTATATTTCTGGTCACTAAATATTTACGTTTAGTTTTACTTAAATACCGGTTGAGATACCCTTACCAGATGCGGAACCCCAGGTACGCAATCGACCGCCTCTATATTCGAGGCCAAGATCAAGTTTCATCTGCAGAAGCCTCGGCGTCCAACAGTACGCACTTAGTCTAGCTTAGATTCGGAGTTGAAAGATGTGTAGGTTGTATAACTTGGTAACACGACCGTAATACAATACCCGTTATTGTCGTATGCATGCGTTTTGGCAAATCACACATGTTTCAGTCAGATTTATGGCCCTGATTTGGACAACGGGTTTCATTAACGACACTAGCAGACTGATTTGATCAACATACTTAGCCCTAGCAGACTAAATTAGCAGCGAAATGTCACTTTTGCCGCTTTAATCGGGCAAAAATGGATAGTTCTGCACTTTCGAGCTTCCATTGGACACACGCAACGACTCTACAGCTAGCTGGTCACTTTGAAAACGCATGGCATATCACAACGGCTTCCGCTGGCGAGCGGTAGCCCACATCCACGTATACGACGTTCCAATGTGCACATTTCCGAGCTCCTCGGGCCCAAATTAAGATCACTACGCAGCTGGTATAGCCTCTTTCTTCGGGAAGGCATCGTCAACGATAAGGCGGAGAGAAAGCGCTTACAGCGCTGGCCCGACGAGGTGCTTAAGGCAGTGAAAGTCTACGTTCAAGACCACCCAACCTTCTACATCGAAGAACTGCGAGACCACCTTGTGAAACTATTTCCAGACCTACCGAATGTTTCGATTTCTACAATCTGTCGCGTCCTAAATTTCGACTCCCAGCTAAGTCGCATAGTATTGTCGAAAGCTGCTCGTGAAGCAGTACCAGCGAGATCGAGGCGTTCCGTGCAAAACTACGACCAATCTACTCGTATGCAGAGCAGCTAGTGTTTCTGGACGAAACAGCCAAAGATGGACGCCATGCTTACCGCAGGTACGGTTGGTCCCGGCGCAACACCAAAGCCGTGGTGAAGTTGCCTTTCCAGAGAGGCGAACGTTTGTCGATTATGGCAGCGCTGGATGTGAATGGGTTCTTTGGTTGGGATTGGACGGAGGGGATATTTACAAGAGGAAGATTCCATGAAGCTTTCCTAAAGTGTGTAGTCCCGCACTTGAACCCTTGGCCTTTGCCTCGGTTCATTGTGAAAATGGACAATGCCTATGTCCACGCTTATCCGGAATTGGAGCAAGCGGTATACTCGTGTGGGGCTCGGCTGCTTTTCCTTCCACCTTATTGTCCACCACTGAACCCGATTGAGCCGTGCTTCGGACTCTTGAAGCGATGTCCGGGTACAACGTTTTGGATCTGGTTATGCGCAAATGTACTCGTAGTGATGGCACTGTTGCTAAGGTACGTTAAAACACTGTGGATATCTCGGTGATGCCTTGAGAGACGAGGCGTTTGACGAATTGATTGGAAACACATGATTCTAGGCTAAGATGCAATACAACGCTTAATATCTTTGCTTGTAAAGCTACTGTTCATGTCACGGGCTATTATATAGTTCGTGACACGTCACGGTTCCTATTGGTCGGACCGTGACCAATCAACTCTTAGCGTAGATAGTTGGTTGTGGCAGCTCGATACTCTGAGACCGCCACCTTCTCACTTTATCAGAGTTTAATCTACAAGCTGCTTCCTACATCGCTAGTGTACGTCCTTAATGGCAAAAGCCCCGCCACATCTGGTAGCACTTTGTAATCCGTCCAACGACCAAGATGAATGACACGTCAATGAGCGATGCGTCCTCGGTGACCAGCACTTCCCTTGAACATGACAGCCTTCCCCACCTGTATTCTATTGAGTGGGAGGCGCTACACCGCCTCGCCGCGGCGTCCGGCGAAGCCGTCACCCAGACGCTGCTCACCGCCGGCACGGAAGCTCAACAACGCCTGGCTGCCCAGGAGTTCATGGCGCGTGAACTTGCCGACCTTCGTCAGCGTGTGTCGACTCCCACACCGACTAAGAACAAGACCGACACCGTCAAGCTCTATGTCTCGAGTTACAGCGGTGGCGGCGGCGGTCGCCTCCACTTGAATAGGTGGTTCTGTGAGGTAGATATTGCGATTGAAGCTCGACAGCTGTCTACCAAGCTCGCGCGTACGCGCTTTCTTCTATCCAAGTTGATGGGGAAGGTGAAGGAATGCGTGCTTGGTAAACTCGTTGCCGACGCCAACTGCTTCCCAACCGTGGCGTCCATGAAGGCAGACCTACGGCTCGCGTTCAAGCCGCCCCAAGACGAGAGCGTTCAGTGATCCGCCTTTTTTTCACTTAAGTAAGGTCGCTTGTCCATGCTCAAGTATATTCAGCGGGCACGTCACCCCGTGTCGTGCATCACAGCGAAGCCGATTGACATGGCGACGCAGTTCTATGTCTTGTCTCCGGTATGAACACTGGCTACCAGCGTTTCTATCTGACAAGAAAGAAGCCGAACCCCCTGGAAGAAGCTTTCGGGGTCACGCTCCGCGAGGACTACAGCGAGACAGCGTCGCAAGCCTTCGACCCCGGCAGCTGAACCAGAATCGGACCTGATGGAGATAAATGCCATTCGACAGTTAGATGGACGTCGCGGGGCGACGTCATCGACTTCACGACCGCGCTCGTCGCCGCGCGGTTTTTTGCCCAATGAAATGCTTCCGTTGTCTGAAACCTGGACATCGCGCGGCAGTGTGTCGAGCTCCAGCGCCAGTGGTGGCGAACGTCACGATCGAAACCGACGTCGCCGTTGCTGGACAAGCAAAAACCGACCACAACCAGTAGGTGCGGGACGCCCTACTTGACGGTTCTATGGTGGCAGCACCTCCTCCTAGCCCACCTGTGCTTCGAGCACAACCGTTTGCCACCACCTCCAGTAGCGACTGAGACTGATCGTGCTCAAACTCGATATTGATGGGGCAAGTCGCCCTATCTGCGCACTGCTGGATTCAGGCACGATGAACAACTTCGTTCGCGCCGAGAGTTTGTTGGCGTGTCCGTGAAGGTCCAGGCCACATGATTGTGAAGTATGCAGACGGCAAACCGCGGCAGCGGCCGCGGCGCTCGGTAACCTATGCAACTTGTGTCGGTCCTGAGGGAGAGTCTCGGGACATCTTGGACGTGGTCGAGCAAGGGTTTTCACGTCCCGACGAGCAGTGGCTCACACGAGATGAAGTGGTTGATCATAGCTTCCCACAAGCGATTGAGCCCGGGTTCCCGCATGTGGTCGAGCAGTAGCTCCCAGAAGACGAAGATTACACCATGGTTGAGCGTGGTCTCCCACAAGAGGTCGAGGATGAGCTCCCGCGGGTGGTCAAGCGGGAGCTTTCTGAAGAAGTTGATGCGGTCGAGTCGAGAATCCCGTATCCAGACGCCGATCCTATCAGTCGGTGTTGCGATTCTGTAGACATGATCAAGCGTGGTTTCTCATCGTCTGCGGCGGAGAGTCGGTTCGTCGTTGTGGTCGACGAAAGCCGCGTCGACCTCGCAAATCGTCTGAGTGTTCAACGACAACTGAGACCGAAGGGATCTCGGTCCTGGTGGGGGGCGGCGACGACAACTTCACGCGTGTACGAGAAGTCGAAGTCGCACGTCCATGCGACATCGCGTTAATCACGCAGCTTCCTGGCCTCTCGTGGAAAAACTTCCTCCGTGGCTTGAAGCACGGAGAGATCGAGCAAATTTGCATGGTCGTACCGGATGTCGTTGACTAAGTGGCAGCGGCTGGGTTGGACGCTGATGCCTCAGCATCGGACACTCGGACACGTCTGAAACTAGCCGAACCAAAGACAGTCCGCGAAGCTCGGTACGCAACTCAATCATTGCCGGCGCTCGAAGCGTCCGGTAACCCAGTTGCTCCTCTTGTCCGCGAGTTCATCGAGATCTTCCCAGAGAAGGTTCCCGTAGTACTTCCCCCCGATCGTGGAGTCCGGCATGAGATTGGCCTCACGCCCGGTGTCAAGTACTGCGTCACGCGACAGTGGCCGCTTCCGCGCGACCAGACGGAAGCGATTGATGCTTTCTTCCAGAGCCGTCGTCGAGCTGGACACGTCCGTGAAAGCGTGTCCCCGCACTCTAGCCCAACGCTCTGCGTGAAGAAGGCTACGGGTGGATGGCGCATCGTACCCGCCTCCAACAAGCTCAATGACGCCACAATCCCGGCGCAAACACCAATCCCGCGCAAGGACATGGTATTAGACACCATGTCCGGTTGTACCCAGCACAGTGCGATGGACTTGATGGATGGATTCTACCAGATCTTGATGCGCGAAGACGACTTGCCACTGACCATTGTCATCACGCCCAGTGGAATGCTGTGTGATGGCTTGTGATGCCGCAGGGGCTGAAGAACGCCCCGGCCACCTTCAACAGGATGGTGTCCAACCTCCTTCGTCCACAGTCGTACCGAGGGCGGCATGACCGATATAGATGTACATCTCCAACACCTGTGGCAGGTGTTTCAAGTGATTCGGGAAAACAAGCTGTACGCCAACTTGAAGAAGTGTATCTTCTGTGCTCCCGAAATCTCGGTACTTGGCAGCTATGTCAGCAAGGAAGGTGTCCGTGCTGACCCAGAGAAGATTGATGCCATCTGCGCTTGACCATCGCCCCAGGATCAGAAACCGCTCCGATAATGGCTGGGCCTCGCGACCTACCTCCACAACTATTCGGAGAACTTTGCATAGACCGTTTGCCCGCAGCCACAGCTACTAAAGATGGACGCCACGTGGTCGTGGCGCCAGGACCACTAGGCTGCTTTTGACGCGGAGAAGACAAGCTTATCCACCGCACCCATGCTGATGCTGCCTGATCACCGAAGCCATTTCACGTGGTCTGTGACGCGAGCGACTTTGCCATTGGCTGTGCACTGATGCAGTTCGACGACGAGGGACGCGAGCGCGTGGTGGGCTACCAGTCGCATCAGCTGAAGTCGGAGGAGCGAAACTACCCCGTCCACGACAAGGAGCTTCTGGCTATGCGCTACGCGCTCATCCAGCTCCGTGTGTATCTCCTGGGCGAACAGACTTTCGCTGGTTACACTGATCATGCGTCGCTGCGGACAGCGACGAAGAGTCATCATCTGTCCCAGCGCATGGCGCGCTGGCTGTCGCTGTTCTCCGAGTACGACTTCGTCGTGAACTACAAACCCGGCAAAACCAACATCCTCGCTAACGCGCTCTCGTGTCGCCCGGACTACGACCCCCGCACGCAGTGGGGCCGCCACGCCGTTGGCGACGAGAATGATTACGAGGAGTGCGCAGTATGCGCCGCGGAAGGCGTCACTACGATAAAAGTTACAGCGACCAGTCCACTTCGAGACGTGATAGCCGTCGCATACGAGCACGATGCGGCGTGCTCCGAGGTGATCAAGTACTTGAAGACGCCGTCGGACTCAGCGCGGCGCCGCTTATCCCCACGAAGCCGGTCTCGTATGCTATGGATGGTGGTCTGCTGGCTTACCGCGTCGACCGACTGGACACCCCATGTATCGTCGTCCAACTGGACGATGATCTGCGCGCTCGGTTAATCCACGAGTTCACGCTACGCCCAGTGCCGGCCACCTCAGCCGCGAGAAGATCTTCGTGGCGCTCTCTCGAGCCTTCTACTGTCATCACATGTATAAGTGGGTGCGGAAGGGGTTGCGCTCCTGTGAAGCGTGCCAGTGTGTGAAGCCTGCGCCGTCGCGGCAAGCCCCCCCCCCCCTACGTCCTTTGCCCGTCCCCGCCGATGCTTGGTTATCCGTGAGCATGGACTTTCGTATTCAGTTTTCCTCGCGACACCTAGGGGCGTACGGGTGTCCTGGTTTTCGGGGATCGGTTTAGTAAAATGGTTCACCTGTCCCCCGTGGCTGCATCCGTCACCGCAGCTCAGTCGGCGGCGACCTTTATCGACGTTGTATATCGTCACCATGGGCTACCTCAGTCCATCGTGTTCGACCGAGACCCTCGCTTCACGGCCGCATTCTGGACCGAACACTTCAAGGCGCTGGGCACTCGGCTGATAATGTCGACTGCTGCTCATCCGGAGACAGCCGGACAAACTGAGAGAGTCAACTGAGTTCTCGAGGACGTTTTGCGTAGCTACGCAACGTCGTACAAGTCCTGGAGCATGTTCCTCCCCATGGTTGAATTTGCGATCAACAACGCAGTCCACGCATCGACCGGCCTGACACCATTCTTCTTCAACTTCGGTCGTCATCCTCGAGTACCAGCACTCCTCGGTATAGAGCGATCAGAATCCTCGGCCTGCTCTAACCGGACCGCCCACCGGAGGTCACACTCAAGAGATTCGTCACAGGCTAAACGTCTGTGACAGGTAGTCAACGGACAATACACTCCGACCAACTCACGAACGCAGTCAAGACACGCCGTTCTTCGCGCGCGACTCCAGGCGGCGAACGCACCCGCTCAGCCGCGCGTGCGATGGCATCGACTTCACAAGACTTGACGGCTTGGACATCGAGGACGCTGATCCACCCCAGACAGCGTCGAGCGGTTGAATTACAGGCGACCCCAGTAGCGCCCACAACGCCCACGACTCCGCCTGCAAACTTTACACGGGCTCCCGACGCCGTGGCTATTTCTGACTTCGTCCTCCAGTGGCAGTCCGTTGTCCGCTTTGTGCGCGATGCGATCGCGTCGGCCATCGGTCGCCAGAAGGAGAATACGGACAGGCGCGGCTGGAAAAGCACGGAAGTTTTTGCCGTTGGCGATGATCTCCATGCACGCCCCACTCACCCCAGCGCTGGAATGCATCGTACGGGTCGCGGCGGTACTCGCCGCGACGGAAGTATTCCGGATCTCCGCCAGTATCTCGTCCGATGGCGGACAGCTGGAAGCCTCGCTCGACGCTGCTGCAGGACGTTCCTGACGCGGTGAAAGCGTACGAGCAGGATCGCGTCGGGGACACGGCATCACGCCGCGTCTAGCTTGGTCCAGGGCACGGCAGTAGAGGCCGACCAAGCGTCGCTCCTCACGGGACAGCGGGTGGCGTTCGAGTATATCGTCCCATTCGGTTTAACAGGGTCGCGGCCACCCGTACCCGTGACAACTTACACATCCAGCCTGGAAATGCACGAAACAACTCGCGCGATCGGCTTCCCACGACAAGCGACACACCCGCTCAGCCAACAATATACCTTTCATGCGCGATTATCCGTGCCTCGATCAGGCGCTGAAACTCAGGGCCACTGTCTGCATTCCAGCGCCGCACAAACGCAGCCCACGCCTCGCCCAAGGATCACTCGGTCACGGCGTGCATCGCCGTGACGGGCTTACTTCGCGTTGCACGGAAGTGCTCAAACCACTCGCGCATCTCGTCGTCGTCCAACGGGTTCTCAAAGCCGCTGCAGTCGTACAAGCGCCATCGCCGCAGTGTCTCCCGGTATCCGGTGCTCCGACGTGGGTCTGGGGCAGTCGTCCCCGCTGCGCCGCTGTCTTCCGTCTCCTTCGCCATCGTGTTGCTCCGTGCGTGCTCCGGGCGAAATCTTCAACTGTCACGTCCAAGTACCTCGATTTTCTTTTGTTTACCTTAGATTTAGATTTGCATTTATAGTTTCAATCTTGAGTAGGGGGTGGTGTCACGGGCTATTATATAGTTCGTGACACGTCACGGTTCCTATTGGTCGGACCGTGACCAATCAACTCTTAGCGTATATAGTTGGTTGTGACGGCTCGATAATCTGAGGCCGCCACCTTCTCATTTTATCAGAGTTTAATCTACGAGCTGCTTCCTACATCGCTAGTGTACGTCCTTAATGGCATAAGCCCCGTCGCAGTTCATCGTCGCTCTCCTCGTCATCCTCTGCTTACATGTGGTACACGTCTTGTTGCTATGGGTTACTTGCCGATGGAGGTGAAAATGCGCGGAAAATACCGGCAGCGAAGACGTTATGGTTCGGGAGACCAGCGGCATTCCACAAGCTGGATCGGTCAACCTCGACCGAAACCCACTGGTCGTTCTGCTTTATTCGCAGTGTCGCCATGTCCTTCTCCGCCTTCTCGACACGTTGACGCTCTCTGAGCATGACTTGTTCCCGTTGCTTGTCGAGTTCTATCGCCTGAGCGGTAGTGTTGCCGTCTGGAACTCGAAGGGGCCGAATCTGGTCGCCTAGCGTTGACGATGCCAGGGTGATGTGCAGTGATAGGTTCAAATGACACAGCACTGGTAGATTCGTAGGCCATGCGCTGCGCACGAGCGCGTTCTATGCGTCCAGCGGTAGCTCGCTGAAACTGAGACGGTGGCTGGGTGGCGTTCTGCACGTAGAGAAATGCGTCGAAGTGAAAGCTGGATCGTTTGTCACTAAGCGTTGCCAAGCGCCATCGGTGTTGTAGAGCTCCTCGAATGTGGTCATTTGAATGTCTTACGTATTTGCTCTGACCTCCATGCTTAGTTGTCTTGAGATAAATTGCTCTATCGTCCTACAAAATAATCCGCGTTTTAGCAGCCTCTGGACTCGCTGCCACCTCTGCAAACAACCCGTGGTACTTATCCCGAAAGCCTTCATATCCCTCCTCAACGTCAAAAATCAGCTTCGTGAGCCATCCTCCGCGTGCACTACCCAGTGGTTCACCAACTCGAACCACAAGTACCGCAATTAACACGCGCGGCAATGCGATCGAACAAACGCGGGCTGGATGACTCACGGTCACAACGTTGTTGCTGGTCTCTGCCGACATGACATCATGATTCTCGGTCACAGCATTGCTAGTGGTCCGCTCGGCACTGCTGCTGTTGGTTTCAGTCGTCAAACCACTACTGATCGCAGTCGCAATGCCGCCATTCGTATCGATTGAGTTCCATCATGGCTCTGCGGGTTCATGTTGGCGTTGCTCTGAATAGTAACGTCGCACCATCCGAAACGACCTGCACACGAGCGCTAACGATGCAATGCTGTCGCTCAACCTAGAAGCAACACAAACTCGATGTGCAACCTAATACCAATACCAAAACACAAAGCCAATGCCAAATCTCAAGACTTTAGTAGCTCCGGCACAAATAGAAATGCGAGGGGCTGCGCAGTTTGGTAAATGACGGCCTCGGCGCCTTTAGACTGTTTGAATTATTCTAAAGAAACATGCTAGAGCACAAATAGCATACACACATCATGATAGAATACAAAACGAGGCTGTACGTCGCAGAGCCGCACACCGAGGCAAGCACGTACTTCGGATGGGAGTGGCGACGCTATCGGGCAGTAGCTGGAGCTAGTTACGCAGCAATCGCGCCAGGAAAGTTCCCCCGTACTGCAGCGACAGCCACGAAGCCTGTTAGCATCTGCTATATAGACGACAACAACAGCAGCAGCAAAGAACATCCGTTAGAGCTGCAAACAAACAGAGAACCGCATCCCATACTGTACCCTGGCTGGTGGAGCTTCGCCGAGGCTGGCTAGTCGAGGTACTGACCCAGCAGCAAGCAGCAAGCAACAGCAAACAGCGCAGCACTTGGTAGCGTGTCGGTGGTTGCGATATAGTGGGCGAGTCTTTTTGTGTAAGCCACGGACTGGTTCGAAGATGAGGGTGCGACAGTTGGGAGAGGGGGCAAAATCCTTCTTCAACGGCTCAGAGATAGACACGGCCAACTGTGATTTAAAATTAAAGGACTGATATATATATATATTCAAATCGGAGGGCAAAGTTGATGCAAACCACAATACCAAGTACCCTACACATCTTTAAACTTCGATCGTAAACCTAGACTAAGTGCGTACTGTCTCTGTTGGACGCCGACGCTTCTGTAGATGAAACTTGATTTTGACCTCGAACCTACAGGCGGTTTGATTGCGAACCTTGGCTTCCGCATCCGTGAGCATCTGGGCGGCCGGCCAAGTCAGACCGGTTTGATTGGCCGGGATCATCCGAAGAGGGCCCAGGTGGCTTGTATAGGCAGGACAGCGACAAGCGCTGGACGGGCGCCACCCTCACTCCATTTATGCTTGACATGACTTACACGGCCCAAGTGGGTAACGTCTTCATCATCTCACTCCATTCGTGGCCGCCAATTAGTTCATCCGACTGAATTTTGCCAATGAAAAAGTCGCGCACTCGTGTAATGTGGGCTAGCTATTTCTGCTTGGTTTCATCTAAGCTGCTCGACTTGGAAATTACTTCACCCAGATGTGTCTGTCAGCTGCATAGCTGACGACAATGGGTGTGGACCAAGAAGTGTCCGACGCTGGAGAGCTGAGGACTTCGTAGTCACTTGTACGGCCAGTGTCCTCATGGGCTGCATGAGGAAGTTAGTATGGCTAACTGCATCTTTTCATGTAGGTGAATGCATTCGTGTCCACAGTCAATGCTGCCTGTCGTCCAGACAATGGGTGGCTAGCACTGCTTGAGCGAAAACGGGCTGGCCAGCGCCAGACCCACGGTATCGTTCACTGTAGTATTTGCCGAGTGTAAGCTACATCTAATTTATTCGGCTATCATTTCGTGCGGGTTGGCCCCCGCATCGCCGTGTGTCCAAGTTGCTTCAACCCTCCCGGGCATACTACAACTTGGCGGACTCGAACACTCACTCAGAGACTAAGGACCCTGAAGCTTGTTCCACTAATCCACGCCACCGGGTGTCGTACATAGCATCTTTTGTCGTACACAAAGGTATTGCACCTGTGCGGAGTTGGAAAGTCATTATCCAAGATATTTCGGCCCAGGTCAGTGTAATATTTCGGTTACAAACTCAAATTTATTGAGACAGCTCCTAACTACACCTTACCTCTGATTTATATGACACTCTTGTATACCTCGGCGCAGGGGTCCCCCAATACCGTAAAAAATGAATTGGTGCCTGTGTTTAGCAATAATAATGATTGCAGTTTTGCCAAAAGCAATAATACATATTGCCGCAATGTATATTTTATTGCTCAATATCTTCGAGCACTTTACTATCACTTTCACTGATTCGCAGAATTTTTGGCAGAATTTTAATATTATTTTACCTGCCATTCGCAGAATTTTTGTTTCTATATATTATATCATCAACTCTGAAACATTACAGTATGCATTTTTTGAAACTCTTGCATTACAGTACGAGTTCGTTCTTAATACCATTTGAGATCAGAGCCTACGAAAAAGGAGCCGCTGCTTCCGGCGATGAAATCAATTGACGAACTACCATATGTAAAAGCATGCAACCTGCAAAAATTAACAACACTGTTCCAATTGCGCGAAATAAGCCGATATGCGTACTTTTCTTTAAATCGCATTTAATGCAAAAAGCCAATCAAAACTCACTGTTCGGACGGCACGTTACTGTGAAGTTGAAGTATCCAGGGTTACCTATATTGTTTAAGACAATACCGCATAACCACGACTGGAAACGCTCTTAACCGTGACGGAGGGGATTACGTGAAGGAACATTGCAAAACGCAACTATTTCTTCAAAGTGTGCACTGGCGTTCCTTTTTATAACAGACTCGCCCGAATAAAAAGACCCTCCCGAATAAAGCCCTCTTTTTCTAAATATCGATATTTTCCTTTTGATCAATACAATCTTCCAGATAAAAGTTTGAGAATTGCGTAAATATGTGAACATTCTATGAATTTGGATCCCCACTATTTAATAGAGCCCGGGTACTAATATGGCGCATCCGTTATAGTTATTGTTAATAATTGGGTTAGCTTTTTATTCTATTGGAATCGGATCGGTCCAATAATAAAGAATTTTATTGCAGAACTCAATAATTTATTGAATTGCAATATTTTTTCAGACCCCTGGCTCAGGGATCTGAGTTATTTTTAAATGGAACATGGTTGTCACTTATCTATTAAAACAAGATAACGACCTTGTCGATGGTCGTCTCAATCCACCCGCCCTGCCTCAGAGCTCAATACCCTAAGGCCCCGAACCTCGAAAGGTTTTCATCGTGATTCATGCGCATACAGTGACCTATGTGCATGTCCGTAGACCGCCTCCCATCTTGCGCTGGAATCAGTAGTGCTAGACATATGTGTCCATGGCAATGTTGGCCAGTTTGTCGGCCATCTTAAGCAATCTGAGTTATACCAGTAAACTGGTAGTTGCTGCATAAACGCTTAGTTGTGAGTTCGAAACGCAGGCTTGGCCTTCCAAAAGGGCAAAAAACGAAGTTGTTGTTGCTAAACTAGACAACAGTTAAATCAAAGTCGAGTTCGCATATCTCATTTTAAATTCTATATTACAGGTTAGAATAGACTGGTTAGAATAGACTCGCCAAATGTCACGGTCCACAGTTCGATGGTGGACTCGCGATTCTCGCTGACTGTATTCAGAAGGTCTGCTCTCTTCAGACTTTGTGTACCACGTCCAACCAACTCGGTCATCCAGCAAAGTCCTCGGCGTTCCAAGTCTAACTTGGAACGCTCGTCGACCGATTGTGGAGGGACTTCACGTTGGACCGCCACGAGGGAAGGATCTGCGGAGAGGTAGGGAGCTCCTCACTCTTTATGAGGCTGTGAGACTGTAGGGAATAGTTCAGTCGTGATTTTCCTTCTTTAAGAAGAGCTCAAGAATACAAACAACTTACATTTACTTCGAACGGCTATCGTCTAAAGTTTCCTACGTCGGCCTGCAAGATACACGATCCCGACACAAAGGAGGAAGACCCGCGACAATTTGGTGGAGAAGCAGGGTATCTTCTTGCCGAATATCGTGGGAACGTGAACGCGGAGTGAGCCGCTTGGAGATTCTTGGCAACGGAACGCGAAGGCGAAGGAGAAAGGGAGTGGGAGCGCAATGAGCACCCACGGTTGATCCAGTGAAGAACATGGTGACGGGACAGGCGAGGAGGCCAGAAGTTGGGCTCCCCCATTTGAAACGGAGACGCCTGATCCTGCTGAGATTCGAGAGGAAGAAGAGGAAGCGCGCGCCGAGGATATCGCTCGGGACGACGCGCAAGAGAGAGTTCCGGCTAGGGACGGTCAGGGCGGTGACGTGGAACGCGGAACGCTGTGTCAAACTGACCAAGAGGCTGGAGGCTACGAGGCGCAGACGGACCAAGGTGAAGAAGAAGACATGTTCGGCATTGCGCCCCCGTCGCCAGGGACGAGGAGGAGAGCGGAGTCGGTACTGGAGACGCCCCGAGGGCGAGAGCTGTTCAATGAGTTCCTCGAGCAGTTGGCCCGACAACCGGCGCCAAGTGAAGAGCCGACTCAATCGGGAACGACGATCGACGCGCCTGTGGGGATTACGGCAACGACAATCCCAAGACTCCGCCAAGGAGTGGTGTTCTCTATGGATCCGTCTCGTCCTTCGTTACAACCTGTGGGGAACGCTAGAGGTGACGTTCCAATGGTCACGCCTGCGCACGCGACGTCTGACCGTCGAACCCAGTCCGGTGAAGGCGTTCCTGCTTCTGGGCTGAGTCACCAAGGGAGCGGACAAGCTCAAGGGTTGGTGCAGAGTAGAGTGAAACGTCCCGGCGCGGCTGGAGCGGCCACTCGGGCGAGCGCCTCGGCAGGAGGCCGAGGAACGCTACCGGTTCAGTCTACTGAGACGCCGACGGTCAGAACTGGAACGTCGACGGCGAACCCCGCTTTACAGGCGTTCCTCGTAAACACCTTGAGTCAAGCACTCCAAAGGTTCTCTGTAATGGGCCAACTCTGTGCCCACTACTTCGGCTTACACGGTAGTGCACGTGTACGAGGAAGCGTAGTTTGCTTAAACTTCGGTTAACTATACTTTCGTCCGAAAGTATAGATTTACTAAAATAAGAAAAGCTAAAAGCCGTTTTGGGTTAAAATGAGAACTTTTATTTATGATTTATGTCTGGACTGGGTTTCCTCCTAAAACTGATATACTATATGAAAGGTATTATGCCATCCGATGGCTGTCAGAACCCTGCTAATCTAATTGGTAGAAAGAAATGTTTATCTACCAATAGGAAGCCTAAATGCATACAGACCAGTCGTCTGCAAAGTGTAACCATTGGTGTGTCTTACACCAACGTTTGAGAACCCTCCATGTAACCAAGTGGCTACGTGTAGTCACTTGCGTGTAACCCCGTTACATTCTCGGTGACGAGTGAAGCCCCGACGCCACGAGCTCAAGCAACAGCGCCCGTGTCTCGCCAAATGGCGACCTCGACTGAGTACACGCGAGCGGAGCCTGACCGACTGATGCGTTCTCCGATGGCTAGGCACCTGGGCTCAGTGTCCCCGAGGGTGACGCTGCCGACTCCGGCGTCGACACCTGTCGGAATGTCCATGGCTGCAAGTCCTTCGTATGGAGGTGTGTCCATCCAAGTTCCAAGCGCCGACAGGGACGAGGTGGAAAATGGAACACTCCGACCGGGTGCTTTCTACCCTCCGTTCCAACCTCCGATGACGACTACGTCTGGGTGGAACTATACTGGAACGTTGCCTGCGTGGTCGGCAGCGCCCGCAACACCGACACCTGCGAATTGTGGTAACCGGGGGGAAAGGTACCAGACGAGTATGGGACTTCCACACGGGCCGGAGACGAACCAGTTCAACAGCCAAGAGGGCTGGTATGGAACGCAGGCAACTGGAGGTTATTCACGGCAGAACGTTCCAATCATTCGTATTCCGACCGAGTTACGGAATGCTGTGAAGGATATCGTTCCGTTCTACTCCGACACCGCTACGAGTGAAGTAGCGACCGCGTTCTGGCGTTCCTTTGAGAAGTGCACGTATGGAATGGATGGTCAGATGCGGTTGACAGCTTTTGAGCAGTGCCTCAAGGGTAAGGTGGGACAAGAGTGGTGGTATAACTCGAGGATCGATAGTTTCGAAGCGTTGCGAGTGCGATTTCACAATCGTTTTTATCTGCCAGACGCCTGCTCAGTTGTGGAACCGGCTCAAGGCTGATAAACGGAACCGTGGTGAGTCCGCTGAAGAGTGGGGTGACAGAATCGCTACAATGTGCGAAGCTCTCAACTACTATGATCCGCGCAGGAGGTATGAGTTCTTCCTGGATGGCCTGCGCAACAAGCAAACGAGAGCGGTGCTGAACGCGAGTATGGTCACGTCGATTCCTGAAGTTTGTGCCTTACTGCTGTACAAGAACCTGCACTTACCAGTTGAGGAGGAGGACGAGTTTGCCGGAAATGGAACGCTCCCGTCCAGTACGAGTAGTTCGACGTCGACTCAATCGCAGATGCTCCAGCAACTGCAGCGGATGAACCAGATGATGTTGAAGCAACAACATGGTTCTGGAACGCATCGTGGATTCGTTAACGTTGTGGCGCCAACTGCACCTCAAGCCTCTGGCGTTCCAACTTCGGATGGAAACGCTAACGCGAACCTTGAACCACTTAATATCCGTCTTGGACCTGACACTCGAACCACGGAAGGAGAGATCGTGTGTGGTCGATGTGCCCGGACATTGGCAAGCTACGAGGGCTGGTGAGGAACGCTTCAGACCCTGGAACGTCCGCGCCATCTGGAACGTCCCAACAATGAAGGGGACAGGAGGAAGGGGAAGGAAGTGTCGCTCCTTCCTCTTGCCTAGTTGGCGACACAAAGAGAGATGAGGGTTCACGAGAGAAGGGAATGGCTAGTGAGGGCTCTCGGAAGAGGTGTGATAAATGGTGAAGGCGCTCAGGACGTTCCCGTCGCGAGCGTGGCGACTGAAATTGCGGAAACTGAATTAGGAACGAATATCGGGAGCGGTCCCACGGAACGGACTGTCTTCGAACAAGACGGAAGGATTGAGGGCTCTACGAGGAGGCTCGATCAAGAAGGAGTGGGCACGGAGGAGGCAACGGAACGCTCCAAAGTGACACTGAACTGGGAAGGCGGAACAACGGAACGTTCCCAAGTGATACGGAACGCCAGCGGGGGAGCAACGGAACGCGTTAAAACCCAAGGATGAGTGCAAGGAAGGAGTGGAGGCTGAAGTGCCGTCCACCAGCTCCACGCAGTATAAAAATGCACTCGAGTCGAGCACGGAGGACGCCTCTAGCGTCAGAGCAGGTCGTTTCTCGGTAGTAATTGGAATGGTGGGAGCAAGTAAAGTTGAGACTGAGACTCTCGAGGTCGAGAATGACGAGGAAAGTACCAAGGGAACGGCATCTACAAGTTGCTACGATCGTCTGTTTACCGACGTGGAGCTGGACATGCTCGAGCGCGGTGGAGATCAAGTGGTGAAAGATAGACCCGAGGAGTACGAGAAGGAGCTAGAGGAACGGTTATTCCCTCTGGATGACAAGGAGGTTATGCTGCGTGTCCAGCGGAACGCTGAGGAAAAAAAAGAAGCCGACACTCGCGGAAATGAGTGCGGTGCTGGGATATCTGAAGAGGTGTTGGAACGCACGTCTGGAGCACTTGGAACGCCGGAGTACTGGCTGAATTGGTACGCCGACACATTAGAGACGTCGACGGAGGCGAAGCGCGCCAACAGGAACTTCCGGGAAATTGAAGGGTCCGATGTACGGTCGCAACCTGCTGTCAGTTCGGTATTAGCGAGCGAGGGAGAGCGTGTCAGCTCCGAAGGGTCGACTGAAGACGCGGTAGAACGCGAGTTCGTGCGGAACGTGTGCATTGGACTCGACGGGACTGCCGTCTCGAACTCGAAGAGCCCTGAGGAAGTGGTTGGAACGCTGCCGTTCAGATGGCGTTCCATAATTCGCAGCCGAGTCTACGAACTCTTAAAACAAGGGCAGAACGCCGAAGAGAGTTGTCTACCGGAAGATCCTGAGGGTTTGGAACGCGTTGACGCTGAAGGCATCCCTCCCTTGCGAAACAAAGTGGAAGAAAGCTCTCTGAATGAGGAATCGCTGCGTGACTACCTCGTAGATGTGGGTGGAACGCTGAGTGAAGCGTTCCTAAATTGAGCGATATCATGGGCCCGATGTTATCACGGGAACGAAGCTGCTGTCATCCGTGAGAAACTGCGTGCCAGGGAAAGGGAGACTCCGGATAAAGTGGGACCCGTCGTTGCAACCGGTGCGAAGAATCTACGGGAAAAAGTGACGTTTGATTTGCCAATGAAAAAGCTGGACGATGAGGGGCTCAAATAGCTAATGAGGCGCCCGAAGTCTATTCCGTAAACGCGAGAAGAGCACCGAAGCCGTGGAGACGACCTGGATTGCGCGAAGTGAGCGGCAGCGATGCCACTGAGAATGAGGAGAGTGTTGTACCGGAAGGCAAGCGCGTTATCCGCAGTGTCGGTGGGGTACTAGCGCTGTCCGATGGCTTCATTGACTGCTGCCCGTCCGAAATGCTGGCCGGCACTGGTGCCATCATCAGTCTAGTCGACAAGCGAGTACTGAAACGACTCGGTCGAGCCTAGAACCTCTCAGACCTTATACGGGAAGTCTGGAAAGCGTCTCGGGGCATGAGATCCGCGTAAGTGGTGTTATCGACCTGCCCGTGACACTTGGAACGCTGGAGAGGATGCTTCCCTTCGTGGTGGCCGACCATTTGTTCGTCGACGCAATCCTTGGGACGGACTCGCTCCGAGCGTTCCGTGCGGTAATCGACCTTGAAGAGCAGAAGATGACGTTGAAGGGAACAGGAGATGTGATCCCGTTAGGCGCGACGAGAGTGGAGGAGACCTACGCGGCCTCGGTAAACTCGTCAGTGCGCCTGGAACCCGGTCGTCAGGCGCTGGTGCGCTCGAGCGTACGTGGAACGGTAAGGAACCATTCGGTTGTGCTGGTAGAAGGTGTTCCCGGATCGGACGAGTCATTGAGAATCGCGAGAACGCTCTGTACGGTCGCGGATGAAACGGTGTTAGTGGAAGTCTGCAACGCTTCCACTGAGGAGATTGAGATCAAGGCAGGCGCCTACGACGTCGCTGTGACTATCGTTCCAAAATCGGCCTTCACGGCTATCGTTCCAAGACGAGATGGAACGTCAAGGGACGCCAGTGCTGTATTGAGCGCGATAAATGGAAACGCATCAGCGAAAGTTGGAACGGTAGAGGCTGAGATGGCTGGTGCCATGGACAACGCTGGGGAAGACGACTTCGAGATGGACTTTCAGGACTCGTCGCTCGGGGCCGAACAGAGGAGACTCTTTGCGGAGTTGTTGAAGGGCATGAGGGACCTGTTTGTCGAAACCTTCAAGAAACCTGGAAGGACGGAGCTCCTGAAGTTTAGTATCAATACTGGAACGCACCTGCCAATCAAACAACCTCCTTACCGAGTGTCGAAAGCTGAAGGAGATATCATGGAGTCCGAGATCCAAGAATATCTGGACCTCGGTCTTATTAGACCTTCGACTAGCCCCTGGGTCAGTCCTGTGTTGATGATACGGAAGCCTGATGGTGGAACTCGATTTTGTATCGACTACAGGAAGCTGAACGCTGTCACCATGAAGGACAGTTATCCGATGCCTTTGATTGACGACATCCTAGACGTTCTTGGGAACGCTAAGCTTTTCTCTACCATGGATATTGAAACGTTCCGATGGACCCGGACAGTGTCGAGAAGACGGCTTTACCAGTAAGTTTGGACTCTACGAGTGGCTGGTCATGCCTTTTGGTTTGTGTAATGCCGTTCCAGCTTTCGAACGTCTCATGGAGAACGTTCTTGTCGACCTCAAGTGGAGAACTTGTCTTGTTTATCTGGACGACTGCGTCGTCTTCAGTGACGACTTCCCGACTCACTTGATCCGGGTACGACAAGTTTTGGAACGCTTCCGGGCTGCGGGTTCTAAGCTGAAGATGAAGAAGTGCCATTGGAGTCGCGACCAAGTAGCGTTCCTGGGACACATCGTGACTCCTACTGGTATCTTTCCGAACCCTGAGAAGACAAAAGCCGTGATGAATATCGAGCGACCGCATGACTTGCATACGGTTAGAGCGTTCCTGGGATTGACTAGCTACTTTAGACGCTATATACCGGGTTTCGCTGCGATTGATGCACCGTTGGAACGTTTAAAGCAGAAGGGTGTCGCGTTCCGCTGGAGTGACGATTGTGAACTGGTGTTCTGACAGCTACAACGAGCCTTGGTGAAGCCTCTAATACTGGTGTATCCCAACTTCAAGAAGCGATTCAAGCTCTACGTGGATTAGCCACACCTGGCAGTGGGTGAGTGCCTCATGCAGGAGGTTGACAAGCGTGGCAGGGCCATTGGTTATGCCAGCAAGATGCTGGTGGGTTCTCAACGGAACTGGGTCAACAAGACACGTGGAACGACCGAGATTGAGTGCTGGGGAAATCGCATGGGCTACGCGCAAGTTTCGATGCTATCTCGACCACGCTGAGTTCGATTTATTCACTAATCATCAGGCCCTCACGTGGATCTTTGGTGAGAATATGAGGACCTCGAACGCGAAGTTGACTCGGTGGACGATGGAGCTGTCGCAATTGCGATTCAAGGTGCACCACCGACCTGGGACGTCAATGGGTCATGCTGACGGTTTGCTGAGGCTTTATCACCGACCTGGTGTAAGTGTAGTTGGCGTCATTCGGATGTCCGACCTTCTTAATGCCGACAAGAACGGTGCTGCAAGCAGAGATGGAACGCAGACACAGAATGGAGCGATCAACCGGAACGCTGCCGACGTTCCAGTCGCAGTCGGGGAGCCTAACTTACTCCCGCCTGGTGTGCGAGAGCGTGGAAGACGTACTTTGTGGTTGGATGGGCGTCCTGTTGATTGTGTTGATTGTGGACGTTTACCTGGACTTTACGATCGCGTGTTGCTACTGGAACGCCGCCGTATTGTTGTTGAGCTGCTACAGCCTGCTACGAGAAGTCCCGTTCGAGTGCAGCGAGTAAACCCGGCCAAGCTGCTAGACGTGGATGGGAAGGACTCGCGGGGCGCAAATGACACCGTGAAGAAAGAGAACGTGCCAGTGTCGAGCGCCTACGTGGAACGCGGGAGGATAACGTCGGCTGGAGCGAAGATCGCGAGTCCCGCCTCAGTTGGAACGCATCCGGAGCGCGTTCCAGCTGCGACGGCTGAGGGTACCGTGAGACCGGCTGCGGACGATGCAGCTCGGCGAGGTCGCCGAGCGTCAGTCAGGGAGAATTGTCACGGTCCACAGTTCGATGGTGGACTCGCGATTCTCGCTGACTGTATTCAGAAGGTCTGCTCTCTTCAGACTTTGTGTACCACGTCCAACCAACTCGGTCATCCAGCAAAGTCCTCGGCGTTCCAAGTCTAACTTGGAACGCTCGTCGACCGATTGTGGAGGGACTTCACGTTGGACCGCCACGAGGGAAGGATTTGCGGAGAGGTAGGGAGCTCCTCACTCATCGTGAGGCTGTAGGGAATAGCTTAGTCGTGATTTTTCCTTCTTTAAGAAGAACTCAAGAATACAAACAGCTTACATTTACTTTGAACCGCTATCGTCTAAATTTTGCCTACGTCGGCCTGCAAGATACAGGACCCCGACACAAAGGAGGAAGACCCGCGACACAAATCAGAATTTGAAAGTCTATTCTCCGAACCAGACCGGGGAGGGATTGAGTGTTTCATTTTTCGCGAAAGGATGCCCCGGTAATTCATATTGGAATGTCCACGTAAATAGTACAGAGGTTACTTTGCATATTGATACCTGTGCTAGGTTTATAAACTAAACAAATGCTACCTGTGTCGTCGCCCCCCCCCCCCCCCCCGGTTAAGTGCGTGCAACATAATACTAGTATTGGATGTTGCGCGAAGAATTCACAAAATGATACTTGCTGTTGTGGTAACAAACATTAAGTGTGGAAAGTGATGAACGCTCGCGTATAAAAACACCAAACTGAGAAATGTGATCAATCAACGACGTTCGGCGAAATCGAATTCAGTCCAGGATGCATGACAGAAAACATAACTTAGGCCTGGCCGCCGATAGTAAAAACAAATTTCAGCTCGTGAAACTACTGCTAAATCAAACAGCTACACCCGTGCCAAGAATAACCTTAGCTAGGAATAAAAATTGGGTTCCCGGCGCTATGACTACGGAAGGGTTCATCTGTATAAACATTTAGACGTTCGATTTTGTACACTCAACTGCCTCTGCACCTTCATTTGCCGCGATGATCGGGCATTACTCGCGGATCTCTATACTTTTAACTAAATTTAAGCAGGGGTCCATCCGAATCGAATTCTCATGACGGTTCTTCAAAAGACCAGCCGTTGATCCGGCGAAGGTATCTTGCGTAGAGAACGGCCAGAATACCATTCAGTGGTTCCAGAAATATCTGAAATCAACAAAAATCGAACCGTATCCTAGCGATCAATACTAGTAATACGATAAAGAGCGTACGCCGTAATATATTACACAAGTATTCATTCGTAGCTTTCTACTTTTCCTTACATATATTAATACATTGTTTTATTGCTAAAACAATACTCTTTTCAAAGCTCTTTTAATTTTCCATTTAGTTATAATAAAGAGGCAAAATTTTGAAGACGCTCTATTAATTAGATGCCAGTGTCACGCAGATTTGCACGGTGAGTTCAAATCTGTTTCTCTTGTCATGGTAATTGACAAATCGTGATACTGCCGGTACTGAACACAATCGGTTTCCCTTTCGTTCAGCACGATATCGGGGGGGGGGGGGCATTGGTCACTCCGTCTTGCTTTGCGTTTGGATGCGGTTCGCAGTCGATCTTCGCGCTCGCACGGGGCAAACGGGCTGTACTACACGCTAAGTTACCCATAGGAACAGCAAACGTGCTTCATTTGAAGTTCGCGTGCTTTGATTGAAGAATGAATTCGTGCTCTACAGAAGTCCCCCTCAATTTGACTACTTGAAGTAAATATCAGTACTTTGTATCCAGCTGTTAGTATTCCTTTGAAAGTGTGTCAACCGCGCCCCGTCTGACCCTTACGCTTATACAGTGTAGACCTACTAGTATTTGTTTGATAGACACTGCCAACAGCAACAAATCTGGTGGATGATATTCTATCCCGCCCGTCTAATCGTGTCCACCACAAAAACATGGCAGATGTTGGATTTGCTATCAGTTCCCTCCTGCTATTAATACAGTACCTTCGAGCCGAGATAACTCCTGAACTGTCAGATATGGTAACAGGAGAATGCTCAGCTGCATCCTACTTTATTAGGTAAAATGCTGACATCAGATTCATCATCTTGGCTTGCACCAGTTCTCCCGCCCAATTCTTGCTCTAATTTTAACCAAACGCGTTAGTAGCTCAGTCTGCACCAAAGTTTGCATTTCTGCTTCTAACGAAATACCAGGATGCATAGCCAGCACCGCCTCAATGAATAACTTATGCTAATGGGTTTCAATACATGTAATACGCTTTTCTGATATCGCAATGCTACCTACTGAGTGACCAGTAGAACAGGTGCATAGGATACTGAGCAGCATGAGGTGAGCTGCATCGCTACATCACCTAGCAAGCTCACTATCAAGGTTTGATGGCTATTGAGGGGGACTTCTGTATCAACTTTGATGATCGTAAAGTACCAATATTTTTCAGTTTCACCTTTCTAAGTGTAGGTGGCGCGTCTTTGTTTGCATCGTACGACGTGTGTTGTGCCGCCACTCTGAATTTCCCTCTCCGGGGCTAAAGTCGGAGCTAATTCGGCCCTCGCTACACCAACCATGCGGCTACATGTGCTTCATGCTGTATTAGTGATTGCTACTGTACTGGCCCAAGGAATCGCCCCCGTGACAGGCTTGAAGACCCAGGTTTCAGCGTCTGACGCTGCTCTATGGAGCGAGACGCTCACTACACGTAGGAGCATCGGCAAGCGTCTTATTCGGATAGAGGAGGCACAGCATCGTGGAGACAACACCACTGGCTCTTCAAACGTTACATGGCATCCGGGACCAACTCGCCACCAGCTGCAGCGTCTGATGAAGAAGCGCGAGGGCTCAAACCCCTCAGTTCCTTCACAAAGTTGCTGAAGGACAAGAAGATTCCGACTGTAATCACAAGGTTATTGAACGGCAACAAGCACGAGAAGTCACAAGCCAAGCTGCGCGCCCTATTATTGAGAAGTTTGCCACTGGAGCAAGCGTCCAATCTCATATTTTTGAAGATGCCAAAGAATGTTCCGAAGCCACTGCCGTCAACGCTACCAAAGGGTATTAAAGGCTACCATTTCAAGATTCCAGGGATATCGAACGCAATTATTCGGTTGAAGATGGAGATCTGGTTTTATTACAGACTTCCTCCGACTTATGCCTTCAAGCAGCTAGGGCTCGCTGGAAAAGGCTCCGGGGTAAAACTCCATGCTGAGGACAACTACAAGTACTTCAAGTCGTATTTTGACGCGTGGTATGAAGCTCAAAAGCACTTGATTTTCTAGCGATGGAAGCTAGAACTATTAATTTAATCAACTCATTGTCAAAGGGTTTGCTGAGTTATGGTTTGCTTTTGCATTGGGCAGCCACTGGTACTGCTACCAGCTCATACAAACAATGGACAAATCAGCGCGAATGTTACTGGAAGTGTACGCCGCAAAGTCTCCAAATGTTGCTCATCGTGTAGAAAAATCGAATTTCCAAAGGTTTGCCTGTCTTTAAAGCTCAAATCTCACGTAGTACACGTGAAATGCGGTGAAATGTCGAACGAGTGCTTTTCTTTCAGCATTGGAATCATTTGGAATCCACTTTCGGGTGTGATACCATTCGAAAACTAAACGGATGGAATAAGGAACTGTGGGGGGAAATGCTCAAGGTCCACGAGTGTTTTACTTCTTCGCATTGATGCAAAATTTAAACCAGAAAAAAGTGTCAGCTTGAGCATCTCGAATAAAAAAGATAGAGCAACAAAGGCTATCAAAGGAAGCAATTGCCTGATTGAGCGGAGTTGATTTTTTTATCCGACAGTCGTATCCGTCAGACGCAACGGAATTGAAGTAGCTCGTGCATTTACTGAGAGTTCGATACAGGCCGCGTGCTCTGCTTAAGCCTGCTTAAGATCCGAACGAGATGCAGTGCGGGCTCTTTAGCAATTTATCGTGAGGTAACTTTTTAGTTAATCTGCGACTTCCTGCTGTGGATCCTGAGTAACTCAGTTGGCGATGTCCGCGTGGAATTGCGCTTCAGATGGCTCACTAACCTGCTACAAGTCCCCAAAAGTTAATTCTTCAGTTATTACGAAGTACTTCTTTATGCTGTATCCCAATAGTTTCTGCAGTTTAGAGAAATGCTTTCCGGAAAGAAATGAGAGAGAGAGATGGAGCAGCCTTTGCCGCTCAGCATGATGCCACTTACAGAGAGCATTTGTTCAAGTCGATTGCGTATCCGAAGCTACTCAAATTCTAGCAAATCAAGTCGATGATATTCATTCACTTCGCGTTGATGAGTGAGCCATCATGAAAGTTATGTGAAGTCCTTCGTTCGTACTTCGATACATGGGTTGTCTCCGCTGTAGAATAGCTTACGCCACGTGAGCTGCCAGCGAGCGAACGCGGACAGCCAACGGACCCTTGACCGGCAGCACCAGCGAGAAGTCGTAGGTGATATCGAAGGCGTTGTCCACCGTCACGAGATCGAAGCGACTGAAGACCACGGACAGCACCGTCATCATCTCCATCATGGCCAGACGCATGCCGCTGCATTGTCTCGGACCGGCACTGAACGTGACGAACTGGAACGATGAGAAGGTCTTGAGTTTGCCGGTCTTGTCGTCGATCCAGCGCTCCGGTTTGTACTCGGCAGCATCGGGACCCCACACCGTCGGCTGACGGGCCGATCCGTACATGGAGAAGACCACGCGCGCTCCTTTGGGAACGAACGTGCCGTCATACATCGTCGTGTCTCGATTGGCGAGACGGTAGACAGCCAGTGCGTTGAGACGCAGACTCTCCTTCAACGCCGCCTCCAAGTACGTCATCTGCTGCAGATGCTCGAGCGTGGGCGTGTCCAGTTCACCCGTGAACAGTCCCGGCGCCACACGACGTACCTCTTCACGGATCTTACAGAGAACGTGAGGGTGTCGATTCACCATGACGATGAACCAGGACAAACTGAAGGCGGTGGTGTCTTTACCCGCCGCGTAAAAGTTGACAGCGACGTCGCGGATCTCACGAGCATCCGTGAAGTCCCCGGACTGCAGCATCAGCGTCATGAGATCCTTAAGGGAAGCGTCAGACGTCGAGGCTTTGTTCTTGTCTTCCAGAGACTTGGTCATGATCTGCTCAATGGTGTCGTGAACTTGCTGCATGCTCTCACGCATCACCCGTTCGCTGCCGAGATTGAAGAACCGACGGAGCTTCCAGAGCCACACGGGACTCTGCAGTCGAATCTGCACCACCTGCAGAGCAGCGTCCAGTGGCTGCGTCGTCTCGACGTCCACCGGGTCGTCCAGACCGTTGAGTTCGACGCCGAACCCGATGCGCGTGAACGTGTCGGCCGTGTATTTGTTGAGTAGCGACTTCATACTCACCGAGTCTCCCCGTTCGGCACACGTGGCGAGTACATCACGAAGCTTGACGGTCTTCTCGCGAACCACAGCGTTCATACAGTCCTTGAGCATGTGCATGGAGAAGAGGTGGCTGGTGACGCGGCGCTGGTGCTTCCACTTGTCGCCGTCCACGTTGAAGATGCCCTCGCCCAGGATCTCCAGCACCGTCTCGCCCGGACCGCGCACGAACACGTCGAACTGCGTCTTGAACACGTCTTCGTAGGCGGCAGCGGCGGTCACCACGACTTTGGGGGCCTGGCCGATGCCAGTTAGCAGCCACGGTTTGCCACCGCTGGCGATACTCTGCTCCGTCATCCAGTCGTGCAGTTGGTCCCGATGGAACCAGAGCAGGTCGAGCGTATTGCCCAGGATTGGAAGCGTGGACGCAGGTCGGAACAGCTTCTGGCCGTTGGTGTGGGGCGATGGTTTGGTCAGCAGCTTCCACAAGACGATAAGTAGAGCGAAGATGGTGGCCAGAAGAGGAGACAGAGATTGCGAGCCGAGCATGTTGGTGTTTCTTGTTGTTTTGGGGTGTGCTCAATCGCTTGCAAATTGAAAAGTGCTTGAAGGACACGAGGAATTGAATCACGAGACTTGCTCGTGCATCAGCGGAGGTAGCACTCGGTTTCTGTCTAGGTGGCTGTGATACCAGCCAAGAAGCAATGGTGTCCCGAGTGTGAGCCCATTGAGACGTATGTCGATCGATCCGCTGCTTCAGAACACGCACTAGCTTTACAAGTTGCATCGCGGACAGGAAGTCGAATTAAACCCACCCCGGTCAATTCGGATAGGAGCTGTTGCTACTCATGAGAGCATTCCCTTTGGCCAACCTGAACCAAAAATAATGCTGGTGTCATAGTTTCTCTGGCTAGATCCTGATCCTGTCGACCACTGATTACCGGTAGCAACCACTCCGTATAAAAAAGCACAATACTTACTAACTTGAGCGTGTTGCTATCCTTTTCGCGATGCCCGCCTTAGGCAAAATAAAGTGTTGCTATCATTGGCATTTACTAGTAGCTGGTGGTGCCACTTGTTTAAGCAAAATGGCGATGTGGAGTCCTTCATCTTCCAGCACTCACTGGTGCTCTTCTTCGCCGATCCTCTCTCAAAACAACTTCAACTTTGATACAATCTGATTCCCCCAACTGAATCAGATCCTCTCCACCAATCAGCGACGAAAGAATTTCCATTGAGATCTGCGTGCGTCACTCTCATTTTTCCGCCTCGTGTCCGGCGCAGCTCCGTCCGTCGCCATGGCTCTCTACGTTTGGGGCCACAACAACTCGCAGCAATTGGGCCTGGATGTGGACGACAAGGAGATCTTCGAGCCGGTGCGGCCACAATGAATAGAACTTAAATGCGCAGCTCTTTATATAATTGCATTAATTTTTTTAACCCACCGCAGCGCCAAGTGGAAGCTCTACGCAACGAGGTGATCGTGGACTTCTCGGCCGGCGAGCGCCACTCGCTGGCCCTTAATGAATTCGGCCAAGTGTTAGCCTGGGGCCGTGGCCGGGAGGGCCAATTGGGTCTGGGCGACGTGGCCGGTGTGGCCAGCGCTGTATCGCAGCCCCGCCGCGTTGGCGGCGCGCTGGCCGGCCAACTGGTCACCAAGATCTCGTGCGGCGAATCGCACTCGCTGGCTCTCACGGTGTCGGGCGACGTGTTCATGTGGGGCCTACTGCCCGTGGCCAAGGTGCTGTACGACGAGAACGGAGAAGCCACGGACACCTCGGATCGGGCCACGGTCGAGCTGGCCGGCCTGTCCAGCGAGGAGATGCGGGAAGCTCAACGCGCCCGCTCCCGGGCCGATCTCCGACGCCACATGGACGACAACATCATGGCCAGACTCGTACGGGACTCCATGCAGGTCTATGAGGATGCAGGTGTCGTTGATGGGGGAAACGTCAAGGTGCAGACGGTTCGAGCACCGTGTATGACTCCGAGACTGGCCACAGGCCCGTTGGCCAGACTCGTGGTGACCAACATTGCGGCCGGGTTTGCCCACTCGCTCGCCACGACGAATGATGGCGCGGTGTATAGTTGCGGCTACAACGACAACGGCCAGCTTGGACTGGGGTCGAGACGCAACTCGGCCGAGTTTCAGCATATCCGGGCGTTGGAGGGCTACTTTATCGAGCACATTGCATGTGGACAGCAGCATTCACTCGCTTGTTCTAGAATTATAGACCCGGACGAGGCTACAGATGACGACGACCCCAGGTCACGATCTGGAGTCTGCTTCTCATGGGGCCTGGGCGTTCTCGGCCAATTGGGCACTGGGGTCAACAAATCGTGGCTGCCAGAGGAGGTGAAGCTGGCCCGTCCGGCCGTGTCGGTGGCCGCTGGCAGTCATCACAGCGTGGCCGTCACCGACGACGGGAAGGTGTACACGTGGGGCCACAGTGAGTACGGCCAGCATGGCGCCGGCGAGACGTTCTACGACCTCCAACACAACGCGCACTACTTCTTCCCTCGAGTGCAACAAGCGCTGGCCGATGACCCTCGCATTAAAGTGGCCAGCGCTTGTTGCAGCTCGCACTCGACGTTCGCTCTAACGCGTGACGGGTCCGTCATGTCGTGGGGGTGGAACGCTTTTGGTGTGCTAGGAAATGGCAAATACCAGCACTCGGTGCACCCGCAGCGCGTCTTTGGCCTGAAAGACAACGCGGCCGTTGCTGTGGGGGCGGGTTCCAACCACTGCGCCGTGGCTGTGCGACCACGCGGTGCTCACTATTCTCTGAGCTACGACCGGGTGCTAACTAACGGCGATTTCGCTGACCTTGTCTTCATCGTGGGCGGACCTACGAAGGTAGAGCGCATCAAAGCTCACCGACTGGTTGTGAGTGCACGCAGCAGCTACATTAAAGGGCTGCTGCGTGTGCTCGACGTCGTCGCAGACTCTCGCCCTGAAGGCGACAGTAAGGTGGCTAAGGAAGAGGCCGGGTTGTTCGAAGTGGACGTGTTCCAGGACGTGGACACGCAGTTGTTCCGTGCATTTTTGACGTTCTTGTACACGAACCGCCTCCAAGTCGTAAGCCACAAGCGGAAGGCGCTCGGCCAGTTTGCCAGTCGCGTGTGTTGCGATGCACTCGTCGTTCAATGTCTGGATACGTGGCGAAAGGAACGATTGGCATCGCTCCCACCACCTTCCTTCCGACGTGTAGGAAACCTTAGTGCCACGGGAGCAGCGAGCTCCGAAGCGCAACAGTTTGGAGAGGACATGAAGACTATGGTTCTCTCCGAGGAAGTAGCTGACGTCGTGTTCTTGTGGCCTGTAGAGGATTCCGACCCCGAAACGTTCGAGCGTCTACCAGCGCACAAGGCTGTGCTTTCCCAAGTGGAATACTTCCGCACGATGTTCATGGGCGGGTTCAGTGAGGGCAAAACAGCGCAAGAAGCCACGGCCGGGGACGGATTAGAGGCCTCACCGAAGCAACTGCACGAGATCCCTCTCCACTACATGCACCGCGACGGCGTATCGCTCGAGGCATTCAAGGGTCTGTTGCTATGGATCTACACGGGCTGCTTTGAACTGCTGAGCGCGAGACTCGAGCCCAGCGACATGATGGACTTGTACGTGGGCGCCAGTCTATTGGGTCTCACAGTGTTGGCCAGTCGGTGCGAGCTGCAGCTCGTGGAACTGCTGCCCCAGTTGGATGTTGACTCGCTGCGGGCGTGCGAGGATTTCGCAGAGCGGTACGACGCCCGTCGCCTTCAGACCATGAGCCAACAGGTGCTGCGGAAGCAGCTACCGACGGAATGCTAGCCATGCGCGCTCGCTGGATGTGACCCATTTTACCTGCTTCTGTTCATAGCTCCCATTGGGGTGGTCATGCATCGCAGCAATGTACTTTTGTTTCATGAAATTTGTATATCTAAAGCTGGTTTCATTTTGTCGGAATTCATACGATTCCTGCACGAGTTTCTTGAGACACTAACTTCGTTTCAGCTTGAAGGTGTCTCCTGCACTCGTTGCCACATTTCCTATTAACGTTCGATGGTATGAGGTGACCACGTCGGCGACAGCGGGTCACCTTCGAGTGGAGCACTTTCCTACACGTAACACGATGACCAGCATGGTCCACCAGCCGGAAAAGGTCTACGATTCTTGAAGTTACAAACCGTGCATGGACCGAGCCGCTCCGGGTGTTCTGGTCAGAACGCCTGACCCGGTGTCGGAAAGAGCTACAGACTGTACCGTAGTCTACATGTACTAACAAGAGCTTCGGTGCAGGCAAGTACTGCTGGTTGCATGTCAGGAAACGGTAGGTGGTCCAACCGCCCACTGTCGATGTGACTCGGTGCGCGATCGTGGTTGCCTCGCCAACGTCTACCAGGCCGGACGCTTTTGTTGGCGACACCTGGCGTGTGTGCGTGATGTTCGCAACGCATGTTCTTACCGGAGCCAAAGAGACGAAATGGATGACCCCGTCATAGGGTGGCGGCGGCTGTTTGGCGCTGGGAATCGCTTGGACTGATCGCTCAGCGATCACCTAAAGTCGCTACAGATGACAAAATGCTTGATGGCGCGCAGCCCGAACCTCTACATGACAGCACCGCAGTTGTCAACCAGCTTGATTTGCCCCCCAGCGATGGGGTTCCGGCCGCATTCCCAGCACCACCGCGCGGGCCAGATCGGGGTCGATGGAAAGTGCAATACCAGCGTTCTCCTCGGAGTCAAGTGGTGACCACGTGCGCCGGGCTCTGTGGCTCTGCATTGTCCCCCCCCCCCCAACACAGTGGAAGATCGACACTTTTCCATCCCCACAGACTGAAGACGGAAGCGTCGATATCTTCGTGCAATGACCGTCGACTAAACCAGCCAGGTACATGTACCGATTGGGCGATATAGTATCGTGCGGACTGGGGGCATGGATTCAGGGCCTTCCACTGCAAGTTGCAGGTGAACGTGGCGTGTAGTGCACATAGCGCGCTTCTGCACCATGTACACGAGCGTCAAGACCGAAGTCGGTGGACAATATCCACCGCTGCAACCGCGCAACGGGAAAGAGCCGCACCGAAACTCAACGACGGCGCTGGATGGATGTGGTGTCGACGCCGCAATAGCGTCGAGTCCGGGATCGCAAGAAGCTCGGAGCTTCCCACCGCGGCGACTCTGGCCGGGGCGATCTCAGACGCAAAAAATACTCAGCTCTCGCTGCCGGAACCGGGTATTTTGATGGAGAAACCAACAATGTATCGCTTGAGCACCCGCTTCCGGCAGTAACGAAGCTCCCCGTTTATCTAGCAAAGTGTAGGGAGGGCGGAAGTGTCGAAAGTCTCGTTGTGGTGTCGGCAAGCTCCAGCGATAGGAGACGTGTCGTCGTCGCCACCGGATGGTTTCAGAACAACACTAAACCTGCCACCCTACTTAATTATCCAGATGGCAAATTATTAGTTCATAGAGGTAGTATCACAACCTCAAGGTCATTAACTATACGTTAACTTGCAGTACAATTACAAACAATGTGCTTGATTATAGAGATGCGTGATTCCCTCTCTTTGTCTATGTCCAGGTCCCCCTGTCTGTGCCAGCATAGCACCTTCCCTGATGCGCATCCGAACTTCAGCCCAGGCACAGTTCGCCGTGCTCCATTCCGCCTTGAGCCGCGGTTTGGCGCCCCCCACTCGATCACTCGACGAACGACCCCCTGTACCCTTGCAGTTCGCGGTCTTCATTCGGGTCGTAGCGCACTATCCGAGACCTCCCACCCGTTGCCGTCTCCAATGCGCGTCCAGTCCGCGGCTGCGGCCAGTGCTCAGGCCCTGCTGCAGGACAACGCCAACTGCGTGGCCCACGTACTGCAGAGCAACTACTTCAGCCGCACGGCCTCACCTTCGGTATCCGCTAGTTGGGAGCGTGCTGCCTCCCGCCCGCCCATCAATGTCAGTCCTTACGTGCACACGCGCGACTGCGGTGGCCGCCGTCGCTCCACCGCCGCCAGCTGCCAGGCCGTCATCGGTACACTACAGGACGCCATGCGCGCACTGCACGCCGACGACACCAGCAGCTACCGCCGCGTCGAGAGCGAGCTCTTCGGCGCTGACCTGCTTCTAGACGCACGCGTACTCGACTCCCTCGTGCCACGAACCAAAGAGACGCCGTACCGCTACGTCGGACTCAAACACGTCAAGTACCGGTCCTTGCTCGACGAACGTCACGCCGAAGAGTTCCTACTCATGGAAACGGCTGGACGTGGCGTACACCCCGTTTCGGGTAACAAGTTCGTCTTTAAGATGCTACGCTCCGTGGACGTCCCGGAACGGGAATTCGAAATGAGAAGCGCCAACAGTCATCACGCCCAACTGCAGGTACATCGCGGAGCCATCCACGCTATGTTGCTGGTACTGGCCGAGACCAGTCATCGTGGGATCCTCAAGATGCAGTTGTGGCTGGACGTTGAGCTGACCAAATGCGCCGAACCTTTCTACGGCGCCTTCTCTAGTCTACACGACGCCTACAGTTTATCGATCAGGTATCGACAGTTGGTCGAAAACTACGCTGCTACGAGCGGAGACGCCGCCATTGCCGCGTCGACCAAAACGTCTCGGTTTGGGCTGCTCACGTCGCGGTCGAACCGCGAACGCAAGTGCCAGACGTGTCAGCGTGCTCTCGGGTTCTTCTCCAGGAAGAAGAAACATCTGTGTAATGTGTGTGGAATCTTCGTGTGCTCTTCGTGTTTGTCTAGTACGTCGTTCCAGAGCTGGAAGCTCTGCGGTCTGTGCTACCAGCGCAACAAGCGCCTGGTCAACCGGACGCGCGTGTCCAAGATGTCTTCGCTGGCCTCAGGCCTGGGAGGAACTCTGCAGTACATCACGCGTATCGGACGCAGCTACAGCAGGCAGCGGGACTCGATCTTGTTCGCGACGGCCGAGGCTGCCGGTGAGCTGGCTCCGAACCCGATGCAGGACACCAAGCAGCGACCGAACGAGCGCTTTGCTACGCGGGAAACAGCCAGGAGACGCCGCATGGAGGACGATGAGATGCTGTTTGACCACGACACCAAGCCGCTCGCCAGGAGTGTCATCGGTGTTCGTCGTGCTGTGCGTAGCAGTGGAAACGTGGACCCGCACCCGGACTTCGGTGCGACGGTGGGCGTCGGCCGGCCTCAGCCGGCTCGTACCAACCTGAGCATGAGCCAGGGACCTGGCGGACGGAAGAACAGCTTCAGCCGTTCGCTGCTCCACAGAGGCAAGGGTTCGTACGATCCTAATGAAGACATGAGCAGAGAGCTGAGTGCGTCGTTCTTTGACGGCACGAACGGGTCATTTCGCACTAGCGAGCTGAGCAGCAGCCGCGTCCAGATCAGCAGAAGTAGCAGCTTCGCCGACCAGAAGCTTGAGTCGGTGGCGTCTTCAGACACCAAGGACAAGAGCGGAAGCAACAGCAGCGACAGCTCCAACAGCACTAGGAGCTCTCAGGACAGCCCCACGCCCGAGCCGGATATTCAGCGCGTGGGTCCGCAGCGTGTGCCAGCCCCCGCCCCACCCAAACAGGTCGAACAGCCGCGCAACTACCCGCCGCGCCGGTCGAACCCGATGTACCACGTGCACAGTGGCCGATCCCGCGTCAGCAACTCATCTCGCAGCAGCTCTTCGTCTTCTTCTCGTCGCAGCTCGTCGTCCTCCTCTTCGCGTCGCAGCGCCTTCAAGGGCTGGGCCTCGGCTTCTGCCGGCCCGCGCATGGTGTCCTCGAAGAACAGCTCTTCACGAAGGAAGGCAAAGTTCGCGGACGAGGACAGCCACGCGCCGTCTGATTGGAGCTATGACGACTTCGGTGCCCCCATCAAGCGGGGCCGCAAGACGTCCAACCTGTCGGACTACGGCGATCAGCCGCAGCACGGCCGCGCCTACGAATGGATTTAAGTTTCAGTTGATTGATCAGAACGGAAGATGTCCGAGGGAAGACATCTCCATTACGCGTGCTACAGCTCTCGGTCCCGAGAGCCATGGGGAAGCTCAAGGATACGGAGTCGCGCGTCTGCTATTTAACTTGGCATTGTGAATGTCATCCGTGGTATATCCCCACTAAACTCTGGGCTGTTCGCCTTTGAGACACAATAAACTTGCTTTATCTTGTTCGTTGTCCGGTGAGAAGCCGTAGATGATCTGACCCAACATGGCTGCGTTGACGCGGCATGGATTAATTGCTAACAGTGGAACCACTCACTTTACTTTCGATTTACAGCGTTTTCTAGAGCTCGTTGGACTCACAACAACTTGACACGATGACGGGCGACTACTTGAGAAAGGTTTAGATTTACAAGGGATTCCTAGTCCGAAATGTCGGCCGCCTTGACAGTACCGGCAGCCACCTCGTCGTCAGTCGAGGTCTTCTTGGCCTGTACACCCTCCAGGTAGGTGATCTCTGAGCGCGACTCCATCATCGAGCCGAAGTCTGGGCGGTTGAAACAGACAAAACAGCACATTAGCAGAATGTTCCACAATTCTAATAGCCAACCGACGCTATCGTACCGGGGCACGTGACGTTCTCGGCGGCCTCGTAGTGGGCCTTCTTGTTGGGGTTCTCGTACGAGCAGCGCAGCACGCCGTTGGAGCACGTGACAACCATATCATCGCCCTCGAGTGCGATCATCACGTAGCCGCGGTTCCTCATTGAACCCGTTCCAAATTCGCAGCAACCCTTGCCGTTCGCCGCGCACTGCGGGTACGTGTACGAGGCGAACGCCAGCGCGCAGCAAGCGACCAGCAGCGTCGCCGCCACGACCAGCGCACTCATGGGCCGGGAGTTCATCGTGTGTAGTTGTCTGCTCTTGTCGTCGACAAGGATAGTTCGGCAGCGCAGCGAGGAGCAAGCGAACAAGATGAGGATCGTACGATTGAGTTTGCGAATGTAGCCGATGTCCTGCCCTGAGATTTAGAAGTTCGTGCAGAGGAGAGACTCGCCTCGCCGGTGCAAGTGGCGACGGTGGGTGGAAATCCGTCGGTAAAGGCCGGAGCCCATCAGCGCTGGGCTGCCCAGACCCAGACGGCGGCATGTTCCGTCCCCACATTGTTCTACCGTCTTCTGCTCCAGCATCTGTAAAGCCGGCGCAACCTGATCTGACTCTCCATCACTTGCGTTCACTATGTGAGATTCGCTGGTCGGGGATTTCGAAGGACCGCCATGATGGAGTCCCATCCGAGTCGCCACTGCCATGTGCTCTCCTCTACCCACACATTTGGCGGCGTTCAAGGTTTTCCCCGGTCATTTGTCCGTGAGTCACTTGGACAAGCTCGATTTTTCACGGAGAGGCGAGGCCTTGACGTGTCTCGCGGCGATCAACAACTCAAGTCGAGACCAACATCTTGACGGCCACTTTTGTAGCTGTCCAGCACCAGCAGAAGCGTGACGACAGGCAGTGAACAGCACTAGCTGTACACCCAATCAAGCTCTTACCTTACCTCTCGATAGGTGAGGAGTTATCTCGACCGAAACTCTGGCGATTGACAAAACCACGAGCAAGGACTCGTCCGATTCGTTTGGCGCTCCATTGGCACTTTTCTCGTCTTCTCACTCGACGTCAAACACAAAACTCTTTAGAAACATGGCGGGCTGGATTCGGTGCTCTGTCTTAATGACGCTGGCGGCGTTGGCCTTGGTGGCCGCGGAGCAGGAGGCGTCGGTACACATCAAGGTCTTCAAGGACTCGACGGACGAAGTCGCGAACGAAGCGGCCACGACCAGCAGCAAGGACTGCGAGGTCAACGGCGTGGCGCTGCGTCATCGCAGCATGAAATACTACGGACAGGACTCGTATGTAGCCTGCTCGAATGGCAAGGCCGGCTGCTACCTCGTCGAGCGCGAGCACGACAAGGCCACGCAGGTGGCGTGCCCCACCCAGAACCTCCAACAACGGATCGACGAGGAGACCGCGTATCGTGAACACGAGGAGAAAGCCAAGCAGAACAGCGACGAGGACGAGACCGAGGACAGCCACCGCCGTCTCTCGCTGGTTGTCGTGTCCACGACGCGCATCTGGGACGACGGCGTGGTCTGCTTCCAGCTGAACGAGGACTATCCGTTCAACTCGACACAAAAGGACTACATCTACCAGGCCATGGGCAAGGTTGAGGAGAGCACCAACGTGCGGTTCGTCAGCACGGCCACGTGCGAGAAGGAGAGCCTGTCGTCCTGCGACTCGTGCGCTAATTGGGTGGATTTCAAGCACCCGTCCAGCGGTCGCGACTGCAACTCCAGCATCGGCATCACGGACGAAGGAGCGCAGGTCATGAACCTCGCAGACCGCTGCTTCGAGGTGGACGACGAGCTGAAGACCGTCTACGGGTCGGCCATGCACGAGATCTGTCACTCGCTGGGAATGTACCACGAGCACCAGCACCCGCAACGCACCATCGGCGTCTTCTGGGACGACATCGACCAGAGTATTTGGTCGGAGATGACTATCCGTGACCTCAGTGTGGGCGGCCCCTACGACCTCGACAGTGTCATGCATTATCCGATGACGTACGGCTTCTGCCTGCCCAACTACTGCAGCGATACAGTCACGAAGGATTGCGTAGAGGAGGGTACAAGGTTCTGCAATCTGAACGACGACGACAACTGCACAGATATCACCAAGGCCGTGTGCAATGAGACGGCAACGGAGGCTATCGGCCAGCGGAAGTACCTGAGCGAGGGCGACTTGGCCGCCATTAATCAGTTGTACCAGTCCGCGGCCTGGTCGCTGTCCGAATCCAAGATTGGCGGCGAGAAACAAGAACAAATTGATGTTTAGTGTCTACTATGTAGAACAGAGCGTTCGAGACGTGAGTCAGAGATCACGAGTAAATAGGCTGAATACTAGTGCAAGTGTTGGTGTTGACTACTACGTGTATTGAATGAACTTGCCATACGGTGCATACAGAAGTCAAGCCTTCGTCGGAGGCTTCTTGGCCGTCATTTTGTTAAGCCACAAGTTGTAGAACTGTTTCATTTCCCCCCAGTTCTTATGGTCGTTTCTCGGGACCAACTCCTAATTTCAGCCAGAGCTTCAGCTTTGCAGTTGTGAAGATTCCTCTCTCTTCGTCGGCCTCACTATCAGCACCCCGCAACTTGTTTTGCGTTGTCGCCATCGCTTTCGACGAGTGAGCGAATAATGGAAGCTGAGTCCCGCGCTGCCATCGTTGATAACTGGGCTTGTTCGTTTACTGCGGCAGTTGGAAGCCCATGGGTTGCCGTAATGAGGGCAGCCACAGCAACAAGGAAGACGTTGTACAAGCGCATGGCTAATTCGCTTTTCCTTCTCCTAAAGCGGGCGCCGAAGAGCAAATTTAAGACTGAACACCACAATAAGCTGGTGTATCGCCCATATTACGGGCCGTAGAGCATCCTATCCTAAGCTCAAGTGGGGAACAATGTTCTGTGCCGAATTGTTTTGTTATTTGATTGGCTAAAATCTTCGTTTCTTCTGTACATTTTCTGCTCGTTCGTGTTCCAGGATGCCGTTTTCCAGAACACCAAACTTACGTTATCCAGCGCGAGAACATTTGTGCTAGGGAAAAGAAAGGCGTAGTTTGCCCCGCCCCTGAAATCCAGCCTGGATGGCCGGGAAGTTCGCGTCTGTGCGGTGCGTTTGGCGCCGACAAGGGGGGCAGACTGTACACGAGCGACAGCACTGAGCAGGACACGGAGTATTTCTGGGGGTCAAACGCAAAATGACGTGGTCAACATTTGCCAGAATAGCAGAATTTATTGTGCTTTTCAGCTATTTTGGCGAATCTAACGTGTAAAACCACGACATGTATAAGAGGGGTTAGGTTATCTGAGCAGATTAGCGGGGCACTCATACAGAGTTAGCGCCGAGGGGGGGATGCTTTTCAAGAAAGCCCTGGCTGAAAACGTGAAAAACTATGGAGTACGAGGTTACGGAGTACGAGGTTACGGAGTACGAGGTTACGGAGTACGAGGGTGTTTGTAATATAAAAAAAGGTCAAGTGGAAGGGACATGCACAAATTTTTGCTCAAATTTTTGGGGGCCAACTATTTATTTGAGCTTGTCCGCCTATGTAGACTTCATTTTCGAATTCTCCCATGGCGGCAACCAAGAAGAACACGAAGACTTCCGGCACAAACAGCTATATAGCTGCTAGGCGATGCAATACGTGCAAGCATGTATTCGCATCCCCTTACTCGAAAAAGCGACATCAAAAAAGAAATTTAAGTGCAGTAAGACGGAGGTTAAGAAGCGAGCCTCGGAAAAGGCCCAGCGCAAGAAGCGCCAAAACTCTGGCTACTACATTCGGCGAAAGCACTTACACGTGATCCCCTGAGCAAGATTCTAGACGCTCTTCTGGCCAGGATTCCTGGCGCCAAGGTGGACTCGTTGGCGACTACTGAGGCTTACTTGAACGCCCGTCTTTTGGCTCTTAATCGCAAATAAGAAAGGGTAATTTTGTCGTTTTGTATACTTTGACGTAACAATTGTAAGTCACCAAAATCGGTCCCACCAGTCGCCGGATGAAGAAGAGTCTGCTGGCGACCGCAAGCGAAGAAAGAACAGGCTAAACAGTGCTTTATATCGATTCCGTCAACGGAGTGCTCAAGTGGATGGAAACGAGCGGGTGGATGGAAATGTGCAAGTGCGCGGAAGTAATGGACCACCACGCACCCGAGTAAAATCTCAATTATGGTCGTCATCACGCGATCAATATACAATGCACTTTCCATAGGATGGTCACTTCCGATCCGTTTGCGATCGGCACGATTGGGAAGCAGGTGAGCATTCGCTTCATTGATGGTACTCTGGGATACCTCACTGGATGTCACTGCAATCGAGTAAATGCCAGCCTAGTCCGGCGACACTGTAATAAAAACAGTTGCAGTGGACCAAAACGCTTGATGTAGGCGAACAAATCATGCCTTGTGCGTATTCGGCTGAGGTTATAGCAAAAACAAATGCTGATTCGCTTGTACGAAGACCTTGCGCAAGTTGATTATTTGTTGCAACTGCTTCGGTGGTGGATCTGGCTTTCTTCCGTGTGCTTCGGCATGTACTAGATAACCATGATACTCAACTGACTTTCGAATAGTTTCACGGGAGATCGTACCTGCCTTTAACGCTTCCGGAGACACATGCAGCTTAATGTACATAGCTTTTCGTGCACTTTGCATTGCTAAATAATCAAACGCAAGAAGTAAAAACGCGTAGTGTCGCTCAAAGCAATAATCACCAATGCAAAGTAGTCGCTGTATCCACCGCTCAACTGAAATTGGGTTTGGCCACCGTTCCGTCGAGCCAACACAACCACCCGGAAACAACGTAGGAAACATTCGAACGCTTGCAGTCCATCTGTCCGACGATAAGAACGAGTTTGACTTCCTTGCAACAATATCGATAGTCACTGGCGGTGAGTAGTATATACTGGAACATTACGCCGGCAGTTTTTTTACTTACCGTAATTTACCACCGAGAACAATTCTGGAACCTTCTTTCGGACCAGCTGCTCTTTTGACGACGCAACCTCTCGACCACCTGAGAGCGAAAGCAACGTCTTTTGGATCTTAGAGTAGTTTTAGAACCGCTCGACCACTGAGATCTTACAGCTGTTAGTTTCGTCGACGCCCCTCTCGACCAGCTGAGAGCGAGAGGACGCATCCTTTGGATCTTAGGGTAGTTGAGGGACCGCTAAAGCTAACAGAATTCAAACTATACACAATAGAACATTACGCCGGCAGTTTTTTTACTTACCGTAATTTACCACCGAGAACAATCCTGGAACATTCTTTCGAGCAAGGTGCTATTTCGACGACGCAACCTCTCGACCACCTGAGAGCGAAAGACACATCCTTTGAAGTTGTAGAACCGCTCGCACGACAACATTCAAACTATACATTGGTAAATGCAATAGAACATTACGCCGGCAGTTTTTTACCGCAAGGAATAGCGCGACGCGTGGCGTCTCATCATTGGTTGGGAGTCTATGTGACACGCCTTCATTTCCGCTTAAATACGCCCAGAGATTCTCCCTCCCTTCTTCCTCATTCCAGAATCTGCCCCCTCGAGGAAAGATGGTGCAAGTAACTCTTGTGTGTGTAGACGTCAAAAGCGGGAGCGTGAACGTCGTTGACATCGACACGGAAAAGTTAGTGGGCCATTTGCAGCAAGCGATTGCAGAGGTTCTCAAATACAGCGGCAAAGCGAGTGACCTGCAGCTCTTCCTAGCGAAGAAAGCGAACGGCGCGTGGCTCTCTTCTCCCTCGGAAGACGTGAAGAAGCTGAAGAAGGGTGTGAAGACTGCTCTCATCAAAGCGCTCACGAAGGAAGACCAAGAGCTACAGGCAGAGGATCCGCTGGAGGACGTGCTGATCGGAATGGATCCGCCATCAGCTCGCCAGATTCACGTGCTGGTGGTGGTTCCGCAGCAATGGACCTCGGCTCCAATTGTCTCCGATGGTGGTGTTTTCGATCACTGCAGTGATCCGTTCTTCTCAAAATTCCAGACGGTTGACGAAGTTAATAGTTGGCTCCAGTTTCCGGCGCTGCTACCGTTGACTGAACGTCAAACGCTCTACATACGTTCTTCGTACAAGTCGATCGCTGCCCAAGCACTGTCGAAGGTGGATCCAAACCGCCGGAAGTATGCAGTAATTACGGGCACGCCTGGGATTGGCAAGTCGGTGTTCGTCTACTATGTCATGTGGAGATTGATCAAGGACAGGAAGCGAGTGCTGCTTTTCGAAGGCGAGGGGAATTTCTACTTTGATGGAACGACGATGTTCACATGCAAGGCACTGCCTGATAAGTCCAACCTACAGTTCTGGTCGCCTGATCTGTGGTGCCTTGTTGATTCGCTGGACCCAACAAGTATTCCTGGACTTCCCTACCGGCGATGTTCAGTACTTCTCGCAAGCACACCGCGGCGGGATTGCATTGGTGAATTCAAGAAGCTTGCTCCTGCTCCAGATGTTTTCTATATGCCACTGTGGACAAAAGAAGAACTGGCGACAATTGCTCCCATGTATCCACATGCAGCAGCTGTGTGGGAGAATCGATTTGAGTGCTTGGGTGGTGTGCCTCGCCTGGTGTTGCAAGACATTGAGACAGACCCACAAGCTTGGCTGATGTCCGCATGCAACAGTTGTTCTCTCGATGATTGCATTATGTTGGTGTCCATCTACTCTGAGATCAACTCGAAGACCAAGATCGCTCAGATTTTGATTCACATCCATAGCCAAGAACCTTATCGAGAGTACAAAGTTGTCTATGCATCAGATTTGGCGATGCAGTTGATTGTTCGAACAAAGTGGCGATTGGACCGCGCGAAGTTGCAAAGCCTTCTCGGTTCGTCCGATGGAAACCCGCTAGCACAATCACTGTGCGGATACATCTTTGAGCTTTATTCTATGGATCTGCTGGAGCAGGGTGGGACTTTCGTGTATCGAAAGCTGTTGTCTGAAAAGAGCAAACGCAAACGAGGCACCCCAGCTGATGGTACAATCGACATTCCACGGTCATCGCAGCCTCGGCAAATAGTGGAGCGGGTGGAAGTCGGTCAACTTGCAAATCAGCTGTACGTGCCTCGGACATCGAATTATACTGCTATTGATGCGTGGATGCCGCATTTCGGTGGATTCCAAATTACTGTGGGAAAGAAGCATGACATCAAGGGCGGGGCGGCAGATGATTTGGCGAAACTGGGTCCGAATGGCAATCGACTCTTCTTTTTGCTTCCACCACTCTACTACAAAACTTTCACCAAGAAGACACCTCAAACCATCGAGCAGTTTGCAATCCTTGTTCCGTATCCCGAACAGGTGTAATGAATGAATGTTTCAACGCTTCATTGACATCAGCTTCTCTTTCATGGCCTACCAAGACATTACTTCGTGATCAATTCGTCATCGGAATCACGCACAATTAATTTTGATCCTGATAAATATAAAGTTAGTAATATACAAAGATGGCGTACTCACCTCAGCAATACCTCGCTAACAAAGAGCGGATCAAGGCGGTGCAGAAGCGCTACTATCAGCGCACACGTGAAGCTCGTTTGTCGTATCAAAAGGGGTACGACGACAAGAATAGAGAGCAGATTCGAGCCCGCAAGCGAAAGCCCAAAACCGAACTTAGTGAAGGCAAAGTCGAACCTAACAACGAAATCGAACTTAATTAATTAAAAAAAATTCTCAGATAAAAAGTCAAGCCCAATATAGCCAATGACTGAAACTGATAACGTTTTTGGATATTATAACTGGTTTAAAACCTCCAACATGTCATACTCCAAATATCTGAATTAATTAATTTCAGATTTTTTGTATATTAGTATGATATAAAGTCGATCCTGATAAAAGGTCCAATAATTATAAAGTCATATCTACGAAGAATAATATACCCAAGAATATATAGGCAACATGTTTGCATACGAGCTCGAAGGATTAAAGAGATTAAATATCCAAGCTATCAAATGGGGTAGCAGCTACCTGTTAAGGTGCGAGGAAGAACTGGTAAGATGGTTTATGTTAGCAACCTTTCACGTCCAATCAACCAGAGATTGGTGACTAAGCAGTACAATGTTTCAATTGAAACCCTTGAGAAGCACATGTCGCCTGACTACAAGGCTGATCCTAAGTACCGTTTTTATAATGGTAATCATATGGAATCACACCTATATGAGGGTGTTAAGCCTTCTGATTTCTACGACAAGCTCGAGAACGTTCTTTCGACTCAGTCGAGTGCGTTTAAGGTAAATGTTGCTCTCGGGTACGAACTTGTAAGCAAGACCGATCCTGACGACACTCGGTACTTCTATCCGAATCTCGCTAATACTTATGTATTCAATAACCCTATCGCTATCAATAGCAAGGCTGATATTCAAAAGAAGGTGATTTCGGACATCCGTTCTATGGAGTTGGCTGACAAACTGAACTACCCCAGCTCCGGGTATAAGCTCAAGGCGATCACTGCATTCAAAAAATTTATCTATCATCGCGACCATGCTCTGGGGGGGGGGGGGGGGGGGGGGTAGCGAAGCTCTCATCCCTAAGATTATTCGCGAAAACAAGCATGTAATCAACTTCCCTAAGACCAACAACAAGTGCGTCTTCCACTGCATCGCCTGGCATACATTCCAGAGTCCTAAGAAGGATCCTCGAAGAATTCAGGCTCAGGTAAAGGAGGCATTCAAGAGCTACTGCTCTTTCAAGGGGGTTAAATATTCGTTGAGCCTGTTTAGAAGTTTCAAGCCCATTGACCTACTACAGCTCGATGAGGTTGAGGACTGCTTCCAACTTGGTATTAACGTATATAGGATGGATGTAGCTTCTGGAAATGTAGAATGCATTCGTAGATTGGACAAGGGGTAAGAAGCTATGGATATTCTATCGTACGAGAATCACGCTCTATACATCAAGAACATTGATATGCTTCAGTCCAAATACCAATGTCCTAAGTGTGAAATGGTTTTCGTCAGCGCTGAAAGGCTTAAAAATCACAAAAAGAATCAGTGCGAGCTTGTGAATATCGAAAGCTTCCCCGCTGAGCCAACTATCTCCAAACCAGCTCAGAACACGATACAATCACTGCTTACGAAGTATTCCATCAAGGATGCTGACCAGTACATCGACCACTTCATCGTTTATGACTTTGAGGCTATCCTTAAGCCTACCGCGACTCAACACGGTGAGAATACTGTCTTCACGAACGAACACATTCCTGTGTCAGTATCAGTAGCTGATAGCTTAACCGAGGAGGTGCGTTGCTTTGTAAATGGCGATCCGAAGATGCTACTTACGGATATGTTCAAATACATTGGTGATGTATCGGTTAAGATCCAGCAGTACAATGTCAAAAAATATAAGTCGCTTCTACAGAAAATCATCAATGCTCACAGTCTGACAGGTATGGAAATTTCAGGAGTCAATCTTGGCAAGACCTACAAGATGTCTGACGTGGAGAGTTGGATTGGAGAAGGAAAGTATGCCAGCTTCTTTGACTTTCACAGCAGTCTTGGCTTTGGTAAGCAAAGGTCTGATTACGGGAAACTGAAACAGCAGCTTGATCAGGTACCAGTTTTCGGCTTCAATTCTGGCCGATACGATATTAACTTGATTAAGAAGGATTTGTTTGCAGTCATCGGTACCGACAACATCAAATCTGTCATCAAGAACCCCAGCTACATGTGCATGGCTACATCGGATATGAAAATGCTCGATATTAGCAACTATGTACCAGCTGGTACCAGCTACGATAAGTATCTTACAACATATCTCGGTGGATGCAAATGCGATGACAAAATTAGATGTGTCTGTAGACTTGGCAAGGGTCTTTTCCCGTACGAGTATATTACTGCGTTCAATGTGCTAAACCAGACTACTATCTCGCCTAAGTCAGCTTTTGACAGCAATCTCCGTGGAACAAGCATCAGCGGTGATGACTACGAACGAGTGAAGTTCGTGTGGGAGTACTACGAGATGAAATCGATCAAGGACCTACTGATCTGGTACAACAATCTCGACGTAGTCCCATTCATCAAGGCTATCAAGGCTCAACGAGAACTCTTCAAGCGTTTCGATCTGGATATGTTTGCGGATGGAGTGTCGCTACCTGGTCTTTCGGAGAAGGTCATGTATCAGACCTGCTTCAATAATCTCCAATATCCGGATAAGAAGCAGGCTAACGCATTCCAATTCCCAGCTAAGCGCATGGGAGGGTACAAGATTCAGGATGCTAAGGCAAAGCGAAAGTTTGGTATGACACTCGATCACTTGAATACATTGCTGCAAAAGCAAAAGTATCTGTGTGGTCTATGCTACTGCAGGCTGACCGCTGACACCGCTTCAGCGGATCGTATCAACAATAATCTTGGCCACATCGACGGCAACATCTTGATCAGCTGTGTGAAGTGTAACACCGCTCGTAAGGACATGTCGCTCGGGGGATTTCGGTATAAAAAGTTGCTTGAGTTCAACTCGGACAGACTGGTATATTCTATTGATCGCGAGGAAAAGGATATCTACGCTAAGATGAAGGCCAATATCGCCGGAGGTCCATCTATTATCTTCAACCGCTACGCTAAGCGTAATGAGACGAAGATTCGTGGTGGCAAGGTCTGTAAGAAAATTATCGGATACGATGCTAACGCTCTGTACCTGTGGGCACTTGGTAATGAGATGCCATGCGGTCGATTGACTACAGTCAAGGCGTATGATGGTATCATCGATGACATCAAAGCAGACAAGGTATTCGGCTTTCTCGAGTGTGATATTCGTACACCAGAGCACCACAAACACTACTTTGGTGATATGACTCCAATTTTCAAGAATGTGCTGATCGACTGTACGAATGAGAGCGTCATTGGTAAGCACATGTTCGATTACAATGAGGCGCGCAAGCAAAGCCAGCTCGTAAGCTGATTGGTAGCTACTTTGGTGAAAAGATTCTTATATACACACCATTGCTTAACTGGTACCTTTCTCACGGCATGGAGATCACCAAGACTTACTGCTTTACCAAGGCCAGCTCTCACAAGGCTTTTGCTCCCTTTATGGAGGCTGTATCAAATGCACGACGAGAGGGTGATGTTGATAAGTCTAAGGCTATGATTGCCGAGATGACGAAACTGGTAGGCAACAGTGCTTTTGGACGATCTGGAATGGACATGAGCAAGCACAAAGAGGTTAAGTATGAGTCGAACGACAAAGCTATTAAGTGCAAGATCGAACGCTTTACGTTCCATGGTCTCGAGGAGCTTAATGACGCCTGTGAAATCACCATGAAGAAACGGCGACTCAATAACAAGAACCCCATTCATTTGTCGATTGCCATCTACCAGCTCGCCAAGCTACGTATGCTTCAGTTTTACTATGACTGCATCGATTTCTACTTTGACTGCTCTGACTTCCAGTATCAGGAAATGGACACTGATTCGGCTTATATCGCTTTCAGCTGTGAAAAACCGTTTCAAGCCTGTATCAAGCCTGAGCTGCGTGAGCACTTCCAGGAGCACAAATACGATTGGTTCCCACGCGACTACAACACCGAGGTGGCTAAGTTTGATCATCGTACCCCTGGTCTATTCAAGGATGAATGGTCAGGTGATGCTATGGTCTCACATCGAGTAAGAACTATATTTGCTATCTACCCGACGAATCTTACAAGGTCAAAGTTTCAGTGAAGGGTGTTCAGCAGGGAGGTGGTCGAAACAATGATGTTCTTAATCCTGATGGGTTTGAGACTGTTGTAAGGGATCGCATCACGCTACAAGGTACAAACAAGGGATTCAGACTATCGAAAGAAACCAAATCTATCATCACCTATACTCAAAACAAAAGTGCGCTTTCATATTTCTACGATAAGTGTCGAGTACTTGATGATGGCATCACGACTGAAGCACTTGATATTTAAACAGCTACCCACTGGGGATTTTTTTTAATGTAAATATAGATCATGGACGCGCTATTAAAGAAACTCTACTATGATCCAAAAACCGGTTTTATCGGAGCTCAAGCTCTGTATCAGAAGGCAAAGGAGTTAGATCCTAAGATAACTTTCAAAATCGTAAAAGATTGGTGTGCGAGTCAGACCGATATTCAACAATTTCAGGAGCAAAAGAAGAGATTCAATGGCTTCAAAATAGCTTCGCATAACCCCAACTCTTGGCAAATGGATCTTGCATTTTGGGAGAAGCGACCAATTTTGACTGCTATCA